>LR749587.1:141336-320656 GCA_902729485.2 Mus minutoides
TAAACAAGAGAAGAGAGGGCTGTACACCAAAAACTACAAAATATTCTTCATAAAAATAAAAGACCCAACCAAAGCTGTGTCAGATGGTGCATTCCTTTAATCCCAGCATTTGGGAGGCAGAGGCAGGTGAGGCCAAACCTGGTCTACATAGCAAATTCCAGACCAGCCAGAACTACATAATAAAACCCTAACTCAAAAAAAAAAAAAAAAAAAAAAAAAAAAAAAAAAAAAAAAAAAAAAAAAAAAAAAAAAAAAAAAAAAAAAAAAAAAAAAAAAAAAAAAAAAAAAAAAAAAAGAAGAAGAAGAAGAAGAAGAAGAAAAGAAAAGGAAAACAAATGAAGAATGAAAAATAAACAAGTAAACAAAAAAAAACCCCAAGCAAGTGAAAAGTTATTCATATTGGAAATTTTGTTTGGTTATTCATATTGGAAATTTTGTTTCGATGGCAATAATCCCCAGTTATTTTTGTTTGTTTAGTTTTTTGTTGAATTTGACAAGCTGATCCTAAAATTTATAAGACAAGATGAAAAAGAACAACCTCATTTCTGGATTCTGAGTTGTATTACAATTGTGTTACTCATCCAAGAATTAACATCACTAGAATAGAACTGTGTCAAGAACTAAAACTTCATGTTCATAGACAGTGATTTTGCAAGGATTGTTAGAAGAGTCTTTCTAACAATTAGTGCTGGGGCTGTATTTTCATAAGCAAAAAGCAGTGAATGGGGCTGGAAGATGGCTCAGTCCACAACGTTCTGCCTTAAAAGCAGGATGACCTGAGTTCAGATCCCCAACACCTCCCCGAAAAGCCAGGGCTGGTGGTGCACATCTGAAATCCCAATACTGGGAAGGCATACACACAGCGAATGGAAAGCCCTGGGGCTCACTGGCTAGCCTATCCAAACAGTGAGTCCCAGGTTCTGTGAAAGACTCAAAAGAAAGAAAGTAGAAAATGACTGAGGAAGACGTTTGGTGTTAACCTCTGGTCTCTACACACATGTGCGCACACATGCACACAGCCATACAAACATGTTCACATGAATATGCACATCCCCCCCACAATGACAATTATTTACCAATTGATATTTTCTTTTATTGGACAGGTCTTCCTAGATAGCCCTGGCTGTCCTGGAACTTGCCCTGTAGACCAAGCCGCCCTAGAACTCACAGAGATCCACCTACCTCTGCCTCCCAAGTGCTGGGATTAAAGGTAATGCCACCCCACACCCGGTCTCAGAATGACAATTTTTTTTAAAAAAAACCAAAATGAGATAGATGCAGGGTCAAGAGACCGGGAACTCCATGAGGTGCAGAATTGCTGGAGTCAGAGAGCAAAAGGACGAGAGGAAGAAGAGGCAAGCTGAGGTGGAGTGTGTGGTAAAGCAAGCTGATGTCTAGCAGATCCAGAGAGGCTCCAGGGCAGACGGCAGAGGAAGGGTAGAAGGAGAGGAGCAACCAAGGGCCAACATCATCCATGAGGACTTTGAAGGCGTGGGCCTGAAGCCCCAGAGACTAAGGCTGTGGGTGACAGGAAGGAGTGAAGGTAGACTTCAATGGCTGACAGCAACAAGAACTGAGTGCCCAGAATGGAGTAGATGGCTGGTGAATGAATGGCTACTTCATCATTACCCATGATTTGGGGGTGTCTAGAAGTCAGCTGAAAGAATGGCCTCTTTCTTGTCCCCTTGGAGACCTCTCAGGAAGCTACAGTCAGATGGCACCCAGTGAGGACACACCCACAATGACTTTACCTATGTGTGTCTGTATCTCTGATATCTGTCAGGCACAGTTAGGACTGTTTGCTTATGTGCTCAAATCCCCCCACACCCCTCCCCCTCTCCCTCACCCCGCCGCCTCTACTCTCTTCTTTCCCTCTCTCCCCCTTATGACTGAATAATGTTCTCCTTGAGGTCTCTCCATCAGGGTAGATGAATCACTTTGCAGGGTAGATCATGGCTCCCAAGAGCAAAGAAATTTAACTTCTAAGACTCACACCCAGAATCAGCCTGGCATCCTTGGCTCTACCATATTGATTAAACTGAGTCATCTGTGTGGAAGGGGACCTTGAAAGATGACAAGTGCCAGGAGGTGGTTACCCTGGAGCCATTGCTCAGATGGGGTCCCAAGCCAGCTTTGCTGCCTGTTCCCTAACCATAGCCTTACCATACTCCCTCCTCCTACCAGTCTCCTCTCCTTGCCACTTCCATCAGCAGCTTAAATAAAATTGTACACATACAGCCAAGTACAACTCCCCCACAACATAGTCAACAGTGCACACAGGTACATACATGTAATTCCAGCTACTACAGAGGCAAAGGCAAGAGGAACATGAATCTATATAACAGCAAGAATATATCTTTTTTCCCCTTTTACTGAAAATAATTTTATTCTCACATAATTGTAATGGCTATTCCTGATTGTCAACTTGACTATACCTGGAATGAATTACACTTCAGAATTGGAGAGCTCACCTGTGATCCAGATCTTGAGGCTGGAAGACACAAGTTTCTGATCTGGATCTTGGCATGGAGATCTTGAGGCATAGTAGCCAAGGAAAGCTTAGACCCAGGCAAGGTAGTACATGCCTTTAATCCCAGGAGACTAAGGCAAGGAGATCTCTGAGTTCAGCGTCAGCCTGGGACAAAGCAAGTACCAGTTACAGGCATAGTGGTACACACCTTTAATCTGGGCCACACCTTCTTCTGGAGACCTACATACGGACATTGGAAGAAGGAAGATCACTCTTTGCCTGCTTGCATTTACTTGCCAGCATATCTGTTGAAACCTACCTCTACAGAAGACAGCTTAAACAACCAGCCTTATGAGACTGAGAAACTACTAGATTCTTGGACTTCCAAATCACAGCTGACCATTGTTGAGATAGTTGGACTACAAACTATAAGTCACCACAATGCATTCCCTCAATATAGAGAGATATTCCATTAAGTTCTGTGACTCGAGAACCCTGACTAATACAATAATATATCCTGATTATGGTTTCCCCTCCATTCCTTCCCAGTTCCTCTCCCACCTCCCTTCCCATCCTGATCCACTGCATGTTGGTCTCTCATTGAAAAACAAGTAGGTTTCTAATGGATAGTAGTAATAAAATATAAGATTAAACAAAAACTATCACACTGGAGTTAGACGAGACAAACAGAAGGAAAAGAGCCCAAGAGAAGACACAAGAATCAGAGACCCATTCATTTGGACCCTTAGGAATCCCATGAATATATTAAACTGGAAGCTATTTTATATATATAATTTTTGAATGCAGAGAACCTTGTACAGACTGGTGCAGGCCCTGTGCATGCTGCCTCAGTCTCTTGTCCCATATGACCTTAGATCATGATGATGTAGAGGGCCTTGTTTTCTTGGTGTCCTCCATCCCCCTCTGGCTCTTACATTCTGTCTCCTCGTCTGCTTTGGGATTCTTTGAGCCCTGATGGGAGAGATTTGATGGAGGCATCACACTTAGGGCTGAGTGTTCAAGGTCTCTCATTGTCTGCAATATTGTCTAGGTGTGAGTTTTTATACTTGTTCCCATCTTCTGCAGGAGGAAACTTCTCTGATCATGGCTGAGCAAGGCACTGATCTGAGTATAGCAAATTTAGGTATATCTTATCTATAATACATAATATTATATAAGAACAATAGTGTTTGGTTTTAGCCTAGGTCCCCATGTTATTAAGTCTCTGGTTCTTGGTTATCCATGCACTGTGGGGTATGGATTCCATGTGGTGGAGTGGGTCTTAAAAATCAGACATTGGTGGGTTACTCCCACACACTTTGAGCCACCATTGCCCTAGCCTATTCTCCAGGTAGGATACCATTGCAAATCAAAGGGTTTGTGGCTAGCTTGGTGCTTCTCCTTTGGTAGCATTAACAGTACCTTCTTTTACCAAAGACAGTAGAATGTAGGGGGGAAACTTTATATAGGCAGCAGCCCAAGGTCTCCATGTTCAATGAGTTGTGTAGGGCTGAGCAAGAACCTATCTTAAAAAGTTACTGTATTATAAATATGGCTTTACCCTACCTAGAAAAATAGTTATATACCTTATGCATGTGGGGAGCTTGGAGATGACTCAGTGAGTAAGTATGCTTTTTCTGTAAGTATGGGGACCTGACCTGACTTTGAATTCCCAGAACCCATATAAAAATCCAGATGTGACTACAAAAGCCTGAGGATCCAGCAATGTAGAGATGGGAAGAACCCAAGAGCTTGTTGAACACCAGCTTTGTAAACAAAACAAAACAAAAAACCACCAACAACAGTAAGCTTCTGATTCAATAAGGGACTCTTGTCTCAAACCAACAAGGTAAAGAGCTATAACCTACAATATCTCATTCTCCCCCTCCAGGAGCATGCACAGCTTACACGCGTGCATGCATCATGTCTCTAAGAGATGTTTTCTGATAAACTACTCTGATGATGACCCTCCAGAGGTTACTTCAGGAATACTGTTTCAAACTTCTGATGATACCTTTAGTCCACAGAATGAAAACCTTCCTCGTTTAGAAACACTGTCATTCCAGGGCTTAACATGTCAAAATCTTAGGCTTTATAAAAATATTTGTTTTATGTGTTTGCCTGCATGTATACATGTGAACTACATCATGCATTGCTTGCGGAGACCAGAAAGGAGCATTGTATTTTTATCCCCCTAGAACTGGGGTTACAAGCTGTTGTGGCCCTCTTGTGGGTGCTGAGAACTGAAGCCAGGTCCTCCGGAAGAGTAGCCAGGACTCTTACCCTCTGAGCCAACTCTCAGCCCCACACATTAGGTTTTCAATATCCACTAATGAGAATAGTTATGAGATGCTCAGGTATAAATAGATTTAATAAAGCCATGAGTTCTTACCAATAGTTCACATTCCATGAACACAGACTTCTTGCCTTCACAGCAGTTGACACAATTTAGTTTTGGCATAAATTCTGAACATACCAACCTCCTGGAAGAACCCTAGAAATGTTGCTGAACTGAAAGAAATACCATGTGTACTGACATACAATGGAGGAAGTGCTTAGCTTCTCTGTGGAAATGTTTCCTCGTGGTAGAATGGAGCACTGCTCTCAGAAGAGTTAGCAATGCAGACTGCAGCAGTGTGTGTCAGACTCAGCATGTGTGTGTAGCCTTTCAGATAGATGACAAAATGGCCTCCTAGCTTCTTCCCTTGTCACTGACTGTTCTTAGGCTTCTTAAAGCATAGCACAGTCTGTCCTATGCCTGGTCCCTGGGACAAAACTAAGATGCTCCCTGACCTTCAAGATAACAGAAATTAAGTTATTCAAGATTAACTCTTAGAAAAAAGATCTACGGGCTGGTGAGATGGCTCAGTGGGTAAGAGCACCCGACTGCTCTTCCGAAGGTGATAAGTTCAAATCCCAGCATCCACATGGTGGCTCACAACCATCCGTAACGAGATCTGGCTCCCTCTTCTGGAGTGTCTGAAGACAGCTACAGTGTACTTACATATAATAAATAAATCTTTAAAAAAAAACTATTTAAAAAAAAAGAAAAAAGAAAAAAGATTTACTCTAGAATTATAAAACAATGATACATTTGATGGCTTGCAGGAGAAATCAAGGAATTTCTATAAATGTGAGATCTAAAACTGTGGTGTCACTGTCTTAATTTTTCTGTTGCTGTGATAAAACATGACAACCAAGACAACTTAGAGAAGGAAGGGTTTATTTGGACTTACAGTTTCTGAAGGGTAAGAATCCACCACCATCACCGTAGGGAAATATGGCAGCTGGAATGCACGGCAATTGGAGCTGCAAGCTGAAAGCTCACATCCTAAATTGCAAGCAGGAAGCAGAGCTGACTGGAAATGGCCTGTGGCTTTAAAAACCCCAAAGCCAGTGATATACTTCTCTTAGCAAGGCCACACCTCCTAAGCCTGCCCAAATAGTATCTCTAAAAAGAGACTAAGTGTTCAAATGCCTGAGTCTTTGGGTGACATCTCATTCAAACAACCACACTGCCAAAATCTAATCAAGATGCCCAGGCAGTGCTGTGCTGGTAAATGCTTATGGCTTTCTCAATAACATCTCAGTTTGCACTGTTTGACAGTTAGTGAGGTGTAAACACTCCCATGATTACCAATTCAAACCAAGAGCTTGATGTAACTAGACAAAGAGCAGAAGAGAGGTACACAGCCAGTTCTACTATAAGAGCATACTCTATAATTAGGGGAGCATGGGATTAGGATGTGACTTGTGATCAAATATGCTTAAACCAAATTAATCACATTTTGTGAAGGAATGCTGAGCTGACTAAAGGAATTGGTGACCACAGAAAACAGAAAAGTAAACAATAAAGAGCTAAAGCTGAAGTGCTTGTCTGAGTTAACCATGGGGGGGGGGGGGNGGGGGGGGGGGGGACAATCTGCAGCTCTCAGAAACATATCATGGTGGCTGCATGAAATTAGAAGCAGAACTCTACTGGTACAGTTAAATTACCTGCTCAGCAGGTGACTTTCTGATTAGAACTTGGAAGTGGAAGTTTCTGGTTTCTTTGGAGACTCAGCTGTGTGATGTTTTTCTGGAAACTGTCTTATGAGAGGATGTTTTTGCTGAAGCAGACACATTGGAGGGTGCTTTGTTAAGAACAGACATGTGGTATTTTTCTGGAAGTTACCTGGAAAAGGGGCGTGTGATGTTTTGCTTGAGAGGATGCTTGAAAGAACACAGATGTTAGGAAAGGCTATAAATATAATCTAACAGACCGTGGATGATGCTCTGTGGTATTGGTTCGCCTTGCCACTCTGCTGGTCTTTGTTGGGCTTTGCTGATGATGCTGTGTGGTATTGGTTTGCCTTGCCACTCTTTGCTGATAATTATTTGTCATGAACTCATAGAGAGAAATACACCAAAGAACTTCTGATGGTGTTCCAGAGGCTTCTTGCTACTTTGCAGACTCAGGCCAATTGGCAGAGCCTTGTATTTTCTTCTGAATCAAACTGCCACTGTTGATTTGTGATATCAGTGTTGATTTGTTGCTGCAGTTTTCTTTTTCTCCTTTGTACAGTAGAGGAATGGAGGTGGTGTGGCTGGTTTTGTAGAAGCAGTTCTTCCTTGGTGGAGAAAAACCATATAGGAGTGTCATTGGAACTAGACTATGACTTACTAAAAATCTTAGGTGTGGGGAAGGGTACTCTCAAAGGCAGCTTGTATCAAACCCAGCTCCTTAGAAAAGTCGCAAAAGCTGATGGGACAGGAAGAACACCTGTATATCCTGACAACATAGATTAGATTCACCCCCAAAGAACTATTTCTAAACAAGTCTACACCCTCCTTTGCTCTATTAACCTTTCCTTTCCACTACCTCTGGTGGGTAGTGGCCTAGAATGGAAGTTAAAGCATTTAAGTACCCTTATTAAAGTCGATCTTGAAAAATATAGGTCTATAGAACTTGCTTTCTCTTAAAGAGTCATTGTCCAGGGGAGAGAGGCCAGGCTCTACTAAGCAACAGGTCATGAACAGTTTGTTTCTCATTCACTTTTAACTAATAACCACATTCACAAACATTCTCATTCACTCTTTCACCACACTGTGATTGCTTTAGTGGCAGTAGACTACAAGGCTCTCCAGTATCTTGAGACTGTGTGGGCCCTGGGCTGTTCTTCCTTTGCCTCCAGGTCTAGTGGAGCTGCCTGATCAGCCTTCAGTGCCTCTAAACAGGTGTTCTTCCTGTCCCACCAGCTTTTGCGACTTCTAAGGAGCTGGGTTTGATACAAGCTGCCTTTGAGAATACCCTTCCCCACACCTAAGATTTTTAATAAGTCATAGTCTAGTTCCAATGACACTCCTATATGGTTTTTCTCCACCAAGGAAGAACTGCTTCTACAAAACCAGCCACACCACCTCCATTCCTCTACTGTACAGAGGAGAAAAAGAAAACTGCAGCAGTATGCAGATGCATCTTCCACCCACAGGGTATTTTCTGCTAATAGCCCATGAAGAGCAGAAGAGAGGTCAAGGAAGCCTAGCAATGGGACCTACCTTCAAAATTAAATTCCAGAGACAGAGTGACCTCTGCCCCCCTAACATTTAGCTGCTTAAAATTGGACTCTGCTCTGTGTCAATGGTGCCACCTGCCATAGGCCATGGTGCTTGCTGTGTGCCAGAGGGCACATTAATTAGCTTCGGTGCTATGCATCTGGGTGACTTCAACGTGAAGACACCCGAGGGGGGCAGATGGACTGGCAGCTGGGGATTGGAAGCACAGCCAAGAAGCAGCTTTAGAAACGACCACTGTTGGGTCAGCCTTGCTAGCACCCTCACTACCAGCTCTGCTTAGGTGGAGATTGCTGTGTATATGAAGATCTTTATGGTCTTGGACTGGAACACAAAGGAAGGATGATATCATAATCCTGGGAACTCATTTTTGAACATTCTGTTGATGTACACTTAGCAGTCAAGCATCCGTCTTTCCTCAAATCCTGGATCTTGTCAAAGGCAATGCATAGCAGCAAATGCCCCCCAAAATGAAAGGGCCACGGAAATCGCATCATCCATCTTGCTTGTCATAGTATTCGATACTTTTGGCTTTGAATTCTTCTTTTTGAGAAAAGGCTTTTATGAATCCCAGGCTGGCCTCAAATTCACTATGTAGCTCAAAGATGATCTTGATGTTCTCATCCTCCTTCTCCTCCTTCTCAAGTAGTGGTATTATAGACATGTTCCACCTACTTGGTTTATGTGATGCTTGGGTCAAACTCAGGTCTTTGTGCCTGGGAGCAAGTACTCTACCAACTGAGCTACACACCCAACCCAGCTTTGAAACTCTTCAACTGTCTTGTATACATTAGAGAGGAAAGTGTGGAAACCTTTATCTCATCTCTGCCTCTCTCCATGATCCTGTGGTCCACTGTCTGTGGAGATCCCTGGGTGCCTTCCTCTTGGGTGTATTCCATATACCATACAGAAGAAAACCTTTTCTCATTCAAATGAGTGTCCCTGCTGCAGGAGGAAGGCGCTAAATGAAGGCTAGCTGTGTTTTCTAGCAGGAAGATATGCAGGGAAATGGTAGCAGCTACCGGGAAACCTTCTACACTGAAAGCATCCCTTGTAACATACAGACCATGGGAAGGAGACTGTCCCTGAAAGTAAGCAGACAGGAGGATAACAGGGTGTACCACAGCCACTACCACCCTTCACTCACATAATACTCCAATTGCTTGCTGGTTTGTACCTTTTAAAATTACCCCCCTCCCCCGACCATGTATGTATGCACATGTGCCATGGTGAACCTATGGAGGTCAACGGACAAGTTGCTAGAGTCAGTTCTCTTCTGGGATTGAACTAACGACATCAGTCAGGTTTGGCAGCTAGTGCACTACTCACCGAGTTATTTTGCTGTCCCACTTTTTGAGACAGGGCCTTTAGTTGAACCTGGGCTCACTTGTTTGGCTAGCCTGGGCTGCTCAGCAAGCTCCAGGGATTTACCTGTCTCTGTCCTGCCTTTTATAAGCGCTAGAGTTACAGACATGCCAGTTTTTATGTGAATCCTGGGAATTAGAACTCTGGTCCTCAGGTTTGTGGGGCAAGCACTCTATCGACTGAGTCATCTCTCCAGCCTTCTAAGATGCTTAAAGCATGCTTTTACTGAATTTGCTCTTAAACCATGTCATGAATGTATAAAGTGCACTCAATTATCCACACTTCCCCATTATGATCCCCTTCTCTACAAGTCCTTCCATAGGCATGCCTTTTATGATCTAGTTACCCAGGATGACTATGTGCTTAGAACTATTACAGCCAAGTGGGCCTCAGCTAGTACAAAGTTGATGACAGTAACTACCATGCCCTCAGAATCCATCAGTATCCAATAAGTCATCTGGGAGGCCCATCAGCCTCACCCTAATCTATAACTACCTGTTATAAGGCCCAATCTTGCGCTAGCCCATGGTAGGCAGCCTCAGCCTTTGTGAAGTCATGCTCAGCACACAGCATTTCAGTGCCCTCTCCTTATTCTCCAGCTCTTCCATTCTGTCCCCACTTCCACAACCAGCCATGAGTCTTAGAGGGGGTGGCACAGTGTCCTTTTTGGGGATACATCAGTCACTACCATCAGCACCTGGAGCACCCATGCATCTCTAATTCACCATCATTCACACTAAAAAGTTTCTCTTAGGCTGGGGATAGTATTTGTCTATGTGTATAGACAAGTATCCAGAAGGCAGCTTGAAATTATGGCAATTTAGCTAACAACAGTGGTATCCTCACCCCTAGGGCCTAAGACATCCTCAACTATGGGATTTGCCTTGGGTTTACAACATAAGGCATGAAATACTTTTTTGTGAAGTATGCTTCAAATTAAGAATGGAACTCCCCTCATAACAGCCACCTACTATTACATCAGTGGGATACCCTGCCTGGTGACTTGTACTGTAGTTTGTAGGGGTCACCTTGGGGTAAAAAGAGTGATGTTTTTCCCCACTCCTCCTTTGCCTCCCAAATCTGTATAACATCTTCTGGTACCATGAAAGCTAGCTATAGTGTTAAGATCTTTTTTTTTCCCGTTCTGGTCAACCTTGCTCGTTCTGGTCTGCCCCGCTTGCTCCAGCCGGCCCCGCTCGCTCCGGTCAGC
This sequence comes from Mus minutoides, assembly GCA_902729485.2. Lineage (NCBI taxonomy): Eukaryota > Metazoa > Chordata > Mammalia > Rodentia > Muridae > Mus > Mus minutoides. The sequence continues at coordinate 151,935 of LR749587.1, forward strand.
TCCACTCACTCCGGTCTAAGGATTCGTTTATTATTATTCTTCATAAGTACGCTGTAGCTGATTTCAGACGCACCAGAGGAGGGCATCAGATCTCATTACAGGTGGTTGTAAGCCACCATGTGGTTGCTGGGATTTGAACTCATCACCTTCAGAAGAACAGTTGGGTGCTCTTACCCACTGAGCCATCTCACCAGCTCCAAGATCTTTTATCTAAATAATCCTAAAGACACTTCTGATACCCAGACAGAGCTTTCTGAACTAGTAATAAAATACATAAGTGTCTTAGGATTTTATTAGTAGTTAGGTGCTGTGAACAGACACCATGGCCAAGGCAACTCTTATAAGGACATTTAATTGGGGTTGCCTTACAGGTTCAGAGGTTAAGTCCATTATCATCAAGGCGGGAACATGGCAGTATCCAGGCAGGCATGGTCCACGAGGAACTGAGAGTTCTACATCTTCATCTGAAGGCTACTAGCAGAACACTGGCTTCCAGGCAGCTGAGATGAGGGTCTTAAAGCCCATGCCCACAGTGACACACAAAAATACTCCAACAAGGCTACACATCCAAATAGTGCCACTCCCTGGACCAAGCATATACAATCCATCACAATAAGCAAACTGAAAGGAGCCCTCACATTATACCCTAACCTGCTCTTTTGGCCCCTCCTCACAACCAGCAAGCTGACCTGTTAGAACTCTCCACACTGCCGGGCATGGTGGCGCACGCCTTTAATCCCAGCACTCGGGAGGCAGAGGCAGAGGCAGGCGGATTTCTGAGTTCGAGGCCAGCCTGGTCTACAAAGTGAGTTCCAGGACAGCCAGGGCTATAAAGAGAAACCCTGTCTCGAAAAACCAAAAAAAAAAAAAAAACCTCTCCACACTGAGTAATTTCCTTAGCCTAAAATCCCATCTGCCCATGTTTCCACAAAACTCATGATTGCTTCAAAGGCCACCCTACATACTCACTCACTGACTTATTCACAGCTTCGGAACCCTTGGCAATGATTTAGAAGGATAGTGGCAGGGGAGCCCATGACAGCAGAAGTGGTGAGAAAGATCTGCTCTTGCATTAGAGCTGATAAAAACAGAACCAACAGGGATGCTAGCAGCCTTGTGTGGTCTAGTAGCTAGGGTTCCAGAAAGCAAGGAGTGGAAATGAGAGTGTTGCTATTATCTAGTAACCCCAGTTGACTAGCAATACTCTTTGCTTCCCATGCTTGAATGCTATGCTCTGCTGACCCAGGGCTCTTGTGCCAAAGGTAAGATGCTTGAATGCTTCTACTAGGAAACAATGGTTCCATACAATCAGAAGCTAAGAGTGCTCAGCCATTTTAGGTCCCTCACGGCACTGAAGAAACTGGCAAAGAAGGGAATTACTGTGCTGTCTGGGTGACAGATACTCACTACTAAAGGGAAGCTGGAGGCAAGGAAGTGTCCATACTGGACCACCATGTCTTATGACCAGCTTCAGCAATGAGCTAAAGACAGTGCAGCTGAGGCAGAAGAATAAATGGCCCAAACCCATTAGGAGTAAAGGTCCAGGCCATCGTACCAGGTGAAGACCCACAACCAGCTGGACTAAGCAGTGGGAAAAGGCAGTCCTAGCAACCAGTAATGGCCATATAACATCATAGAAACAAGGACTGTAGTCAGCAAGTGTTTTGGGTTTTTTTTTAGAGAGATTTCAAGGGATTGACTCATAAGGTTGGGAAAGCTGGAAGTTCAAAGTCTACACGGTAGGACAGCAGGCTGGATAGAAAGGAGCAGGCGACATTGCAGATGGGGTCCAAAGGTAGTTGGCTGGAGGAATTCCTTCCTCAGAGGCCAGGTGTTTGGTTTCTTGTTTGTTCTGGGAGGTGGCTTCAAATCATTGAATAAAACCCATTATCAGCCTTTGTAAGCCTACAGACTGCAACATCTAGGCTAGTATTTAAGGAAAATACCTAGATATAATTAGCTAAATTAACATTAACTGGCACGTGGCTGGCTTATGGACATGTGCGCCTTGGAGGAAGAGTGAATGGCTACATTTACTGATTAGATGTAGGGGTCTAAGAAGATGCTCTGTCCCCCAAGCATCTGGAGGTGTGCTGATGCTTTCTACTCCAGATGGGAAGACTGTGGCAGCAGTCACAGATGAGGGTGGAAGCTTTGAATTTTGAGCATCTTAAAATTCTAAACCATAAGACTTCATTAAAGGAATCTGGTTACAATTCTAGAACCTGAGGTTGGAGGGAAAGCAGGTTCTAGCTCTAGTAAAAGCTCTGTCTTTTCTTTGGGTCTTTCGTAAGAGCCTCACTCAATTCCTAAGTTATGGTAAATCCTTCCTGCCCTACTTTGGGATGTACCAAAAAAACCATCATCAGAAGCTATAGTAACATCGAGGGAGCTCTGCAGCAGAGACAGAGAGTGTGTGCACAGGCTGGGTTCTGAAGGGGAAGCCCAGCCTGCAGCCAAGGGGCTGCATCTGGAAAGCAGAGTGATTTCCAATGATAAGATGAAAATGGCACTAAGTGGGCACTGTCTGGAATACTGGTGGAACCCATACAAGTGCTATTTTAGCCAACCGTTTTCTGATGTCTGGTTTATGAATAAGAACAAGTCTGTTGGGCTAGAGAGATGGCTCAGTGGTTAAGAGCACAGACTGCTCTTCCGAAGGTCCTGAGTTCAAATCCCAGCAACCACATGGTAGCTTACAATCATTCGTAATGAGATCTGATGCCCTCTTGTGGAGTGTGTCTGAAGATAGCTACAGTGTACTTACATATAGTAAATAAATAAATCTTTAAAAAACAAAACAAAACAAAACAAAACAAACCCCAAGTCTGTTGTCACTATGAACAAACAGCGCAGCCCCCAGGATCTTTTTTCTGGATTCTCATTCCACACCCACTGTCTCTTTTAAAGTGAGAGGTCACCTCTGTTCCCTCCTCTGTGGCATCACATTGTTCCCTCCTTCCTGGAACTGAATGCTATGGTTTAGCCCAGAGTTCACCATCTTCACAAGTCTTAAGATTCTCACATCTATCACCAGCCCATACCAGTGTCAGGCATGAGGAAGAACAGCATGTGTCAAGATGAGATGAGCAGAGCATTGGAACAGTGGCATTAAGGACAGAAACATGGCAGCTCTCATGTCCCTGGAGAACCCGAACTTTCCCCACCCTCTCTCCTAAGGAAATGCCTCTGCATCAGTGAGGGCCTGGTTTTCAACCCTCTATGTTCTCAAGAACTCTCACGTTTGTCTTTAACCTTTCCTCCTTTTAGGAGTGTCCAATCTTCTGACATTGTGACATATTGTCATCTACAAAGTTCACATCCAAAACTCACATATTCTGGGACAAAAAACTAGGTTGAGTACTTCAGGGGTTGGGAAAGTTAATTCTCTCCATTTAAGTAGCTTGTCATAAGAGACTCAGTCAAGGCAAGTATCAAATGAGTGTCACATTTGTCCACTCATTAGGAACAGAGCCAGGGACTACACAAAGCAAAAGGGGGCGGGGCACGGAGCTGACCCTTGGACAAGGGTGCACAATCTTAGGGCTCTTTAGAGGAAGAGAGCTGAGAGGATGGATATATAGTTAAGATGAGATTTATTAGATTACACAGTATGGTCTGAATACAGTTATCTCACACTACAAAGACCAAGAATCTGGTATCTGCTCAGGCCCAAAGACTGGGCACCTACCTCAGCAGTACCTACATTGGTGCTGAAGGCCTGGAGGATTCCTGAGGAGCTTCGAGCCTTCCATCAACACTGGGAGCCTGAAGAAGCTGGTCCTAAAGTCAGCTATAGGATGATCAGCAGCAGCAGAATAGAGGATCTTGCCATCAAGAGTGAAGACCAAGCAGGCAAAAGAGCAAAACTCTCTGGCTTCCATGTTGTTTCATCTGAGCACTAACAGAAGGTTTCTCTCATATTTAGGGTGGATCTTCCCACAGCAGTTAAAGACAGTCAAGACAAACCCTGCCCCCACGAATGTGCCCACAGGTGAACATGACATAGACAAGCCTACATTTAGGCTTTCTCGCCAGGGGATCCTACATTGTGCCAAATTCACAAACACACCATCACTTTAAAACCTTAACTTTCACCTCTAGTCTCCAAAGTCTCATGTTTACTTTATATAATACATAAGGTATACTGTATTCCAGCTTTTTAAAAGCCCCTAAGCAGAGTTCGTGATGGGTCAATGGTCAAGAGCACTGGCTGCTTTTTCAGAGGACATGAATTCAATCCCCAGCACCCACATGGCAGCTCACAATCATCTGTAACTCTAGTTGCAGAAGATCCAACCTGACAGTCTGGCTTCCAAGGGTATCAGGCACATTTGTAGTTTACAAACATACATTCAGACAAAAACACATACATAAAATTTAAAAGAATTTATTAAAGTAAAAATTTGGGAGTTGAGACAAGGGTATATCTCATAACACTATATAATAAGTTTCAGGAGATTTGATACACTTGTCTGGCTTCTGAGGGCACTGCATGCACGTGGTACAAAGACATGCACTTCAACACACATATAAAATAAGTTGTTTTTTTTTTTTTTTTTTGGTTTTCGAGACAAGGTTTCTCTGTATCACCCTGGCTGTCCTGGAACTCACTTTGTAGACCAGGCTGGCCTCAAACTCAGAAATCCGCCTGCCTCTGCCTCAGTGCTGGGATTAAAGGCATGCACCACCATGCCCGGCTGATATTACATTTCATTATAAAGAAATGGGAGAAAATACAGTGTCTGTTTTCTGTATGCACAAACATGTTTCTAACAGACAAAAATGTTCATGTCAGTTACAGACCTCTTTTCTGTAAGGTCACGTGGCCTCCATTGGTATTTATAACTACCTTCCTGTACTACCTATTCTGTACTTCCTCCACCCTCAGCAAGCACTTTAGTGAGTCTTGGTTCTTTACCTGAGTTAGGGAGACCCATATCTTCATTACTGAAGAATCTGGGCAATTTAATCATCCTGTCTGGGTTGGGCTGTTGTAGTTTACCAGAGTTTAATCACAGGACATGGAACACAAAGAGATGCCCTGAAGACACATCCCTGTATGTTGGGTTTCCCTAATGCTTATGCGTGTCCACAATACCTGCAGATACAAAATTTTAAGATTTGTCATTTCTTTCAAATCTTAATTTTGAGTATGAATGTTTTGAACTTCTGCTGCTTGGACATGAGTTTAAGCCAAGAGAAAGTCTGGGTGTTCAGAATCCCAGTGTAGCCCAAAGTCTTACTCAGGGCGAGTTAAGCACAGACAACTTGGGTTGACATACTTCAGTTAAGCTAGGTTAGCACATTTAGAAACTATGGAATATGGCCTTTGATGAACTTGGTCATTGTTTTCATTTTACCAAGTGGTACTGCTTACTGAATGTCATGGCCTGAACGGTAGGTACTACCATTAAGGGAGTCTGTTGTGTTAAGGTCCCGGATCCCGTTATGGAGGGTTGTGAGCTGAGAACTGAACCTGGATCCTCTGAAAGAACAGGTGCTGTTAAACACTGTCCCTCCAGTCTGCTCAAAGCTCCTCTATTAAGTGGTACAGAATTCACATAAGTATTTTACTTACAGGTTTTGCTGTTGGAGAGCGGCTCACCTGATCCTTCAACATGGCCTTGAACTTGCAATCATGTCACAGTTCCTAGATTACCCAAACTGCCTATAACCTGAAAGAATTCGGGCAGGTTTCACTGACTTCTCACTCCAGTGAATTCTGCTTGCAGCTAGGTTTTTGTTCCTCAGTACTGAGTGGTGGAATTACAGATGTGGGCTACTACTTCCAGTTTACTTAGGTTTTGTTTTGTAGTACTAGGGCCTCACAGGAGCTAGGCAGATACCTCTGAACATCCCCAACCCTTTCTGGTTTTTCTCTATTTGGTTGCTTTTTGGTGGTTGTTTTTGTTTGTTTTTGAGACAGGGTCTCAATATGTGAGACTGGCCGTCTTGGAACTATGAAGATCAAGCTAGCCTGGAATTCAGAGATCTGCCTCTGTACTGGGATTTAATCAAGTACTGGGATAAAAGTGAGCACCACTATGCCCAGACGTTTTTGTATTTATTTCTATTTTTGAGAGAGGGTCTAAGTTGCTCAGGCATACTCAACATGGATTTGAATTTTATCTGTGGCCCAGAATAGGCTTTATTTGATTCTCCTGCCTCAACTGCCTGAATAGCTGTGATTGTAGGTCTGGTCTGTATTAATGAGAAGATCCTCTTCTTGTTACTCTGGCTGGCCTGATCCTCTTGTCTCAGCCTTCCAGTAACTATGACTTTGGTTGGAAATCCCTATGACCTGACTGACTTCAGATACTTAAATTATCTCTGGAGTACTTATGTACCAAATATGATGTTAATGACATAGTTGAAATGTGTAGAGAATGACAAAAAAAATCTTGCATGTATTCAACACAATTTTTCAGAAAACACGTCACTGGCAGTCAGTTGAATCAAGAACAGTTAGCTCCGGGAGGTGGTGGCACATGTGTTTAATTCCAGCACTTGGGAGGCAGAGGCAAGAAGCGGATTTCTGAGTTCTGAGTTCGAGGCCAGCCTGGTCTACAAAGTGAGTGCCAGGACAGCCAGGGCTACCCAGAAAAACCTTGTCTCGAAAACAAACAAACAAACAAACAAACAGAACAAATGTATGCATTAAATGCGATCTGGCTTTTTCTCTTTCACTCTGCTGGATCTGGGGGACTGAATTTAGGGCTTTCATCGTGCTAGGCAAGTACTCTACCACTGTGCCAGCTAGTCTCCTTTAACAGTTCTTGTCGATCGATGGATGAAATACCCTGAAAATAAAGGACTTGATTTCTCCTCAGAACCCCTTTTTTCCTCTCTCAAAAGTTAGGAACTATTGTTCTAGAAATGCTTGTTTCTTAACCAGTTTCCAGATGGTTAAAGCATTCTGGTTCACATTCTCTTTAAAACTTAATCAGAAGTAGACCAACCGGAATCCGTCCTTAAACAACTGAACCGCTTGAGAGTGCTGTAGTCAGGTAAAAGCACACAAAACACGAGTCCAGGTCCAGGACGCGCGGGGACTTCATCTCCAGTGGGCTCTAGCTGGTCGTGCAGTTTGGGGCAAATTTACAGCTCCCAACGACGAAATCTGTGGCCATCTATCACAAGGCAGCAACTGGGGCAGGTAATCTTTAGAGACCGTCCCTCAGGGCTCTCCAGCCCCATGTCGGGAGGAGCCACCACAAGCTTCCAAGCCGCCTCAGATTGAGATCCACCCTCCCGAAGGCCCATCCACGTGAGAATCACGTTGCGCCCGCCTCGTGCTCCCCCCAGATCCACCGCCTGCCTCCTCAGCCACCCACCACACCATCCGAGGCCTCCGAAGTCACTGACCACAACGCCTCCCGCCAGTGTCCCGGCAGCGATGGGCGCGCGAACCTCCTCAAACCTGGACGGAGGTCGACACGTGACCAACGTGCTTAACCCGCGTTTGACAGTGGCGTTGGCTCCGGGCCTGCTGCCCGCGCTCACTGTGCGCACGCGCGAACTCCGACTGTCCTCCCCGCGATTGTTCCTAGGGCGGGCTTGCGCATGCGCCGCGCGACCCCAAGCGGCCCGCAGGAGGAGGGGCCGGCGGCGGAGGCTCCGACGCGCATGCGCAGTAGCTGGATGCGGGCGTTGCTTGCCTCCTCTCCCTCCCCCGCTCTTTTCCCTCCGATTGGTTCGGAGGCGTCCATTCGAGTTACAAGATGGCGGCCCCGGGCGCGCTCTTCCCCGTTCCGTAGCCGCTTCAGGCTGAGCGGATGTCTCTTCTCCTCAGTGTCGGACTCAGACACACGGCTCCCGAGTTCTGCTGACCACGAAGGCCCCGGAGGCGCTCGACGCACCAGAATCTCCCAGCGGCCGCGACCGCCGCCTCGGCCCTGCTCGCCGCGGCGCCGGGACTCCAGCGTGATCGGCGGCGGCAGTCGAGGTAGGTGAGGGCCGGACAGACCGGGAGGGCGGGGCGGCGGCCGCCTTGGCGACGCGGCGGGTTGTTTGTGAAGCCGGGCCGGGCCGGGCCCGGCCGGGCCTGCGGGGCGAGCCGCCTGGCAGTGGAGGGCTCGGCTGGGCGCGGGCCTCGGCCCCATCGGAGGTAGGCGGCGGTGGCAGGGCCGCCCTGGCCCAGGCCTGGCTGGCCTTCGTCCCTTACATGTCGTCTCTCCGGCTGGTCGGTCCCCCCGTGTCCTCACTGTGTTCCGGGCCATTAGTCACCCGAGTTCGTCCAGGGCCAGTTTTGAGGTTTGGGCTTTTCCGGGGCATTATAGTGACCTCGATCGGTTCCTGGTGTTTTTCTGTGAAAGTCATCTCTTGACGACAGAGTTGTGCCGGTCGTGAATAATTCATACCCCCCCCCCCCATCCCTCGTCCCCCAAAGCCTTTCGTGGAACCATTTTGCCCACAAACGGACATTTGGCAAAGTCTTCCGGGCAGCTGCTGTAACTCATTTATTACAGGGATTAAATTTCCCCGGTAACACATTGGTAGAAGGCTTGCATAGCACGTACGAGACCCTGGATCCTGTCCCCACCGCTTTAAAAGAAAAATAAAACAGAAAAGCTTTAATAACAACAGTAATAGCTGGCAGATAAGTCTTAAGTGCCAGGCCTTGTTCCAGATAATTCGCAGAGATGTGTTTAACTATGGAATTTGGAATAAGTAGGTATTTGGTGCCTTTAAAAAAAAAGGATGTCTCTTTTATGCTGTCCATGAATTTGTCCTATGGCTTAGACTGGCCTCAAACTGTCATCCTGCCTCAGCCTCCCTCTACCATCACCCAGGTTGGAGAAGTGTGTTTTAAAAGTTTAGCCTATAGGACTAGTTACTTTTCCCTCTACAGCTTTTGAGTCTCGGAGTAAAAATAGGGTTTTTGTTGTTGTTGTTGTTGTTGTTGTTGTTGTTGTTATTTTGACAAGACACTTCCTCTGTTTGAGGCACTCTTCTAAGCTATGCCTTCCTAGTTTTCATAGCAGTCCCTCTGTCCCACAGATAATCATTCACCAAACCCACTTGCCCAGGCTCTCTCAGGCTCTCTCTTGGCCTGGAAGCTAGCACTTGTATTTTCTCAAAAAAGTAATGCCTCGGACCACAGATTCAACAACAGATCTATGAGCCGGGTAGGTTTGGGACATTTTAGAGTCATCAGGAAACAAAACTAGAATTCCTGGCCTCTGGTTCATCTGAGTAAGTGTGAAATGGCAGCGGCAGCATTCTATGGTTTAGTCTGTCAGGTACTCTTTAGTTTCAAGTCTGAGCTAGACGTTAAAATTTCACTTAGTACCATTTGGGTCTCCCACCATTCCTTTTGTCCATATCTAAAAACAGTAAATCTAGCCGGGTCACTGCTTACCTCTTTTGCCCCCTGGTGGTGATGTCAGGTAATGATTAGAAAAATTTCCCTAGGGATCCAGAGACCTTACCTGTGAACAGTTCTGTAAAGAACGCTATTTCTGATAAGATTAATTTTGCAGCGGTTTGGGAGAGGAGTTAACAAGAGAGGGTTCCCAGTTACTGATATTATTTTAGAATCTTCAATTTTAAAATCATTCATTATGTAATCAGAAAAAGTGCCTGTAAGAGAAAAATGTAAAAGGTTAGGATGTATCGAAAGCTGGAGCCCTGCACATCAGGTTTTGGAGGGCTTTGGAATTTATGATTTCAAACTTACTCTGTAGTTGCTAATCTGCTGTAGAGCATTAAGTGATGGGTAAGTTTGCATCTAGTGACTGTTGCAGGCCTACTCTGGTGGGATGCTGTGCCGAGGGTAAATGAATGGAGAAAGTATCAGGAAGGAGTACCTACTGCCAGCCTGGGCAAGTACCCTTTCTGCTAAAGCTGCTCTGAAGAAACGAAACAGTGCTTAGAACAAAACCCTCCGAGCTCCTGTCTCTCTGTGTCTGTCTGTCTGTCTGTCTCTCTCTCTCTCTCTCTCTCTCTCTCTGTATACAGTGCCTGTGCAGACCAGTAGAGGGCACTAGATCCCCTGTAACTCCAACAGGAATATGAGCTGCCTGACATGGGTGCTGGAACTGACTTTGGTCCTCTGCAAGAGTAATGTGTGCTCTTAACTGATGAGCTATTATCTCCCTAGCCCCTGTTATTGCTATTTCTAAAAGGCAAGGCATTTTTTCTGGAAACAGTGTTTCTCTGTGTAGCCCTGGCTGTCCTAGAACTTGTTCTGTAGACTAGCCCAGCCTCAAACTCACAGAGATCCATCTACCTCTATCTCCTGAGTCCTGGGGTTAAAGGTATATGCCACCTCGCCTGGCTCTTGTTACTACTACTACTGCTGCTACTGCTATTATTATTTTTATTATTATCATCATTATTAATTTGTGCTTGCTCACCTGTGGAAGCCAGAAAAGTTAGTTAGATAACCCCCAGAGTTGGAGTTACAGGTACTTGGAAGCTGCTGTTGGGTGTTTGGAATCAAACACAAACTTCACAAGAGCAGTGTACTCTCTTACCTGTCAAGCCATCTCTCCAGCCTTGAGGCTGTATATTTGAAGCATTTTATATTATCAGTTGCAACCACATCCATAGCACCTAAAATTTTAAACTTGTAAGTAATGTCTTGGCTTTGCACAATTGATTTGCTTAATTCAGGCAATTAATTGTTAATTGGGAGCCATTTCTATTCATTGTAGCCTTGAGAAAACTACTCATTATTTCCCAGGCATTTTTAAAATCCTTATCCAAGAATAAACTTATGAATCATCTTTAAATTTTAAATATTAAGAGTGCTTATGGCTCTCTTGCTGTCTCTTGCTCTTGTTTTCCCTTCCCCTTCTCTCTCCATGTGCTCATGGCCGGCCTCCACTCCTCTACTTCTCTGTTTACTCTCTCTCTTTCTCTGCCTCTTCTACCCTCTTGACTCCCCTCCCCATGCCCTGAATAAACCCTATTCTATACTTTAAAAAAAAAAAAAAGAATGCTTATGACAAGAATATTTACATTGACTTAAGGACTTTACATACAATATACTACTTAAATACTATAGATTTTGCAAGATCAATAGATGTTTGGCAGGGTGAGTGGAAAAAAATAGATGTTTGTCTTAATTTTCTGAATGGAGTTGGCTTTCTGTTGAGAGAGAGTACTGGTGTCTCTCAGGTGTCCTTGCCTGCTCTTTAGTCCTGCGTTGAGGATTTGATGCTGGAGGCCCATGGCCATTGTGAAGTTCTTACTGAAGCGCTTTCATCAGCACCAGGAGCATGCTTACAAATTTTATGCTGGACTAGGATTTTTTTTTTTAATTACTTGTAATAAAAATTTTTAATTAAAAAAGTAAAATTAACTTCCCCGAACTTATTTTCCTGAATTTCTTACTGTGTTTCCTTCCCTTTGAGCCAAACCCTCGTAAGTCTCATTTGCTTAAAACCTGTTAATTGCTTTTTCTTATACTTCTTTATTTTGTGGTTTTATTACCCCATAAGTGAAAACTGCAACAAAAATTTATTTGTAACAGTTATTCTGGTGTAGAAAAGCAAACATCTTATTTCTGTTTCCTGTAATCTAGGTTCACAATGGCGAAAAGAGTTGCAGAGAAGGAATTAACTGATAGGAATTGGGATGAAGAAGACGAAGTTGAAGAGGTACAGAGCAGTTCCCTTTGGTTTCTTACTATTTGTGTCTAAGCTCATGTTATTTTTCTTGGTAAAGAATATGCTAGAACTTAAAAACCTCCAAGAAAACACAGCGGGAGAGGTGTTGGTTCTTAGTGAGCTGTTGGTGTTTACTGTAGAAGTGTGTTCTTTGTGTTGAGTAAGCTCTTCTATTAGTGTGCATTTGTCATTAGTCTGTAGAAGCAAGAGTCACACACAGCATCCTCTGCTGTGCTTGGAGTAGTCTAGTCATGAGTAGGAGGCAGGTTACAGGAGCTCGCCAGTTGCAGTTCTCACCTTGGTCAGCTCTCTGTGGTCCCTTCAGTGTTTCTCATGCCCCACCCTTAGCTGTTCTGATGCTAAATCTGTGCCTGACAATTGCACTGATTTCATAGAATTTACATCAGTCTAGTTTCTTTGCCAGCAAAAATTAAAGTTGTCTTCGGTGAGGAAAACTTTGCATATCTAGGTCTCTTGAGCAAGTTGATAGTCCTAGGCCAATCCACTAGGCAGATCCGTAGCAAAGGTTACTCCAGCTCTGAAGCACACAGCTAGGAGGGAAGGGAAGAAGGCATCAAGTAGTGTTCTGCAGCTATATTTGCAGGCTGGTGTCTTCCTTTTTGGTACTGATATACGCTGATAGTGTGGGGAGACCAAACTACTGATGTGTTATTGTTTTTATAGAACCTTTAGCTGACTTGGTCTTTTAACTCAATCTTTAGTTACGGATTTTTTTTTTTTTTCCTGCCTTGGTCTTAAGCATAGTCCTGGAATGGAGTAAAATCCAGACTATAGTGGTTTGCTTTGACAGTAAAGTGTCCAGGAGAGAAAGAACTCAGAAGGTTCTACTGAGACAGCTATGGAAGTTAGGTACATTAAATGTGCAAGTGTAGCCTGCTGGTCCTTGTTCTGGGGATGAGAATCCTTTCAATGCTAACATGATCGGAAACACCTGTAGATAGGTGTTTAATTTTGTTTTTTGAGATGGTCTCACTTTATAATCCAGCTGCCTCAGCTTCCTGTGTACAGGGACTGTGGTGGGAGCTGGCACACCTGGCTGAATGAGGCTTTTGTATAGTTACTTAGTTCTGGCCCTACAGGTGAAGGAATAGATGAAGTGAAACCGTAAGCCTTCAGCAAATGGTGATTAGGATTAGCACAGTCAGCACAGCACGCCGTGGAAGAGCACGGGGGACAAGGGCCATGTGTGGCCTAGCGTGCGATCTGGCTTTTTGGACAGTGGGCAAGGTGAGCAGGTCTGCTTTTCAGGACAGTGAGCGAAGACTGTGGCTCAATGGTAGGGCTCATGAGTGTACAGGATCCTGTTCTACGAAAGAAAAATATAGATGCTGTCCATAGCAACTTAATTTTTTGAAAACTGGTAGTAAGACGCTTGGTTTCAGAGACTATGTGTCTAAGATGTTGAGGAAGCCAGCCATGAGTATTTTTTGGTACCAAGATTTAGTGATCCTCATCTCTTCAGAATCACATATTCCTGTCTCTGGGTTGGAACTTGGAGTCTGGATTTGTAGATCCTGGAAAATTTGTGACTTGCCTGACTAGAATTGGAATCTACAGAAACCTGCAGATAATACATGTGAGATGTTTCTGAATGTGTTAAGTCACCTCTTCAGAAGATGAAATACCAGATAAGTGTTTGTGCTGGGCTTTAATCCCCCTTTGGCCTGACCTTTCTGCTGTCTTCATTTGTCTGTTCTTGCAGATGGGAACGTTCTCGGTGGCCAGTGAGGAAGTCATGAAGAACAGAGCCGTAAAGAAGGCCAAGCGTAGGAACGTTGGATTTGAAGTGAGTGCTTCCGGCAGCAAATTTGATGTCTTCCTAATGTGGTTTCCTATTCCCAGAGCATGTATACAGCAAAGCTGTCCCCATGCACATAGAAGACAGAACAGAAATGAGCATAGGCAGGAGTAGGTACAGATCTGGGAATCTGCAGTGTAACATGGGGTTAAAGCTGTGGGGGTAGGTGAGAAGAGCCATGTGAAGTGCACTCATGGTGAGGACTGAGAAGCCAAGACAGGCTGTGACAGGAGGGCATCTGGCTGTTCAGTAAGTGACAGCCAGTGACAAAGTATCCTATCTAGCCAGTAGGCTCTATGTGGCCCGAGATAGCACAGCCCAGCACAAAATTGTAAACTTATTTAAAACATAAGATGTCATGTGTGATGGGGAGGCTGACTTAGTGAAGTTTGTGGTTAACAGCACTCGTGTTGCAATGTAAAAGCATTAGGTGGACCTGGCGTGCCGCTTGAGTTAAAACTTGGGGGAGTGGAAGGGGAGAAGCAGGTGCCCTTGCGCTGGGAAGTTCACATTGAGTTTTATTCAGAACTTATGTTAGAAAAAAAACAAAAAAAAGAAAAGCTAAATATCATACCATCTGCCTAAATGAAGAAATGGGCTTTTCTCAAATACCGTAGGAAAACAGAGCTGAGCAGTGGAATAATATGAATATATCAGTCCAAGCATAGTGGCACATGCACTGGGAGGAAGAGGCAGGCGGATCAGAGTTCAAGGCCAGTGTGGTCTACATAGTGAGACTGTCTGAGGGGGAAACTAGATGTGTCAAATTCAGTCTAAAATTTAGCTAGATAATTTACTGTCAGCAGTTTCTAAAGTAGCAATAAATACTACATAACTTTTAAATCCAGTACAGATTCAAAAGGCCCCAAAGAGCTCTATACAGTTTCAGAGCTTGTCTGTAAGTCGTCTGGTATGTTTTTAGTTTTTGTTTTGAGACAGGGTCTCACTATGTAGCTCTAGCTGTCCTAAACTCACTAGGTGTAATACAGGTTGGCCTCGAACTCAAGAGATTGGCTTGCCTCTGCCCCCCCAAGTGCTGGAATTAAAGGCAGTTACCACTGCTTGGAAAACTGTTCAACTGCAAAACATCTGTCTATCTGGGCATAACCCTTTTGCTACACTTCTGTGAGGACAGGCTTCAAGACAGGGTTTCCTTGTGTAGTCCTGGCTATCCTGGAACTCACTCCATAGGGCTTGAACTCAGAGATCCACTTGCCTATTTTACTTTTTTCTTTTTAAGATTTAATTTGTATTTATGTGTGCATGTGCCTGCCCACAGAAGCCAGAAGAGAGGGCATCAGAGCTATAGGCTCAATTTGCAGGTAGTTGTGAGCCACCTGATAGGACTGGTAAGAATCTAGCTTAGGTCCTCTGTGCTCCTAACCACTTACTGCTCCCCAGCCCTGATTTTTATATTTTATATTTTGATTGTTCAGAAAATCATTGAGGGACGGGGAACTTGTTGCTTAGCTGGCAAAATGTGTGACTAGAATCTATGTGGGTATAGTGGCATATGCTTGTAAACCCAGAGTTCAGGAGGTGGAGGCAGGAGGCTCAGAAGTTCAGTGTCATGAACCACATAGCAAGTGGGAAGCCAGCCTGTGATAACTGATACTGTCAGATAAACAGAAGCATCAGAACGAAAGGTGTTGTATTTAAGATTTTTCATTCCACTGGGCAGTGATGATGCATGCCTTTAATCCCAGCACTTGAGAGGCAGAGGCAGGTGGATTTTTGAGTTCTATGATAGCCTGGTCTACAGAGTTCCAGGACAACCACGGCTATACAGAGAAACCCTGTCTCAAAAAAAGAAAAAAAAAACAAAACAAGATTTTTCATTCCTCTTTTTTTTATTATTTGGTTTTTCAAGACAGGGTTTCTCTGTGTAGCCCTGGCTGTCCTGGAACTCACTCTGTAGACCAGACTGGCCTTGAACTCAGAAATCCGCCTGCCTCTGCCTCCCGAGTGCTGGGATTAAAGGCGTGCGCCACCACGTCCAGCCCTCATTTTTTTAAAAAGATTTATTTTATATGAGTACATTGTCGCTGTCTTCAGACACCAGAAGTGCTCCTCGGATCCCATTACAGATGGCTTGAGCCGCCATGTGGTTGCTGGGACTTGATCTCAGGACCTCTGGAAGAGCAGTCGGTATTTATTCTTAACCGCCGAGCCATTTCTCCAGCCCCATTCCTCTTTATTTTAATGCTATAAATGTACCAGTGGTCAGTAAACATTTGAAAATCTGTAGGTGTGATTATGATTAAAACTGTTTTTTTATTTTTTTAAACTGTAACATTAAGGCTAACTGGTATGTTTTAGTTGGGGTGTCTGTTGCTACACCCTGAGATAAAGGTAACTTATGAGGGGGGGTTATTTCAGCTTATAGTTGTCCCATCATGGAGGGAGAAAGGGCAAGAACTCTGGCGGGAACTGAAGCAGAAGGCATGCTTACTATCATGATCCACACGGCTCCCTCTGCATGCCTTATGACACCACTAAGGTGCCTGCTGGGGAGATGCTGCTCACAGGAAGTCGGGTCCTCCTGCGTGGATCGTTAATCAAGAACATGAACCACAGACTTGCCTACAGGAGGCATTTTCTTAATTAAGGTTCCTCTTTCCAGATGACTCTAGCTTGTGTCAAATGGTCAAAAGTACAAAAGCCAACCAGGCCAGGACATGATAAATAAATAAATAAATATATATATATATATATATATATATATATATATATATATATATATATATGAAATGAAAAGGGACTAGCTTAGTGTGTGTGTGTGTGTGTGTGTGTGTGTGTGTGTGTCTGTCGAGAGAGAGAGAGATTATAGTTCATTTATTTGGGGAGCTCTAGTTTGGAGTTGGTATAGCTGGTACATTAAAAAGAAAAAGTACACATATGTATTGTAGAATTGTCATGTGTGTGCCTGCCAGCTTTAATGAAGACTTTCTACTCCACAAGTGCTCTAATCAGTATACATGTTTCCCTAAAAAATTACATAATGTGTGTATGTGTGTGTGTGTGTGCACGCGCACACAAGCGTTTGCTTGAATGTGGACATATGATGGACACATGTATGTGTGTATATAAAGGTCCTGTGTCTTCCTTGATCTCTGTTCACATTATTTATTGAGGCTGGGACTCTTGCTAAACCTGGAGTCCCTTGATCCAGATTTCAGTCCTCCTGCTTGCAAGTAAGCACTTTATCCACTTCTATTAAACATTAAAGCTAAGTAGACATGGTTGGGTTTTCCTGTCTAGCTGTTTACATAGGGACAGGTTGCATTCTGGTGAAATGGAGGAGCACTATCAGCCTAACCACTGCCTCAGAAGATGACAAGTTAAACTTTTAGGGTGTGTGTCTGTGTGTACATGCTCCTGCACTGCATGGAGGCCAGAGGATAGCAGTTGATGACCTGTTCTGTGTACCTTATTCCCTCCAGACAGGGTCTCTTTGTACCTGGGGGTTCTGACTTGGGTCCTCACATGTGCACGGCAAGCACTCCTGCCCACTGAATGTCTCCTCAGAAAAGTGAAACAGTCAGCAGAGAGCTCTCTCCACACTACTCGCAACTCTCCTAAAGCATACCTCTGCTGACTGCATAGGCTAGCCAAGGGAAGAGCTTGCTAAAGATGGGTAAGGGAGCAGCAAGGAAAAGGAGGACAGACTGCACTGGGCTGCTTAACTGATAGAATGACTAGAATACGCAGCGCGGTCTCCTTGGGCTTCTGTAGGCTAAGAACAGCTTGAAAACCCCAAAATTCTTAAGTACTTTCCTTTCGTATTGAGACAGGGTTTCTCTGTCCCAGCATTCACATTGTAGACCAGTCTGGCCTGGCACTTAGGGATCTGCTTGCCTCCCAATTTTTTTCATTGCTGCGATGAAGGCTTCAGCCACCATGCTCAGCTAAATACTTTAATTAATCTAATTTCATGTTTCTGAAGATTCTTTAGGCAAATGTTCATTGGAAAAGTACATGTGATTTAATTGTGTTGTGAATATTTTCAGTTATTCTGAAGTTGTTCGGTAGTAGGTACATGAATTTGCTCAGTTTGTTTTGGTACCATCTTTCCTGGCTGTTTCAGGAAGGCAGCTGTGACACAGATGTCCTTAGAGGTACCATCTTTTCCTCTCCTGCCTGGGCTGTGCTAGTAGCTTCTCCTCTGACCACTGTCAGCCATGCTTGCGCACTGCTGGCTGAGGCCTGCTGCCCTTTCATGGTTACTTGGAGACAGGTGGTCTTCCTGCCTAAAGTGTGCTTTCTTTGTGTTTCAGTCTGATAGTGGAGGAGCCTTTAAAGGTTTCAAAGGTTTGGTTGTGCCTTCTGGAGGAGGAGGGTTTCCTGGATTTGGTGGCTCTGGAGGGAAGCCTCTGGAAGGACTGACAAATGGAAACAGCACAGACAATGCCACGCCCTTCTCCAGTGCAAAGACAGCAGCAGAGCCCAAGGCAGCCTTTGGTGAGTAGCCCTCCCTCTCCACCCCTCTCTGAAATTGATGCTGAAAGAGAACTTTGCTACCCGATTGTCTGTTTTTGACAGGGTCTTGCAATGTAGCTCAGGATGACCTTGAACTCAATCCTCCTCTTCCTGCCTTCTGAAGACCGACTGGGATTATAGGTGTGTGCTACCAGACCCAGCTGGAGAGATGTTTCTAGGACTGTGTCCTTGGATGTACCATTAAAGGATGGAACTTGGGGAAGTGCATGGAGCGAGGTGGTCAGCAGAGCACACCTCTGCCCCTGACACAGCAATTGTATTCTCAGCTCTGCCAATTGACTCTCAGCAAGGGAGCTCTTTGTAGACTCAGAGTTTGACTTCCTAGTTCATGCACACCAAGGGCCTTCAGTGTACCTCCCACGATGGCCACTGGAAACTGGGTGATGCTGTCTTTGATCACAGTTTCTCTGATACAGATTTGAACAGGAAATACTGAACACCTAACCTGTTGTGGATGAATTGGTCAGGGACTTTTGGGACTCACATAGAGAACAGGATTCTGGGCGAAATCCTAGAAACGACCCTGATTGGCTAGATTGTGTTTTGCTATTCTCAAAGTGTGTGTTGTATGGTGGTTGTTGGCTTGAGATAGCTCTCATGTAGTATAGCTATAGGAGTTCAAGCTGGCCTCTAGTTGTGTAGAAGGAGGATGGCTTTGATTCTGGCTTCACGTGTCAGATGGCCTCATGCACCACCCACTGCCCTGCCGAGTTTAGTCCTTAGGAAGCGGAGTGTACTAAGTGCCTTGGTAACTATTTGCTAGTTATCAGTTCCTCAGCATGAGTTCCTGAACACAAGCTTGGTAACAGGAAAAGCAGGGCATGATGGTAGCAGTCCAGAGGCCTAGCTGTAGCTGAGCCTGGTGGCACACACCTGCTGTCAGCTTAGAAAGCCGAAGTAGGGGCTAGTGAGATGGCTCAGCGGGTAAGAGCACCCGACTGCTCTTCCGAAGGTGATAAGTTCAAATCCCAGCAACCACATGGTGGCTCACAACCATCCGTGACGAGATCTGGCTCCCTCTTCTGGAGTGTCTGAGGACAGCTACAGTGTACTTACATATAATAAAAAATAAAATAAATCTTTAAAAAAAAAGAAAGAAAGAAAGCCGAAGTAGAATGGCAAGTTTCAGCTCAGCTGGGACTACATAGCAACACCTTCTAAGACACATTCAAAACAAAAACAAATCAACCCTTGTATGATCTAATCAAACCAGCTTTTAAAGTGCTTGCTCCTTAACTTCTTACAGGTTCTTTTGCTGTGAATGGCCCTACTACCTTAGTGGATAAAAAGATTTCTAGTCCCAAATGCAATAGCAGCAATCAGCCGCCCTCCTCCAGCCCTGCTTCCAGTGGTGCCTGCACTGGGAATGCCTATCACCAGCAGCTGGCTGGCTTGAACTGCTCCGTCCGGGATTGGATAGTGAAACACGTGAACACAAACCCACTCTGTGACCTGACCCCCATTTTTAAAGACTACGAGAGATACTTGGCGACGATTGAGAAACAGCTTGAGAATGGAGGTGACAGCAGTTCTGAGAGCCAGACAGACAGGGCGACGGTTGGAATGGAGCCTCCTTCCCTTTTTGGTTCAACAAAACTACAGCAAGATTCACCATTTTCATTTCATGGCAACAAAGCGGAGGACACATCTAAAAAGGTGGAATTTACAGCAGAAAAGAAATCGGACACAGCACAAGGAGCAACAAGTGCCTCGTTTAATTTTGGCAAGAAAATTGAGAGCTCAGTTTTAGGCTCGTTAAGCTCTGGCTCCCTAACTGGGTTTTCATTCTCTCCTGGAAACTCTAGTTTATTTGGTAAAGATGCTGCCCAGAGTAAAGCAGCCTCTTCACTGTTTTCTGCTAAAGCATCCGAGAGTCAAATAGGAGGCAGCAGCAGTGAATGCAGAGGTAAATACAGAGCCACGGTTTCATATCTGCTCAGGGCTAATGAGAATGCCGCAGGTGCTCCATAGCCTGTGTGTGTCGCAGTGCCTTAGCTCTTATCCGTAAAATAGAGCAAGACCCATGTTAGAGGTGTTAAAGATCACAAGTGCCGAATGGGGTGGAGGTGTGGTTCTGTGGCAGAGAAATGGCACGGTGTGCAGCAGCAGCAGCGCAGCCTCTGTCTGCACGAGATGGATCTCTAGATG
Organism: Mus minutoides; assembly: GCA_902729485.2. Lineage (NCBI taxonomy): Eukaryota > Metazoa > Chordata > Mammalia > Rodentia > Muridae > Mus > Mus minutoides. The sequence goes on from LR749587.1 coordinate 172,020, forward strand.
CACAGTGAAGGTGTGTTAAAGACCGCTGGAGTAGAGGAAAAGCACTGGGCATGTGATGTTGCATATGGAAGAAGTAAAATCTTTTTGAAAATTGAATCTTACTGAAAAAGCTCCCCATGAGTGTCCATTGAATTTGGTTGTATGAGCTGCTTTACCATTAATGTTGAGGCCAGACCTGACATAAAGGAGGCTCACTGGTCCCCAGAGGAAGGCCCTGCTGTTGGGGGTCACACTCAGCTTCCTTGTACCTGTCAGTGTGGCAAGTCTTGGCAGCAGGCACACTTACAGAGTTTCTTTTGAGGTATTGGTACCACAGTGCTCATATGTGTTCTGTATAACACTTGAGGACCAGTTCCATCCAGTATAACGTTCTAAAATGATGTGTGTGCTCAGCACATATGGTGTCCAATGTAGTGGCCCCTAGCCATGCCTGGGCAATTGCATACTTGCACTGTGGCTAGTGGTACTGAGGGATTAGATTCCTACTCTGAAGGACAGGTTGTTTTTACTTTTCTCTGTAGCTCTGGCTGTTCTAGAACTTGCTATGTAGACCAGGCTGTCCTTGAACTCCAAGTTCCACTGCTCTCTGTCTGATCTCTTCAGCCACCAGGGTCCAATAGGGGCCCTTTAATTTCTTCTCTGCCTCCAAATAAGAGGAGAGTGTATCCTTATATCATGCCCCAGTCCTGCAGCCTGCACTGTCAGACCCTGATACCATCTTGTGGTTTGTTACCATACCTTAACATCAGAAAGACTTGGAACTTGTTCAGACAGCAGGTGTCTGGCCTTCCTGGATCTCCTTCTCCAGTCCTGGGTGCCTCAGATAAGTAATTCTGCCAGGAGATCCTAGTACCTCATGCTGGACCTTAGGTCAGTCTTTTTGTTGCTTTTTTTTTTTTTTTTTTTTTNAAAAAAAAAAAAAAAAAAAAAAATTGTTCTTTTGGCCATTGTTGATGTGGGCACAATGTGCTCTGGACACAAGAACATTTTGTCAGGAATGGTATTGGGTACCCTTTTCCACTGGGCAACCTGAGTATGTATAATTTTGTACTTAGTATGTTTTGATGAATTTCATAAACAAGGATGCCTTTCATTCTTGGGCTTTGGACAAGTAAAAAGTTATTTTAGAATAGAGAAAAATATTGCCATTATTAAGTGTGGCGAGATGGCTCAGTGAGTAAAGCTGCTTGCCACCAGGCCTAACAACTGAGTTTGATGCTGGGAACCCACAAGGAAAGAACCAAATCCCACAAGCTGTCCTCTGACCTCCACAGTACACATGTGTGTGCACACATACATGCACACTAAATTTAAAATTTCACAAAATAAATACAGCTGGCACCTCTTCCCCCTAAAACAGTAAGGCGCTCACAGTCGTAGTTACTAGCTTACAGGGGTATCCCACGCTGATGTTCAGGATGATGAGAACAAGTGTCTTCTGACTCTGAGTTGTTTCTATGCCAGATGGTGAAGAAGAAGAGAATGACGAGCCACCCAAGGTAGTGGTGACCGAAGTAAAGGAAGAGGATGCTTTCTACTCCAAAAAGTGAGTGGGGTTGTGGGGTCCTGCAGGCCTTGCGCGGCCAAGCAGACTGAACAACTGCAGCAGCAAGAATGATTGGCCTGCTGGGTTGGTTGATTGGCTGGCTGGTTTTGGTTTTTCAAGACAGGGTTTCTCTGTGTAGTTGTCCTGGAACTCTGCAGATCAGGCTGACCTTGAACTCACAGACTCACCTGCCTCCACTTCCTGAGCGCTTGCAGGGTTTTCCTAATAACCTAAGGCTCTGCATGTAATGTACAGGCTTGGAGAACAGCATGCTTCTTTATCCATAGTTACATCCTAGTCCAGGTTTATCTCCGGGTCTTAGGGGATGAAAATTGAAGGCCTGAAGGGAATTTGAAAAAATAAAAAGTAATGGGTACAGCGGGGTGGGAGAGATTTGGGGAAGTTCCTGGTTCTTTGCCATCGTAGAGAGCCTGGGTCCCAGAGCCCATGAGAGCAGGCAGCAGAAGTGGGTCAGGTCAGGTGAGCTGCTGACTGACTGAGGTAAGAGGTCACAGTATTCCAAAGGGTTTGTAAGGGACTGTGATTGTCGTTCACTAGCAAAGTGCTTGCCTAGCATTGCCCCGCACTACAAAGAAAGGTGGGGGTGGGAAGGTAAATTCTAGAATATCTAACTAGATTACCTTACTGTTGTTTGGTTTTACTCAGATGCCATCAATCCAGGAAAGAAGGTTTATCCTTTCGTTACCCACTGCAGTTGTGGTTGTCAGTAACCTGACTTGTTGAATGTCTGATCGTGTCTGTTGTTTCCCCACAGATGTAAACTATTTTACAAGAAAGACAATGAATTTAAAGAGAAGGGTGTGGGGACCCTGCATTTAAAACCCACAGCAACTCAGAAGACCCAGCTCTTGGTGCGGGCAGACACCAACCTAGGTGGGTGCAGAGCCATCACGGTGCCCTGTGTAGAGAGCCCTATCCTGACACTGCATTTCTTTGTGTTTTGAAGCTCAGTAATAGGGGTTTGTTTGTTTGTTTGTTTGTTTGTTTTTGCTTTGTGAGAGATCATGAGGCCAGATTCATCTTCTGACGTGGTTTTTAAGTATTGGGAACACAATGTAGGTGTGTTATTAAAAGCTTTGTTTCCTATGTTGGGGTATGGCTCACTGAGCACAGAGAAGAAGTATACAGGTCTCAGTTTAAAGGGGTCTTTGTGAAGGGGAGGGCTGGTATGTGTAAGCCCAAGAATATCATGTCTCATTCCTCAGCCGCTCTCTACCTTTATTTTTGGAACATGGTCTCAGTAGCCCGAAGCTCACTGTCAGTGAGGTTGAGGGATCACAGGACTGGGTAGCTGCCCCCAGCTTCTTACATGGGTTCTGAGGACCTGAAGTCAGGTCCTTGTGCTTGAATGCTTAGCAATGAGGCTATCTCTCTGGCCTTAGGGAATGCTTTCCATAGAGCCAGAGTACCGCATTGTCCCCTTCACTCACCCCAGCTGTCAGGCCCTTAGAACAGTCCAGTAGAAGAGTAGCTCTGACTACGGTGAGCCTGTAACGTGGTCAGCAGTGTGAGGCTCTGTCAGGCACCACCAAGATATACTTCGGCCAGCTAGCTATGACAGTATCATTGTAATATCACTCTAGCCTGGGAGCTGCTGCAGTGAACCTCTGTTTCTTTACTGGCCCTTCATCCTTAAGTCCCATGAAATGGTGAGGATTTGGGTCCAAATGGAACCAGTACCAGTGAGTCCTCTTTACATGCAGTTCTGAGGTTGTAAGCACCTGAAGCTGGACAAGGCTCCTGCTGTCCTGCTTCAAATTTTGGAGTGTGTGGAGAAGGGAGGAAGGAAGCACCCCTCCATTGGTGCCTGTCAAGCCCCAGCTCCCCTTCAGCTTGCCACACTCCTGAACACAAGAACTGAAGGCCTTTATGGCGGCACCTTTTAGCACAGAAAGAAGCTGCTTCAGGCCTCTTATAGAATCCTACAGCTTTGATATATATTTTATATATTTATTTTTATATGTTTTGATGGATATTTTCCTCTGTTTACTCAAAGGGAACATACTGCTGAATGTTCTGATCCCACCCAACATGCCGTGCACCCGAACAGGAAAAAACAATGTTCTTATCGTCTGTGTCCCCAATCCCCCACTTGATGAGAAGCAGCCTACTCTCCCGGTCACCATGCTGATTCGGGTGAAGACGAGCGAGGATGCCGATGAATTGCACAAGATTTTACTGCAGAAAAAGGATGCCTGAGCACTGAGGCTGACCAAGGCATGTTGCCACGTTGCTGCTTCCCCTCTGTCCCTAACTTAGTCACATTCTTTCCTCTTCTACTGTGACATTCTGAGAACTTCTAGGTAACTTGAACTTTTGTGAGGAAGATTAAGGCCAATAAATCCTTTCAGTGTGTCGAAGCTCTTCTCCCTTCCTAAGAACTAAGCAAAATACATTGGAGTGAAAAGTGTGGGAAGATGTTTTTTAATGTTGATTCATTGAGTAAACTAACCTAAGTGATTCTTAATGGACTATAATCAGGGTACCAGTTAGCTCTCCAAAGGCTCCCTCAGGCAGCTGTGGGTGCCACACTCTGCCTGCCCCGGGAGACCCAATGGCAGTGTCCAGTGTTCCCAAAGACACCCACCTGTTTCCCTCCTGTGGGCTTGTCTGACTGTGACTAGCACTCCTGCCAGACAGCACACTGCCACACTGTGACCGACCGTGCTTGCCCGTTCCTTGTGAGTTGACTGTGGGTACTGGAAATCTGTCTGTCGTCAGCCTGTCTTGGCAGGTGCTGGCCTTTGACTTGGAGCTACTTGACTGAACCAGGAACTGCTTTTCCATGGGAAAGGACATTGAGTGGTGGCTGGTGGGGAGCTCGCGGTGGACAGACTGGGTTTGTAGTTTATTTATGAGGTGCTCTTACCTGCTTTCCTCCCTGGTTAACATGACGGGGGCTGTCAGGAATAATGGATTTTATTAAAAGCACAAATTTGGTAGTGTTTTTATATCATTTCTATACAAACAAGCCTTTATTTTAAAAGAAAAAAGTGAAATTGTGCTGAAAGGGTTGTGTGCTCATGACCATTTGTGCCCTGATGAGCCCTGATGGGCACAGTATGAATGGAGTCCTCTCAGGAGCCGTGTGTTCATGAGAAGCAAGAGTATGGAAGACGGCTCACTTGGCCCATAGCTTCAGACAGCAGCATGTTATTTGGCGTCTGAAAAACCCATTTTTATCTTTACTTTTTTAAGGATGAGGTATTATTGAGTATGTCCATTTGGAAGAGAGCCATGGTTCTACACGCTGGTCATGTCACCTCAGATCGGTGAGGTTACTAATACTAGCATTCTCTGAAGACCAGACAAGAGTTAAATGTGAGATTTGATGATGAAGCTGGTCATGGTTCCTGCCTAATCCCGGTGCTGGAAAAGCTGAGGCAGGAAGATCATGCGAGTTCACAGCAGCCTGAGCTCCTTAGTAAGACAGCCTCCTCCCTGTAAATAAAAGTTTGACTGTCTAAAGGTCCACTTTCATTTCTCATAAAACCATTTGACACTAGGACCAGATCTTGTCTGAAGGCTCAGGGTCAGTCAGTACCCAGGGGCGCACAACTTGTGTACTCAGATAGTAGCACACGTGTTCCGACCTGGGCAAACAGTCACAAAAACAGGATGGCACAGTTGCTTTCTTAAAGCCACGGTGCCAGGTGGGATGAAACCTGGTTAACTTTTATTTTCACATGGGTCTTAGTTTCACTATGTAACCCTGGCTAGCCTCGAACTCAGATCCACCTGCCTCCGCCTCCTGAGCCCAGAGCTGTTCTTGAGGTGGGGTGACAGTGCTCTGTGCATTTTGGCATGTATCTGCAGATTCGTGTTTGTGCTTCTTGGGCTGTGGACCTAAGGAGATGCTGTGCGGTTTTTTGGTGGTTTTGTTTTTGTTTTTGTTTTTCTGGTTTTTTGCCTTTTAGAATGGAGAATTGGTTCCTAGCAAGCAGGTTGCTGCTTCCGTTGTCCCTGGCCCTGGCCTCTTCACATTGTGCTTCCCAGCTTTCCAAAGATGAAACGAGGGTATGCATTTCAGAACAGTACTGTGTAGCCACGTGCCTGTGGGGCTGACACGTGTCAGGCTCACAGGCACTTTCAGGAACTTGTCTCTTCGTGGGGGCAGTGCTCTGTGAGCATCTGCCCATGCCTTGAATATTTACCAAAAGAATAAAAGCAAAAAAGGTCGTGACTGGACTGCCTTCTAGAGCTCCCTGGCCGATTTCAGTTGTAAATTAGTGAGGGTGACTTGCTTTTTTTCTAACATTCCCAGCAGTTTGCTGCTAAAGACTATCACTTTTGGAAACAAGAATTGCAAGGGAGATGTGTGGTGTGACTGTAACTCAGTGTCTTGTCTTTATGCTTTAGGAGCTAGCTCATTGCATCTGACCTGAGTATGGGAATCACTATGAAGTCTGCGTGTCCCAGGGAGGCCCCTGGAGGGCACTCTGTTCTCCCTCCGCTGTGTTTGTAGCTGGTTCCAACCCATGGCTTAAACTTCATTTATGGTTTAACGTGTTAGAAACTTGCCTCTTGTCTGTTTAATGTGAACTGAGGTGTGTATCTCCAGTTTGAAAATCTAAAGTTGTGTCTTACATTTGCCTGAAGGAAGTGTGTGTTCTCTGTGGTCAGGGTGCATCTAGCAGATGCTAAGCCTGGGCCTTCCCACACTGTAACTCACACTTTGACACATTCCCAGCCCTGCCATGTCCTCCTCAGAGAGCCACACTGGATAGGCCGTGGCTGTGTCGGTGACAGGTCCGACTGTTGGTGGGCTGATGTTCTCTGTTTTACCATTTCAGTTCAAAATCCTGTTTTTTACACGCTATGTGCCAAAAACAAAACAAAACAAAACAAAAATACCTCCTATGGCATAGAGGGGAAATTGACCTTGCTGTCAGGGAAAGCCTTTTTCCTTTTTCCTTTTGAACATTAAGAAATATGTTCTTGCCAGTTTGTTCATTATGTTACTATTTTTGAAGATGAGAAACAGCCCCTTGAGGCTGCAGAGTACCCACTTAGACCACCGGAGTGGGATTTTAAGGAGATGACCTGCTATGTCACTTGTAGGTGAGGTTGGGAGTTCTTCAGGGCGTCTTTCTAGCCACATGCTCTGTACACAGCCACCAAGTGCTCTCCAGAAGCAATCATAAGACTGAGGACTGTCCTTTAACACAGATTTGTAAAAGTGATGTAAGACTTCTTAGCAACCACATGGAATAATCTGCTTTCTACTTTGAACAGGAACTTGTTTTCTAAAGCTAAAATACTTGAATTGTCAGGCAGTATAATCTCAGTGTGTGTTAGCTTTTGAATGAGCCTTTAAGGAAGTGTAACAATCCATGAAATGTGAATAAATGGAAAGTTGAAAACCAGCGCTGGGTACTGTTCTGTTCTGTGATATTCTTGGCAGCTCAGTGGGGAAAGCAGCACACAGTATTGAAGTGGGGGCTGACCAGCTGACTAGGAGGATGTGGGGTGAGCAGCTTGAAGCTTGGCCCAGGCCTGCCTGCACTGGATTACAGTCGGGGGCAGAGCCTTGTTCTAGGCAGTCAGTCCTCCAGCCTCAGACAAATTACAGCTGGGAGAGGTTAGCTTTCTTCTACAGAAGTAAGTTATTCATACTAAATTCTTGTTCGTTCTGTGATGTACTGGAGTTGTGTGCAGATTCTAAAGTTTCCTAAGAGACACTGCATTATCTGAGTTATAAGGTGTTTTCCTGGTTAGAGAAAAAAACAAAAAAAAAAACAAAAGGCTGTCCCCAGGGATCAGAACTGTGAGATTCATAAGTTATAGGTGCTTGCTGCAGAGCAAGATTGTCCCTGAGCCATTAGGGAGACAGACTGATCTGGTGTGGACTCCTAGTGTAACCCCGGAGCTTCTAGTGCCACTCGTTCATACAAATTAGAGTTGACAGCTTTTGGGGACCCTACCCTAAGCCCGTTCAGGTCAAGGCCAGTCTTTGATACAGTGGTTTTTTTGTATAATCACACTACTACTGGTCATTGGGTGTGAACAGATGACCCGCTGCACAACTGTGATCAACCAACACTAGCTGCGCAGGCTCCCTCCCTGTAACTCCCAGATAGAGCCATGACTCCATGACCTTTAGCACATCCTAGGAGAAGATGGCAGTGACCACCAGCATTCCGACCTCTCACATAACCAAATGGAACCCGTCACTGAACCTGAAGGGATGTATTGGGTTTACCTTCCCTTTGAAGATCCCAAGCCTTGACAAACTGGGGTGACATGGCTTGCTGGGGGACCAGGGCCACATGGCCCTTTCCATCACCCCCACTGAATCACTCAACTTCATTGGTTTCTGGAATTGGCTTAAGTCTTTTGAGTAAAATCGTTTATTCAAAATATAATCAAAGTTCACCAGAAACAATGGTTATTTCAAACTGAGCAACCTAATTGCTTTATTAAAGTCAGAGTCCAAAATGAAAGAGCCATCCACATAGAAGAGAGAAGTTTTGATGGCCCATTGGCTTACACGAGGCTGTAGGAGGCAAGTGGGTGACACTGTTAAGAACAGGAACTTAACAGTGACATCGCCCAGTAACAGGAACATCGCCCATCCCCAAAGCAAGCTTTCCTTCCTCACATCTCCCAGCTTCCTTCCCTTTAACAAGCACAAAGTCTGATGTCTCCAGTTGACATGGGTATATACAATGAGCTACAGAGACTGCATTATTTTACATTCCTGTCTTCTACATACGTTCTGGAAGGTTTTCCTTTCCGGGGAACATTTTCTTCCAGGCTGACAGCAGCTCCTTACAGGTATGTATGAGTCAGGATAAAAGACCTGAGAGCAGAACTGCCTTCCCAAAGCAGCTGGAGACGGAAGGCCAGCAGGGCAGCCGGCTTCCAGGACAGAGGCTTCAGGCCATTTGAAAGGACTACCCAGTGATGCGGATTGCAAGGGGGCATGGGTTTCCTGCCAGGCCGCTGCCTCCTTCTCACCTCCTTGTAGCTGGAGGTAGCAGTTCAGAAAAATCCTCCTGGTCTGGTGTTCCTAGGGTAGTGACTGATTCCTTACTATGTCCTCAGTCTCCCTTTCTCTGTCTCCACTGCAGGTCTAACTCTGGGGTATACAGTATATCAGGACCTATTCTTTGTGATATGAGTCATTTGGCATGTTTTAGAAACCCATTTGCATGGAAGGTGGCTATATTTCAGACCCTTGATGATTACAGGCCCTAGACAGAGCCAGCCAGATGCTCTCACCCTCCATGCTCATCCCACTCCCCACCCCCCACCCCTGCTGCAGAGACCTTCCACAAGGAAGGTCAGATGCCTGCCAGGATCTTTTCTAAACTCCCATTTTGGGTCCCAACTTCTATTCCAGCCATCTTCCTGCTACTGTGATGGTTCTTAGGGGTTCACTTAGAAAAGCTTTGAGAGTTTGCAGTCCAAACACTGCCAGGGTGTATTTTCATGGGAGCACAGAACTGAGCCCAAAATATATCATGTGGTCAGCTTTGGAAATGCCAGCACTTCTGGTTAGGGTGGTCACCATCCCCCTCACAGGGTCTTCACAGACCAGCCAGTATGTGCGATGGCGTCCATCAGTCCCAGAGGATACCATTTCATAATGTTATCAAAGTCAAGACCATTCCCTTGATTTGCCTCTTTTTCTTTTTTATTAATATGAAACAGGTATTAAATATCGGGGCATTTAAAAAAATTCACTTTAAATGTCTCTAAAATGTAATGCAATGTCTCAAAGAAAGATGGAATCATAAAGTCAACAGCCACCACTAGGCCTGCCTTGAGAGGCTGGCTTTCTGTTGGATGTGGGTGTTCAAGGGAAAGCCACTCATAATTCACACACTAACACATTCTATGTGTGCTACCTCATGTTTTCATTGAAGATGTTTTTTGTAGAAATCACAAGTTTTGAAGTAGCAAAAAACAAACATTTTAAAGTGTAAATTCTCATAATAATTTTGAAAGAAAGAACACGGCTATTTGCCATCAAGTGTCCTGATCTACAAAGGAAGGGGCTGAGGTCAAAAGAAGGTAAGAAAGCTGAGGGGAGCAGCCCAGATGATGAGAGTGCTTGCCCAGTGGCACAAAGCCCTGGGTTTTACCCCTAGCACAGCATAAAACTGGCATGGTGGTGGAAACCTCTTAACACCAACACATGGAAGTGGAAGGAGGTTTATTAGTTCAAGATCACCCTCTGCTGTACAGTAAGTTTGAAGCCAGCATGGGCTACAGAGACCCTGTCTCAAAAACAACAGAGAGCCCTATTGGCAACTCATGGCCTGAAGTCACCTTGAAAATAGATAAATACCGAACTCCATGGCTTCCTCCACTTGGGCTCTCCCTGTTATAGAACTCAGATCTGCACCCTAGCCACAGGCTGTCAAATCACTTAGCTTGTGTGAAGTTCTAACAGTGGCTATTTGTCCCAGGGGCTCAGAGAAAGGTTTGGAGGTGCATGTCAGTATCTATTCACCAATCCTCACCGAGCAGAATAGGGCAGCACTCTGGTTACCTCTCAGGAAGGGCCAATCAATGCAGATGCCCCAATTGGCTACTTTTGTTCAAGCTCAAGATATTTACACGAGGTCTACAGACCCCAGCTCCACTCTTCAGGTCCAGCCACAGGAGGCAGTACCTGCCATGCCAAGGTCAGCAACTTCTGTGACGCATGTGAACCCAAACCCACGCTGCCTGCACATTCACATCCCTTTTGAGTGTTCTATTTACTTTTTAGGGTGACTGTGTCCACAGGGACAGTCCTACTTAATGATACAGAAGGGAACCTAAACAGGGAAGCTGTGTGACAGGGTGACGTTAAGATACTCAGATTTTAAAGTGGGAAAGAACAGCCAATGTGAAAAACATACAAGACCTACAACTCAATACATCCAGAGTTCAGGCCAGACATTTAAAACTTAGGAATATGAACACACACACACACACACACACACACACAACTAAATACACAGGGGATGGGATGTCTTAATGAAAAGAAACTTTTTTGAGACAGGGTCTCACTCTAGCCCTGGCTGTCCTGAACTTGCTATGTAGACCAGGCTGCCACCATGCCTAACATATTTATTTTTTGCCTGTGTTTTCAATAATAATCCTTTGGGGGGTAATGTGCCTGGGCTACCTCACTGTAGGCAGTCTGGATGCCAGCAAGACCCCAGGAGACAAGATGGATGCTACCTGAAGAAACACGAATGCCTCCTCCAAGGGACACAAAGGAAGCAGCACTTGTTTCTTAGTGTCCTGAGACTGGACCGAGGTTTCCGCAGAACACAACTGCACTTGAATTCCAGTTGTTCCTTGTCACCTTGTGTTGCGTGAGGACAGACATGTCCCCAAGAAAATCAGTGACAGCCCCAGAAGCCAATCTGTCATCCCCAGGAGGATTCTGGGTGCTTCTGCTGTTATTTGTCATGCTGAGACAGGGTCTTGCTAAGTAGCCCAGACTGTCCAGAAACTATCCTCCTGCCTCAGCCCCAGGGCTAGGATTGCACACAAGTGCCACCATGTCTGGCCCTCTGATGTCAGAATCCTAACCCAGTTCTCGAGGGCCTCTGAACATGTTTGGAACTCAAAAGTGCCCTCTGGAGAAAAAGGAACTGTGACCAAATAAATATCTAGTTGTGTACTTGGGGACAGTCGTGTGGTTCAAACCACAGGCTGGGGCGTGGACCAAGCTTGTCTCCTGCTGCTGTACAGTATCTCTAGGGTGCTTTCTTCCTCTACATAGGGAATGGTGGTACCTGAGCGGGTATCAGTATGCTCATGTGCCCAGTGGCACAAAGCCCTGGGTTTTAACCCTAGCACAGCAGAGTCAAGGTGTGCGCACAGCCTGGGAAGTGCTTGTACTCACAGTTAGTCCACCCAAAAAAGTACGACTGAGCTCTGGTAGAGGGAACCCCCAGAAGAGAAGCCATGGAATTACAATGAGCCCTAGACTGCCTCAGTTCTACAGAAGTCTTCCACAGAAGACACACTTGGCTATATTTCCCCTAAGACAGAAATCCAGAGTGTTCAGACCACAGAATGGCCAGGTTCCTGAAGTGGCAGGTTCTATGCCCTCCCTAGATACAACTGTGGGGAAAGCATTCACAGGCCCTACAGGAAGAATGGCTATCCTAGACCGGAGGGCCACACCCATAAACCTGAGGTACTCTGGCATTCCGGGACAGGATGTGAATCTGCTTTGATGGTTAGATTAGCATCGGGACCCAGGCTCCAGCACAGTACCACTGTCTAAGCTTATACTACTCGTCTGTGTCTTTGGGAGGTGTTATTTCAGAGCAGCCAGGAGAGGCAAGCTTCCTCACCGCCTAACAGCTAAGACCCAACCGAGCTATGAAGAATGACAGGTGAGCAAACCCTGACCCAGCCATGCACTTGAACCCTGGTGACTTCAGTGAGGTAGGTGGTATCAGCCCCATTTTACAGGTGGGCAAACTGAGGCAGAATGAAATGCAATAGCTCACTTTTAATAACAACATACAAAATCTGGAGAAAGCCCCAAAGTAGTGCCCACTCCCAGAGACCAAGGAATGGAGCCAGACAGGAGCCACGCTCCCATGCCTGCTCTCCAACCCAGAGGGGCTGAGCTCGACATACACAGCTGAGCTCTCTGGATCTCGGACACTAGACCCAGCAGCAACAGGAGGCCCAGCTTCCAGTTTATTCCAGAGGAGGCCTCAGTTAGAGCACACTGCCAGGGTGAGGCTTGGGCTGATGACCCACATGGCCACTTGCACCCACCAAGGACAATGCAGACTCATAAGAAGCCTGGTCTCCTCTCTGCCTAGAAAGCCAGGCTGAAGACAAGACCAGCATGCTGACCAAAGCACGGGGCAAAGGGGACAGCACCAGCCTCGCTCTAAGCTCTGGCCCCAGGGTGGTTCTGCCTACAACCTTCCCGGGAGGGTTCCACCCCGGTCCCCATCAGACATCCCTCAGCAGAAGTACCCTCCCACTTTCCTTCAAAACTGAATTCTGCAAACCCTCCGGAGAGCCGAGATCAACGCAGGACGTCTCGGGGTCGGAGGTGTGTGTGTTGGCGGTGTTCTTTGGATGGAAGCAAAGGCCATTCTGGGGGATCGGGGCCTGTCTGCCCAGCTGGAGGTTGAGACCCATTCTGGAGCTGGGCATAGGGCGAGGTATTCCCAGCTGACAAACAGCTCATGTCCCCTGACCCCCAGCCGGGACCCACTGTGACAAGAACTCTGGGGGAACAAGTTGGGACCAACTCTCGAGCTGAAGTTCGTCAGTACTGCATTACAAAATCTTCCACTGGCTTTGTGTAGGATGTGTGGACAGTTGCCTGGCACAGAGCCCCAGCAGGGGTACGGGAGCCGAGGTCGGGAGGTCTAAGAACATTCTGGAAGCTGGCAGCCCCTCATACTCTCTATGATCTCTTGGTGTCTCTGGCCCTCTTTGGGCGCAGAAGGCTCTCAGATAGGCAGAGGGGGCTGAGTGCGGGCACAGGGTGGGAGCAGGGCCAGCGAGGGAGGTGGACGAGGCACTTCAGTTTGGGCTGGTGTTCATGGAGTCGGCCCTGGCCCCGGGAGTGGAGTGGCCCTGCCTGGCTGTAGCTCCGGTGCTGGCTTGTCACAGAAGACCCCGGTTGGTGGTGACAGGTAGGCACTTGGCAGCATTCCCAGGGCCAGGCAGGGCCGGGGCTCCGTGCAGGCTCCACACACACTAGGTCATCAAGATGGGTTTCTGCCGTACTTCCAGGATGTCTAGGGTGACAGGAGGGAGGCAGGCAGGGTGAGGACACTCTTGGGAGGGAGCCACAGCTACCACACCCCCCACCATTTCTGATAGGACCTCACAGGCTGCATACACCATCACCACCCCACCTTCCCATGCCAGCAACGGAGATGCACGGATGCAGAGGCCAAGAAAAACAAGACTGCCACAGAGACTCCAGAGGCAACACTCAGCTGCGACCACTCAGAGGCCAGTGAGGACCACAGGGATAAACGTGGCGGGGAGCCACTGGCTATGGAAACTATGTCAGCAGGAGGCTCTGCAGGGCTCTGCCCTGAGTACCTGTTAAGATCCGATGCAGCGGCAAAGTGACATAGGTCAGGTGTGCATAGAGAAGGAAGTTCCCATCAGCTCGGTTTAGCTTCAGCCAGGACCCGACCAGGGACCGTCCTGTGCCAGACAGGGACCGAGACCGCAGGTTGGTGGCATTGTGCAGGTCGGCTGGAGAGGAGACGAGGGGAGAGGGTCAGTGTCCCAGTGTGGGCCAGGGAGCCTGGGGGAGGTGGCAACAAGACATCTTAACTCCTCTAGACTGATGCTATGCTCACAGATGTTCCTCACTAATGCCCACGGCCTCCAGAGCCCTGCTCCCACCCTCACTGCCTCCTGTCTGCCAGGGCCCACCACTACCTGGGCCTGGCTGGAAAGCACTCGGGGTTCACCCTGGGAAGCCTTCCCTCTTCTGCCCACTCAGCATGCACATAGAACTGGCATGTACAAGCTTGTCCTGAGGACAGTGAGGGACGTTGGCCATTCCGCCAAGAAACTCCCAACTCAGTTCTGAGGGCCACCCCTGATCCCCAAACCCCACTTGCCACAGGACTGATTGAGTGGTCAGCTTGCCCGCCAACCCCAGCTTCCCTGGTCACAGACTGAGGAGTCCTGTCCCATGGCTGCACAACTCCCTGGCAGTGATGCCACCCACTGATTAGGGAGCTGAGTGCGTGGAAGCAGGGGCAGGGACACACGGAAAGATCTGAGAGCCTGGTGACTCATGGGGGTCCAGGAGACAGGCAACAGAGAAGCTGTAAGTTTTACCCAGTACAGAAGGTTCTAGAACGAGCAAAACTGGCCCAAGAAGCAGAAGAGAAAGAACAGAGCCCCCTAAACATAAGGTGGGTAGATAGCCTGAGAACAGGACTCTCAGAGGCAGACCCCTGCCTCATCTACACACAGCTTCACCCCAGCCCTGGAGCCAGCACTCAACACCTGCTGTGTGTGGCTAAGTGTTACTGGGTGAAAGTGACTGCCAGGACCAGTGAGCACATGGATGGACGAGTGAATGCAAGCCAGAGCAGGGGCCGTCCCTCCACAGGAGCACAAAGGAGAAGGCCAGCACCTCCACCATCGTCCTCTCGGAAGAACTCCTCGCTGTCATTGGCTGAGTGTGATTTCTTCATCTCTGCGATGCGGTTTCGTGGCACCTTCCTCTTGAGGGACGGGGAGAAGAAGGCAGGCCGGTTGTTTCGCTCTGGGGTGGGCGGAGTGCTAAAGGAGGTCACCTGGGAACAAGGAGCCCAAGTCACAAAAGTAGCAGGAACAGACTCTGCCATGAGACCCCAGTGCCACCTGAATCCTGCCTACAAAGCCAGCCCAAGCAAGGGCTGGTTATACTTGCTGACCCTGGCCTGAGGGTCAGCTGTCCTGGCTGAGAGGACACTGGGTGCTGGAGGGTCCTGCCTAAGGAGGGAGCAGGCTTCCAACATTCTGACAGAGGGCCCTCTTCCACATCTCAGCACAAAAGAGGGGCTGTTCAGTTGCTGGGTGACAATGGGCTGCTGGTGTGGTTTAAGCACAGCCATGCCATGCACAGCAGCAATTGATGACTATCTGACATCTGAGCAGAGGACAAACAGGAACCTTTACCTGCCTAAAGCCACCGGGACGACACCCCAGGTCAACCCCTGGGCCCTTCCCTCCTGCACCCAGCCCCTTTCATAAGTGCCCAGGCTAAGCAGCTCTCTGCCTGTCTCTCTCCTCCCTTCCAAACACATTCAGTCCCAGCCACCAACAGTCTCCACACTCATCTGAGGGTGAGCTGGGCACAGACAGGCACAAGACATAGGTTCCTTGCCCTCAAGGAGCTCACAGTCTGCTGGGGGTGACAGACTCAAGTGACAACCACAGATGCATGCTGGTTGCTGAGACGGAGAAAGGGAAGCACAGGACACAGAAGCACAACGGGAGAAGGGACAGACAGCCTGTGAAATCAGGGTAGGCTTCCTGGAGGAGGTTGCCGCTTGAGCTGGATCTTGAAGGACGAGTAGGAGTTCGCCAGGTGAAGAAGGGGGGGAAGGGCGTTCCAGGCATAGGGAACTTGGCCCATCCCCTCCCTCCTCCCCATGCAAACAAGAATCAGAGCCGCAAGATGAGCTGAGACCAAGACTTCGGGGCCCCATCGGCCTCCCCGTCATAGCTCCGACATCCACCAAAGTCCCGGCGGCTGATGGGCTCCAGACGGTCCTCCCTCAAGCCAGGGAAGTTTTCAAAAGATAAAAAACAAATACCAGAAACCACAATACACACAGTCTGCATTTCTTGTACACTGGTTACAAGTGACCCCTGAGGACAAGAAGACAAGCAGCAGTGCATACACAGGCCGTGGGCTTGGGTCCTGTGTGACCTCATGACTCCAGGGCTCCACAACCTCCCTGCCATTGAGGGTATGGTTAGGGCCATCTCATCCCTCTCAGCCATTCCTACTTGGCAGATGAGGAAAATCGAGGTGTGAGTCAGTGGGCCCTCAGCAGACAGCGCCCAGTACTGTCAGCCTGGGCCATATCTGCACACACACTTCGGCATCCAAGTGCCACACAGAACTGGGCACAACCTGGCTGTCTACTGGAGCTCAGAGTCCAAGCTACCCTCCATTCCAAAAGCAAGAGGGCCCCTTCCTGAAGTGCCCAACAGCTTACAAAACCCCCGTCATTCCTTGGTTTTGTTTGGCTTATAAAACACACTAACTCTAAGTGAATCCAAAAGAAAAAAAAGGAGGTGCTCAGGAGCTAACACAAGCAACAGCAGCAGCCAGTCAGTCAGGCACTGTCTGCTCTGAGCTGCAGATGCAGAAGGAACCACTGTGGCTGCCACTTGGGACACCTCACAGGGCCACGCCCCATGCAAGGCATTAAGTCGTGAGCGAGCGGTGCGCCTGGAGCCCCCACACTGTGGGAAGCAGATTCATGCTTCACTTCTCAATGAGAAACAGAAGCTTAGAGAGAAAGAGACTCATCCAGGGGGACACCCGGGCAGCAGAGCCCAGAATGCGGCTAGCCAGTCTCTGGGACACAGACAAGCACCTGAACCCCATGGGCAAAGCCCTTCTCACACCTGAGCCTGGGGGGGTCTCCACATGACCACTGACCTCGGCACCCCACTAAGCAATAAGAGAGCTCAGAGAAAGCAAAGCTCAAGGTCGGTCCTATGCTGAGCCCTCAGAACTGCAGGCCCAAAGCCAGTCATGTGTGTGCTTGTGTGACTTTGTGGGACAACACGGGGTCAACTCTTCCTCGCCCCTCTCTGGCTCACTGCAGAATAGCTTACGTGGCCACAGCTGCCCACAGGTCCACGCAGGCAGCCACCAGGCCCAGCTCCTAGTCACCTGCTTCTGCTCGTAGGCCCTAAGACTTAGGCTGAGCCAGCAGCGGCTCCAGGAGTCAGCCATGGCTGGGTATGAACCTGTTGGGCGACCACAGTCTGGGCACCCCCCTCTCTGAGCCTCAGCCTTCCACATCAGCAGTGGAGGCCAGCCAGTGAGAGCTCCCTCACCTGAGGTGTGGGGGGTGAGGGAGCCACAGGAAGTGAACCCAAGGGAGAGGAGGCCCCTCCCCTAGCCGTGCAGCCCTTACCCGCTCATGCATGGGCGAAGCTGGGCTTGAATCTTCAGTCCCACAGGGGGATGTGTCGCCAGTGGACACTCGGCTCACTGCCATCTCTGCATGGCCCTTGCCCTGAGGCCCCTTCATGCGCACAAACTCCATGTTGTTGTACTTGTAGAAGCCAAATGACATCTTCTGGGCCATGCGAGCAGCCACGCTCACCTGTGGCAGGGAAGACATGGCCTCCGTCAGAACCGTGGAACTCACTTCACAGGTCCTCTCTCAAGACACAGTATTACCATCTCTGAGGCCATCTTGAGTCTAAGCCCCAGGGAACCCAGTGAGCCCAACAAGCAGTCCAGTATGGCATGTGTCCCAGATCCTGTCGCTGCCCTGAACGTCCACACTACAGGCCAGGACCTTAGCAACAGGCTGCTGCGCCACCTAAGACCAGACAGCCCCAGCTGGAGGAGTGTGGCCAGAACATCAAGACTCCTTCTGCAACTGATCAATCACAGATTAGTTTGGGGAGTATCTCCAGTACTAGGCCACAGACAGCTAGGGGCAGGTGGTAAAAAAGAGCCAATGTGCCACTGGCTGGCCCCTCACAGGGACACAAGAGGAAGAAGGAGACCCACCTGCACGTCAGATGGACACAGGTGGACTGGGATGAACAAGAACCGTAAGGGAGACTGTGGGCCCCCAGGAGCGGCTGCAGGAGCAGAGGGTGCCCTGATGTGGGGTGGTCTCTCATTAGTGTAGCCCTGGGGGAGGACACACACCCCTCGGTGACCCCCACACTCACGCGGTTGTCGTACACCTTCTTGAGTGCCTCGTATCGGATGGAGCCCTGAAAGATGACACCCTGGAACGTGTTGGTTTTATCGCTGGCCACCAGCTCAACGCAGACCATCTCTCCTTCCCCTACTGTCATGTCACTGAACACCTGAGGGCAGGGACGAAGAGATGGAGATGGCAAAGTCAAACATCAGTGCCACCACCCAAACCTGGCCGAGGGGGAGGGTGCTAATCACAGAGAGTCAGGCAACCTGTAATCCTGGCACTAGAGAGGCCAAGGCAGAAGAATCGAGATGTTGAGGTCAGCCTTAGGTGGACAGGGTTAAAAGTCTCAAGACAGAGAGCAGAGGCAAGGGAAAGGACAAAAAGAAAGGGGTCCCCACGTACAGATGAGGACACAGAGAAGAGGTCAGGCACTGGCCCACAGTCACCCACTGTCTACCTCAACCCTTGCCACAGGTAGAAACAGCCCCACAGTGGGGCAGCATTGTGCAGCAGCAGGGGGCTGAGACTGGAGGAAGAGACCTCGCCCCACACTGAGCCACTGGCTAGCCCGGCATCTGACTTCCTAATGTCATTCAAGTTAGAAGGACTATGGGGACACTTGGGGATCTCCTTCATCACAGCCCAGTCAAGCCCACCTTGCTCTAAGCTTGGCTGTCCAAAACTAGTGTGACTGCCTTCCTGGGATATCACCAACTGGACTGAGGCAGTGTGACCCCCATCCTGCTGCCTTTCTGAGCTGCTGTTCACTGACATCCAGGTGTGAGCTTCAAGGTGAGAGACTCAGAACAAACACATGTGCAGTGTGAGCCCAGGGGAGTCACCTCACTTCCTGAGCCTCAGGTCTTTTCAGATACCATCCCTGTGGGGGCCCTGAAAACCATGCCCACCTTCATGGGACTTCCAAGAACTATGGCTGTCTCTGGGCAAGCACTAGGATCCCCAACACACACACACACACACACACACACACACACACACACACACACGCACACACACACGCACACACCAGCCTTGGCTGAGAAAAAGAACAGGAAGAGGATGGCACCACCCCCGTCTCCTCCTGATATCTGTGAATTAATGTATGTGGGGCCCATTTTCCCAATCTTGAAACAAAGACTTGGCCATAAAGCTGACAGTCCCTCTTCTCTTGCACCCTGGGCAGGGTGGAAGCAACCATTTCCAGAGCAGCAAATGACTCCCGGTCAGGCAGCACATACTCACTCATCAGTCCTCAGGTCATGGACTCTGACACCTAAGTAGGTCAAGAGGTCATGACGCTCTCCATACAGATGAGCAAACCTAGGCTTTGCACAAGCACACCCCTGCGCGGGGAGCCTCGTTGGCCATCACCCAGACTCTTCCCTGCACCTGTGGCCCATGTCTCCTGGGAGGCTTTGCAGGTCCTTGGCCTGGCACCCCCAAGAGGGGAAGAAGGGGAGAGTGGCTGGCAGTGAGCACTTACCTCCTCAAAGCTGTCAATCATGAAGAAGATGTTGGGGTAGCTCATCTTGGACTCTTCTCCTTTGCTGTCCATGGGGTGTTTGCTGGGGGAGGCAAACACTTGCTAAAAGAAAGCAGACGGAAGGGCTGAGAAGCTGGCCTGGATGGAGGCCTAGAGCCACCACAGAAACGGGCCAGGGGCTCTCCATGCTCAATCAGTCCACAGCCAGGGATGTGCTCTCCAGGAGCTTGGAAGCTGGCAGGAGGGAGGGGCTCACCTGGGACTTCTTCCTATGGATGTGGATGTCACCCCCGTCGGCACGTGTGCACACAGCACAGGTCACCATGTAGTCCAGCTGGAAGGAAACACAGTCAGTGGGGGGGGGGGGCACAGGGGGACTGCTGTCTGCCGGTCCCAGTCAGTGGGGGGCACAAGGGACTGCTGTCTGCCGGTCCCATGAGCATCCCTCATCACCACCCCTACCTTCTGCAGGATGAGGTTCAGGCAGACGCTCTCCTCCCAGTCGATGTCAGGATCTCCCAGGCCCGGAAGCTTCTTGGAGTCTCTCCGGTACACTTCTACCTCCACCTCAGGCTCAGCCTCAGCCTGTGGCACAGGACACAAGTGAGACTCTAGGGATCTCCTGCTCCCTGATCACTGCACCAGGCAGGTGGTAACACACAAAGACCCCCCCCCATTCCTAGTACCATCTCTCTTTTCCTTGGAATCCTAGTTGTCTAACCTGTACAATAGAAAAAGTGTTTTCCTCTCAATGTTGTGATAAGACCATATTTCCGAAGTTCCCAATGACAGTAACGTCTACTGGGCTCAGTGGGCAGCAGAGGCTAGTCTACATGTTTTACAAATGATTAACCTTTTATCTGCAAGGAAGACACCGCTAATGCCTCTGTAACTGATGAGGATCAAACAAGCTACAAATCACATACCACACACTCATCAGAGAGAGACCAGAGCCCATCTATCCTTACACCAGGCCGGACAGGCATTAAGAAATCAGAAGCAGCCTTTCCTGTAGGGGTCCTAAGTAAGCCCAGCAGGTTCAACTCTAAGAGGCAACAGTCACCTCCTGCAGGGGCATGGACCTGTGTGTGTGTGTGTGTGTGTGTGTGTGTGTGTGTCTGTGCACCTGAGGTTGAGCTGGGATCCACACAGAGGAAGGTGCCTCTGTGCAGTAGGGTATACCACAGGGTGGGACTCCTATCCTCCACTGTCTGCGTTTCTGTGGGAATCACCCAAACTCAGTCAGGAGCCCCCCCCAACCCCCGCAGCCTGCTTAGCCGTGCTCCACTTCTCTGACTGGTGGCTGCTCCATGCTTAGCACTCATCCTGTTTACTCCTTCCCGCAGGAGAACCCACACAGGCAGGTGCACATCTGCTCCTGGCTCAGTGCAGGGTGGGGAATACCTGTGGCATAACTGCACTCCTGTGGTAGGTAGGTCAGTGGGATAGTGGCAAAGTGTCACCGGAATATGCAGGGAATGGCTCAGACACCCACACACAGGCGTGCAGGTGGATGGTGTGCACACTCAGAAACAGCACACAGCAACCAGACTGACAAATCACAGCCACCTATATCAACAGGCACCATCCCAAATAAATGACTGAGAAGCAGTCAGAATACACTGCAGCTCTGCATGTTAGTTCAGACAGGGATGACCCAGCTGTGTGGCAGAAGTCACATCAACCTGGGCAGCTTGGCATGAACATCACAATCAAGAAAAGCTATCAGCTGAGTGTGCTGGCCCACACCTTTAAGCCTAGGACTCAGGAGAAAGAGGCAGGCAAATCTCTGAGTTTCAGACCAGCCTGGACTACTTGGAGTTCCAGGACAGCCAGGGGTGTGTAGTGAAATTCTGACTCATACACAAAAGAAAGCTACCAAAGGAGAAAACATGAGACTAGATGGTGTGGGACCACAGGAGGACCCTCACAGCTCCTGAGCTCTGGCTTTCCAAGTGGGTTTAGTGCAATCTGTACCCTAGGACTGCTGAGGGTGTCAATAGGAGGCCACCAGCATAGATGAGGACACAAACAGATACCAGTGCCCACACCGCCAAAGACAAAATGGGTTGCTGAGAACAGGGAGTGTTTTTGTCCAGGGGTGGCATGAGGAGACGGGGCAGAGAATCCAGGGCACACTGGTGAAACCAGGTCTGGATCCCCAAGGTGATCCTGGAGCAGGGCGTGGGAACTCCAGCACTCTGTGCCCACCCACACTGCAGTTCTGGCTCTGCCCACCCACCCTCTTCTGCTAGGGCAGGGAGCCTAGTTGGTTGCCATGACAACCAGTACTAGCAGGATAGGAAAGGGTAGGAGGCGGTTGGTCATTGCTGCAGAACACTCCTAGTGCGCAGACGCTAGAGTCCACATCTCAATCAAGCCCTGGGATCTTGATTCTTGGTGGGTTGGGGTTCTTGGCTGTACCTCCATTCTGCCCCATTCAGGCACACTACAGACTGCCAGGCTGGAAAGTGTGCCCAGAATGGGTGGACGTGAGCCTTGCCTGATCCTAGGCCTGGCCCTCCAAGCCCTGTACTAGACACCATCCAGTGCCCCCTGGAATCCATTCAGAAGTGCAGGATGGCAACCAAGCATAAGTAGGATGTGTGTGGTGTGGGAGAGGAGGAGTTCCCCACTTCCCAATTTCTGTGCAAAGCCATCTGAGCAGGAAGACTGGTTACTCTTGGTCTCACTCCATTGATGGCTCGATGACTTTTCTTTCTCCCTGAACATATCACTCTGAGGTCACAGTGCCCTGCTGGCACTGTCACAAACTGTCACTCACTCAAGTTATAGCACATCCTGGGTCAAATGAGCCAGACTTCCCTCCCCCACCATGCAAGTCCTATACCTGCTCCAGGGTATGTCTTCAGCATGGCTATCCTACAACCCTGTACACAGATGTCACATCTTTTGTGGGCCCCACTATATGCTGCTGTCTGTCTACCCAGTGAGGGCCTCCCAAAGACAGTGGCCAGCCTGAGTCATCTCTGTATCAGTGCTGAGGAAAGAGCCATTTCCATGTGGCTGTTACTCAATGTTCCCGTTAGGTTCAGGATGGCTCCACTGACCTCAACACCCAGTAAATGTTCAGCGCAGCCCCAGGGTCCTCCGGCTCAACTCCTCCATCTCGGGCCCAAGGCTGCAATCCCCCAGGGAGTGCAACTGCAGCACTTCTCTTCTGCCCAAATGCTATTCTCTACCTGTCTCACAGTACACAAAGGCCTGTCCCTCACATCCTGACCTCTCCCAGATCTGCCACACAGGATCCACTCTAAAGACAGTGCCTCGAGTGTGCCTGTCCTGAGCCCAACAGAAAGGAGCCTCTGGAGCCAGAGGTGAGGTCCACAGTCTTGCTGCTCCAGGGCCTGCACCCCGAGGTAAACATCAGGTGAAGGTAGTACCCACACCCAAGGTGTATTGGTGCAGCTCCACCAGCACAGAGGCTCCCTAGCACCCATCCCTTCTTGCCAATAGCACCTCCGCTCACATCCACCCCAAACATCCCAGCCTCCATGTGTCTAACGGGGGCTCAGCCCTTACAGACCATCTGTTCCAAGTCCCAGAGATGTTTGGGTCTGGACCACAGCTGTAACACTGATCAAGGAGCCGGGCAGTGGTGGCCCACGCCATTAATCCCAGCACTTAGGAAGCAGAGGCAAGCGGATTTCTGAGTTCAAGGCCAGCCTGGTCTACAGAGTGAGTTCCAGGATAGCCAGGGCTACACAGAGAAACCCTGTCCCAAAAAAACAAGAAAAAAAATACTGATCAAGGAGAGAAGCTGGACTGGAACTGTGTATTGGTCGGGAAGGGTGTAAGGGGCAGGACTGAGGAGCTCAGGGCTAGCTTCCCTCTTGAGAAGATTCCTGCCTCTCACTGGTGTCATTAGCAAGGGCTGCAGATGAACCTACCAATCGGGTCTCAGCTTTAGCTCTTCCACAGAGCATCTCCTGCTCTACCCACCTGTCTGTCACTCCTGGGCCCTAGTACAGCACCACCCACTTCTCAGGGTCCTACACTCCTCTGGCTCTTCTCTCTGGCCAGTGGTTCATGGGCTCCTGCTGGCCCCTCCCACTTGAGCCTGGCAAGGGAAGCACCAAAGGCCTCCTTTGCAGCAAGCACCCAGGTGTGTCCACTCACAACCAATGTATTCTGTGGATGTGCAGCTGTATGGCAGGAAAGGGTTCCCAGCACTCACGTGTGTGAGCCATAACTAAGAAGCCTTGGAGCCTGAGTCTCAGGGCTTTCGGGGAACACAGAAACAGATGGGCTGTAAGTCCTGGACAGGTCTCACAGCTGACCACTCTTGGGCCTTGAAGGCAAACAAAGTATCCTCATGTTTAATATGGGGGCCACTTAAACATGCTATAAAAGACTCAAAATTCTGTAAAGAGAAGACATGCAAAAATCTGTCTCAAGAGCTCCACACGACCACATGAGGCGCCCTGGGTGACTCGCCTCCCTCAGCCCTGTTCCTTCATCTGTCCAGCTGGACAGTTGCTGGGAGCTGAGGAGATCAAGCAGAGCCCCAAGCGATTCCCCTAGTTTATAGTAAGAAGGGCAGCATTATCCCCAGCATCCAGCCACTGCCCTGCCCACTCTGAGGAGTGACCCTGGACTTGGGGCTCAAAGCCCTGACCCTCCCTTCACTCACTCACTGTAGGAGGCTGGCCACATCAGCGGAGGAGCCTCACATTCCTCAAAGCTACAATCACTGCCTTTTGAGATCATGACAAAAACAAATCACGCCACCGCCACCGGCTGCTCAGCCTGAAGGCTGCAAGAGGTTCAGGGCACAGGTGTGGTTCGGGATTGTGGGAGAGGGGAAGGGAGGGGGAAGGGTTACCCACCTTCCTCCCATCGACGGTGCCCTCGTTGCCTGGGTAGGCTCGTTTCCTGCGCACGTAGAAGAGCATGTCGTCCTGCCTGGGGGCCAGTTTCTCCATGAAATAGGTAGAGAACATCCACGTCCAGAAGACGATGCGGTCATCCTTGAAGCAACCTACAGGAGGGGGCCAGAGGAGTGAGAAGGGGCCCTGTTGGCCTTGGCTCTGACCTTGGCCAAGCCTGGTGCTCCCCACCTGCATTTCTGGTCAGAGATCTGACAAGGCTGGCATGTGCTGCCCCTTCTCCCTTGGTGCCTCCCACCCCCACCCACGGGCATCGAAGAGGCTGGGGATGCCTCCCCGGAGTAGGACTCCACCCAGTGGCAGCCTGAGAGCCAGGCCCCCACTGCTGAGCAGACTTCAGCCAGCGGATGAATCAGTGGTTCCTGGGGAAAAGGAGAATCTAGGAGCTGTGAGGATGTCACTGGCTGGCTGGCCAGGCTGCAAGGAGAAAGGCTTTGCTGGGGAAATCTTCACTGCAGACATCCCTAGCCCTCCCCCACAGGCTGCGGCAATCCCAAGGAGAACCCGACTTAAAGGGCCAGCAGACGCATCTGAGCTGCAGGCAGGAAGGCCCTGAGAGGATGCCAGGTTGATTCCCACTTGATTACTCAGACTTTTTATTTAAAATGCTATTTCTGCGTGAAAAATGAAATATGAAATCTTTTTTTTTCCAGAAAGAAGGGAGAAAAAAACCCCACTAGTTTTGGTTAGCAAAATCTGGGTTTCCTCTTCAGAGGCCATGGAGCTAAGTTCCTGAACCACAGGCTCCTTTCAGCTACAGGAAGACAAATGGCTCCAGCTGGAATGGCCATAGCCTGGCACAGAGCAGGCCACCTCTCTACCCCTCCTACCTGTCTAGATCAGTGGTCCTTAACCGGTGGGTCACAACCCATTTGAGGTCGAACAACCCTTCCCCAGGGGTCTCCTAAGACCATTGGAAAACACAGATATTTACATTATATATATAACAGTAGCAAATAACAGTTGTGAAATAGCAACAAGAATAATGTTATGGGTGGGCGTCACCACAGCATGAGGAACCGTCTTAAAGGGTCACAGCATTAGGAAGGCTGAGAACCCTGCCCTAGATGGGTCATCACCCTGGGCTGCTCAACTCCTTAAACTCCTGAGTTTCTTTCTTTCCATATTTCCCAGGAACCATAGAGAACTAGTCCAAGGGCCTTGCTTCTGAAGGGAAGGTCTACCACGTATGACACCCTCCACCATCCTCGGAGGTAGTCAGTGGCCAGACCAGGGGCTGACGGCAAGCAGAAGGCGCCAGCCACACCACAGAGTCCCTGCCCTTTGAGAGCAGTGTGTGATCCACCCATTCCTGTCTGGTGGGACACATGAGCGGTGGGAGGGGTCAGGGTCGGCACACCTTGCCAGCCTCCAGTGTGTGCACAGAGCAGTCACATCCACGGGCACTGGGAATCCCTGCCTCCTTTGTGCATCCTGCAATGTCCAGCCATGTGCACACGTGAAGTGAAGCAAAAACTTCTCTGGCCTGACAAGCAGGAGCCTGTGACTTTAGTCTTGGATATGTCACAGCCATGGAGTTCACAAGTATCAGTCACAGAGCAAAGCGCTGCCCTTCCTCTTGAATACATACGACTGTGGGACTCGAGTGCTGAGACTTAGGGCTAGGTACTTGCCGAGCATGGGTAAGGTCAGAGGCTACCTCCCCAGGACCACAAAGGGCCACCTGGCAGTGGCTTCTAGGGCATCCAGGCAATCCAAAACATCAACAAAACACTAGCAATGATCTTAACCACAAATCGGTTAGGCAAAGAACGATGTGGACTGTTACTGTAAATGCTGTCACCCAAATGCCCCCACCTCATTTCACAGAAGAGGCTCAAGGATGCGCCCTGGGTCCCAGAGCTGGAGACTCATCTGCCAGATGGTCACACTCAGGCCTTGGGAAATCTGTGCTCAACAACTTGTTGAAAAGGAACCAGCCACAGATGCTGAGTGGGCAGGCTGCTGGCAGGCCCAGGGCACCAGGAGCAGACGCTGGGAAGGTCCTTATTCAGGGCAGGGGTGGTGGGAGCCAGGCAGGTCCCATCCCTATTCCACAAACTCCAAGAGTGGAGCTGGAGCGATGGCTCTTCAGAGGACTGGGGTTTGATTTGTAGACCCACATAAATCAGCCAGCCAGCACCTATAATTCTAGCTCCAGGGGACTCAGCTCCCTCTTCTGGCCTCTGTGGGCACCTGCATTCCCGTGCACAAACACACATATAAACGCACAAACAATTGAAAATCATGAAACAAATCTTTAAACCTAAGCCTTATTATGATGTGGGTCCCCTGGTGCCTTTCTCTACCCTTCTGTGTTACTCATTTTTTTAACATTTATTTATTTGTGTGCATGTATATGAGCATGTGTATATGATAAGACTGTGGTGCACGTGTGGGAGTCTACTCTGTTCTTACACCATGTGGGCCCCGGAGCTCAGGCCATCGGGTTTCAGCAGCAAGTGTCCTGAGCCACTAAGCTACCTCCCTGCCCTACTTGTCTCTTTAATTGGGAATCTTCCTATCTCGCCTTTCAAGTGCTGGGGATTAGAAATGTGAGCCAGCGTGCCTGGCCTAAATGGTATTTTTATTTTATTCCATGTGCTTAGATGTTTCCCCTGCATGTATGCCGGGATACCACATGTGTGCCTGGTGCCCAGAGAAGCCAGAGAGGATGTCAGATCCCTTGGACTAAAGTTATAGCCATCTCTGAGCCGCCACATGGGTTCTGGGAATTGAACTTGGGGCCTCTGTAAGCGCTGCATGTGTCTTACTGGTTGAACCATCTCTTCAGTCTGCTGAAAGGTATTTTTAAAGGAACAAATTTTCCTTCTTAAAAATGTCAGCTGCTTATAAAGCTGTCTTGTCTACTTATGTTCAACTAGAAGATGAGGTGACTGTCCACAGAGAGGCTAGTACACACATGTTCACAGGAGTTTTCCTAAGAGCCCCAAAGTGGACACCATACTACCAAGCCGGCCAATGTCTTACAACTCCCATAGCACCACAGAGGGATCTGAAGGAATCAGAATTACCATGTACACAAGTCCGGCTCACAAGACTAACTTCTGTGTGATTAAATTCTCATGGCATTTCAGAAAAAGAAAAAAAAATGAAGAAAAGCAGATGATGCTGGTGACATTGGGTGTGACCGTGACACTTGTGACCCAAGAACTCCAGAGTTTAAGGCCATCTGGCTTATAAGAGAAAAAAAAAAAACAAAACAGAGGTGTTTGTCTTAAAAATAAAGCACTAGGGCTGGACAGATGGCTCAGCAGTTAAAAGCACTGGCTGCTCTTGCAGAGGACCTGGATTCAGTTCCCAGTGGCCACCTAGCAGCTCATAACCATCTGCAACTCTATTCCAAGGGATCCAGTGCCCACTGTGGGGACCTGGCCTCTTTTGGCACTGCACAATATACACTCATATACATGCAGGCAGAATACTCAAACAGGAAAAAAATGAGCAAACCTAAAAATAACAAAGCAAAACAAAAAGTAACAAAAATAGACTACGTTCTGTGCTGCTAATAAAATCGAGTAACGGAACAACTTTCAGGAGGTAGGAAGGATTCTGGGATTCTGCAACTATTGGCACTTGCCAATGATTAGGTGAATTACGGTATGTCTACTACACCAAATGTCTGTTGATCATTAGTTTACTCGAAGGTTTTAGAAACCAAACCTAGAGGCCTCCTTTGTGCTAAGCAAGCACTCTATTCCTAAACCACATCCACAGTAACGGCACCTTGTAAAGATGACTGTGAAGGCTACAGACAGACACAGGAATGTGGGCCATGCAGTCCCCGGTAAAAAGAGCAAACTCTGGTATAGTCATGCTGACTGAAACACAAACCACAGGAAACAGGAGAAGCAGAGAAAGAACGGTTGGGCAGCTGACTTTCACAGGTTGGTCACCCCTGGCCAGCGCTGGCCAGCCTCTCCACCTGTCTTCCTTCTCCATAAACTATCTTTTGCCATAAATCTATGGCTTGGTGTCACATGCCAGTAAGCATGAAGGGAGAGGGAGAGAGCCCTCTTCACAGGGAAGGAAAGATGAACACAGATGTTTTCCATGCCCACAACTGGGCATGACAGATCTGCCATAGAATGTCTAACTCCTGGGGACACTGAGCAATGCAGACATTGAAATTCTACGACATGGATACTTGTCTCACACATACTGTTCTACACACAGACTGCCCCTGCACTTCCCACAGTCCCAGAATCATGGTGAGGTCTGGGGTTAAGTTCCTTACTGGGCTGTGATGCCCCTCTACATGGGACAAGTGAAAAAACTGGCTGCAGCTGTTCTGCATGCCTCTCTGGACAGCCTGAATGAAGTCACTGGATCACAGCCTCCCAGAATCCTTTGCTCCTGTGGTATAGTAACTGAGTGAACCCAGGAGGCAACTGAATCTTTTTAGCCTGCTGTTTCTTTCTCCCATAAGTAAGCCCTTCTCCCTTCCTTTCCCCAAGCCTGTCCAGCAAGAATTCCCAAGTCAAAGAATAGGAGCTGTCAGTCTAGCATAGACCTTTCTAGTCCCCAGAACCTTATTTGTTTCTGGGCTGCAGCCACAGGTGGAGGTTTCAGTGAGTTCAGCGAGCCCAAACCTCAGGCTGGCAGACACAGCCTGAAGCTGAGCCACTCTCTTGGGCAGCACCACGGACAGCTCCCGCTTGCCAGGCTCCTTCCTTCTTCCATGCTGGGTCCTGAGGGGCAGCAATGAGTCAGTTTTCCTTGCTCCTGGGGACCTACAGGGGCAGGCTAGGAGCAACAGTGACTCTGGCCATACTGTCACCAAGCAATCAATTCACAACCTGTTTTATGCTGAGTTCTGTCTAAGGCATTTGATTTAATGAGTGGCTCACTAATATCAGATGCATTCATGCCCAAACACAAAACACAGCCCTGAGAACCTGACTTCTCTGACCTGCGAGGGAATTCTGAGATCTGTCTGTGATGCTGTGGAGACCAGCATTCCCTCAGACAGATCTGTTGTTTACCATCTGAGGACACAGAAGCCAAGCGTCTGCCACCCTGTTCACTCCCAGCTGGAAATCTGTCAGGTGACGGTTTTTTACCACTTTGCAATGTCTGCCATTCAGGAAGGCATTGGCGTGGGGCTGCAAGCAACAGACTCACTGAATAGAACCCATGAGTAATTAGGGAAGGACTGGAGCTGAAGGAGGAAACGGAGGCAGGAAACTTGCTTAGAAATTATTAGGTTACATTTATTAATAAACTTTACCTAAAGGAGCAAGCATCGGCCAGGCAGTCTAGAGAAGATGCTGGCTGATAATGCTAATGAAGCCCTGTGCCTCGTATCTGGAAGAGTATAACTCTTCAGACCCTGGAAGCAGCCCAGGAAAAGCAGTTCTGGTCTGCCTCGGGATGACTATGTCAGTATTTCTACACTGCATATCTCTCCCACTTGTCCAGACAACCAGACCTGGGAGCTTCTGTCTCTGTGGGGCATGGGTAACTCCTCAAAGTGTAACTTGGGGCCATGCACCTGTATAAATGAAGATTTCCATTCAGAACTGGTTCTCTTCTGTGCATTAGCCAGAACAGGTTGCTTGCTGTTATTACAGAGTTCTTTCTTTATTAACCTCTGTGTGCTTGATTTCTCACTGGGAAGGCATAAAACTATTATAACATACTAGTCAGCTCCAGATAGGGCTGCAGGCCAGCTGTTCTTCCTGCCCAGTGACTTCTGATTCTCCTGAACTGATGGGTCTTCTACAGGTGGGGAGACGGCACACATTGGGGTGAGCACCAGGCCTGGGCCTCCCTGAACCTTGTGTTCTCTCTCTGCCTCTGTAGCAGCAGGTTCTCTGCCTCACTGTGCATCTGAGAGATGGTCTGCCAACTCCATCTTGGGTTCAGGCTTCATCTTAGAACTCCAGTTAACCAACAAGCCTGTACCAGTTTCCAGGTCACTCCCTAACAACCACCAATCAGGAGGAAAGCAGAAGTTACAGCTGTAAAGTTTATGGTTTGGGTCCCAGTACCAGCCAATCATTTTAAAGGGGCAACAAATTCCATAATAGCCCCCCAATCGGGTGTGTGTAGGGCTAGAAACCCCCTGGCTTGCTTGCTTGCTTGAAACTGGGTTCAGGCTTCACCTCCCCATCCTGTTCTGCATCAATGACAGCTGTGAGCCCAAGCCGGAGCCTGAATAAAGACCACAGTGCGACTGCATTGGAATCGGATCCTTGGTC
Organism: Mus minutoides; assembly: GCA_902729485.2. NCBI lineage: Eukaryota > Metazoa > Chordata > Mammalia > Rodentia > Muridae > Mus > Mus minutoides. The sequence continues at coordinate 202,565 of LR749587.1, forward strand.
CTTGGTGGTCTTTTGGGGTTTGTAACTGCTTCCTGAATAGGCACAACACATCACAATGGTGAAGTGACCGACAATAGCAGCAGCTCCACAGTATGAGGCTGAGAAGGGTAATGATGACAGGGTGTGCCCTACACACACACACACACACACACACACACACACACACAGAGGGATGGGGGTGGGAGGAGTGAAGCCGAGTCTCTACGGAGTCCTGGCTGTCCTGGAATTTGCTATGTAGACCAGACTGGCCTTGAACTCACCTGAATGATGGGACTAAAGGCATGTGCCACTTGCCCAGCTCTTTTCTTTTTTCTGAGACAGCATCTTATATGGGCCAGGCTGGCCTTCACATTGCTATGGCTCGAGAGTGGAAATGACCGGAACTCCCTCTCCCTGACAGTGTGGGCATGATGGGCATAAGGCACCACATCAGGTTATGCAGTGCCGAGACAGGGTTTCTCTGTGTAGCCCTGGCTGTCCTGGAACTCACTTTGTAGATCAGGCTGGCCTTGAACTCAGAAATCCGCCTGCCTCTGCCTCCCGAGTGCTGGGATTAAAGGCGTGCGCCACCACGCCTGGTGAACTTGCTTTTTCTAATATCCCATAAAGAGACAGCACAGACCCAGATTCTTCTAGCTCAGCGGTTCTCAACCTTCCTAACGCCGAGACCCTTTAATACAGTTCCTCATGTTGTGGTGATGCCTCCCCCACAGCCATAAAATTATTTGTGTTGCTACTTTGTAACTGTAATTTTGCTATTTTTATGAATTATATGTAAATATCTGTTTTCTGATGGTGTTAGATGGCCTCGTTTGAGGTTGAGAACTACCATTCTAGCTGCTAAATCATGAACCTATGGAGTCCCTGAGGTCACCTGAGGGCAGCTGACTCTCCCTACCCTCTGAGCCCTCAAGAACACCTCTATCCTCCCTGGTGCTGTGTGGGAACCCAAAGGGCTCAGAGCTTCAGGTGATACACACAATCGTGGGGGGCGGCAAGCTTCCTGTGCAGGGTCTGTGGGTCCACTCCCCGCAGAGGCCAATTCTACAGGCGCTGACTGTTTTCCACAGAGATGATGCCTCAAGCACTTACTGAAAAAGAAGGGAACAGACTACCTTCTGAGGCTTTTCATGTGCTGCCCGTCTCAGTTCAGAGTTGAGGCAGCCTCTATGGAGCCAGTTAAAATAGACTTGGCAAGTCTATCAGCTCACGAGTAACTCCGGTTTCTCACCTGTGACTAGAGGCACGAAACTTGCACGTATTTGTACGAGGACTGCTGTCCAAGGCAGCACACCTGGCACACACACTCAGTAAAACCACCAGTCAATCACAGTCACAGGGATCAACATGGAAATCTTAAATGCAGAGCAGGTGGAGTGCCTAGTAGCTGTAATCCCAGCATAGGGGCAGAGGACCAGAAGTTCAAGGTCATCCAAGGCTGTATGATAAACTCAGGATCCAGCTGACACTATATAAAACCCTGACTCAAAACAACAACAAATTTGTCACTAAGAACATGTTAATAGCTAGGCAGGATTTAATTAGCAGTGCAATAATAATCTGATATTAGGTCTATTGGTATATTCACACCTATTTATAGTTCAAGAGAGAAATAAGACATGATCATAGATGCTGGGAGACCAATCACATTCAATTTCCATTACAGATTTTAAGACACACATTAAAATAAAAATAAGTAAACCTTTTAAAAATATCTTATATTTAAAATTTTATATCTTAGGTTGATCTGAAAAAATAAGCAAAAATAGCTGGACATGTTGTCTATATAAGATCCCACCACTCAGGAGACTGAGGCGGGGGAATTGAGAATTAGAGGTCAGCCTTGACTACAAGGTAAGACCCTTAACTTAAAAATCAAACAGAAGGAACCAAGACAGGGATTCTGGAGATGGAAGTGCTTGCCACAAAAGCAGGAGAACTCCCTCAGGACCTAAAGAGCCAGATGTGACTGTGGGTATCTGGTCCCAGCACTGGAGCTGAGACAGGTTAGTCTGTGACTGTGGGTATCTGGTCCCAGCACTGGGGCTGAGACAGGCTAGTCCCTGGGGCTTGCTGGCCAGTCTGGCTAGATCAGCAAGCCCGGGATTCAGCGAGGGAACCCTGTCTCAAAAACTAAAATAAAGGATAACCGAAGAAGACATGCAGCATCGACCTGCACACACCATACATACACACCCAAATTACAAGGGACCAAGACAGTTCTAGCAACTACAGTTAGCAAATGCCAGAATTTAGTGCTACATAATTACTAGAAAACTGCTTACATCAGGAGAGCCAGAACACAGAAACTGAATATATATATATATATATATATATATATATATATATATATATATATATAATTAGAGAACCTGGCATTTTTGAGTTTGTTTATTTGTAACGCATAGGAAGACTGGGGAGAAAAAAAATCCAAATGTCCACAGTGGCTCTGGAGCAGGGGAGTTGTGGCTCTTTCTTGTTCCCCAATTTTCCATCACACGTTCATAAACAAATTACATGGCAGGCACCATGCTAAACCTTCCCCCTCCCCCCCTTCACAATGCTGCATCGGAGAGAGGGTGCCCAGGAGCACAGCTGGCCCCTGCAGGACTGTGGATCCAGCATCCATCCAGCACCCACCCCTGCATGGTGTGAAATATCCCAAGTGCCTGCTATCCAGGCTGCTGGCAGATGGCGCTCATAGCCAGGCAGGAGACAAGGGCTGGACAGGCAGGCCACCCTGGTCTAGCTGCCAGCAGCTCTACAGTGAGGAGAGTTCAGCTCAGGGCTGAACTATAAGCTAGGTAGGCAAAGAGTGAGCAGAAGTGATCGGAGCTGCACTCGAGGCCACTGCAAAGAAGCCTGGACCAAGGGAGAGCAGGGCAAGCCAGAGAAGTGAGGAACCAGAACGAGAGGGGCAGACCTCACGGGCACTCTGGCTGTTGGTTGGTGTTTACCCTCCAAAGATAAACCTCTAAACAGTCTGGTGAAGGGTGGGGGCACTCTGCTGTGGTATGTGCATGCTAGCACCTGGCCTGGACCCAACTGTGGGCTGGAAGGCCAAGGTCCCCTCGAGAGTGCACCTGGTTAGCAATGGACTCTGCTGGACTCTGGATACCTCCCAACAGCAGAGGTCAGGAGGCCGACTGTCTTTGACAAGAGTCCAAGGGTGGCCCTTGGTCCCCTGCGCAGGATGAATCGGCTTTTGTGGCCTCAATAGGCCTTTTGTCATCTTGTGCCTGGGTACCGAGGGCCCTCGTTCCCTGGGGCACAAAGCACAAAGAAGCTGTCCTAGGAAGCCAGGCTGCCCTGATGAGGCCCTAGATGAAGAACTGGTCAGTCGGGTCCCACATGAGCAATCCCAAGGGAAGTGGGGTGTGGATGACTTGGATGTCCAAGTCAGGCTGAGCTGGTCCCATATCTTCTTCAGGAAGTTCAGACTCTCTCACTGCATGACCTACGCTCTCCAGACAGCACCCACAAATCTGCCCTTCACTCCCCAAATAAAGTAGCCAACCCTGACCCCGTCCCCTAACCAAATACCTCCACAGAGGTCACACCTCTCTCAGTAGCAGTATTTGTTCCCTGTGAGAAGAGTAGCTGTAACCTGTGAAAGTAGCTATATCCTCAGCTCCTGGAGTCTGTCTGCCCACTCACCCCCAACTCCAGGCTGCCTCTGATAGGCAGCACCTTCCCAGACATGCTGAGTGCTATCTGCGCCCTGGGGCTAGATCCTCTTTGAGTGCCCACTCTGATCTTCACAGCATCTACCATGGACTTTATTCACATGATGGGAAACTGAGGCTCAAGGCCTGAGTCACCACCAGTCAGAGTGGCCACTGATGCTCTGTGACAGGAACAGACCACTGCCACATACATCTGCCAGCAAGGCTACACCTTCAGCTCTTTGCTCCTGCCTTGTCATGGTGATTTCTTACTTCCTATCTGTGAGGGTCCTTGCATCTTGCTGACAGAGGTCACAGAAGGCAACCAGCAATTGTGACCTCAAACACACGAACATATGGTGCATTCTCAGAGACACTAAGGCAAATTTATACATGGTGCCTAAACCACCATCAGCAAGAATACAACAAAAATCCTCAGAGCCCTGGGAACTCCTTTAGAACCCGCTTCAGTTAGGAAAGCAGATGCTGATGTCCAGGCTGCCCAGCAAGGTCATGGATGATGCTCAGCCTGCAGCCTGCCCCATGCCTGCAAGCGTGTGGGCTTCCTCTGGGGCAGCCTGCAGGATTCCAGCCCCCACAAAGCTGTCCTTCATGCTTTCTCTGCAGCGGCAATGCCACAAAATTACCCACATGACCAGTGCAGCATGGCACCTGCCATCACCACCCACAGCCCACCTCCAGGCCACCGTGATGCTCCCTGGAATATCTCACAAACTGAGAGGTCTCAAGATACAAACCCCCAACTCCGAGATCACCACCATAGTAGCTTTTGTTTCCATGTAGAGAACTAGCTCCGCGACACTTCACAGGGCACTCCCGCAGGTGGGATCTGTGACCCAGCAACCCCAGCACCTCCACCTCCCTAGGCTGGAGGTTATTTTTGCATGACCTAGCCACTAGTCCCCTCCTCTGGCTTCCACACAGAAGGAAAAAACCTCAGAAGCCCCCCTCCCCAGCCAGTGCAGCTGCTCTCTGACAGGCTCAGCAGCCAGCAGCCAGGCTGGGAACGTGGGCTTCACTTTTCATGTTTTTTCACCCCACTCTGTGCAAGGCCCTGGCCAGGATCCAGGCACCCCAGCTCCATCCATGTAGCTGTATCTTGTCTACACTGCTTGCTGCAGGCTCTGTAACCCCAGGTGCTATCCAGCCCTAGGTCATTCCCTAACTTAGTCACCTAGGCACCCCCTTTAGGAGGAAAACAAACCCAGACACACCTTTCACACTGCCAGGTGGTCCTGGCAGGCTCCTCATCGCTCATTCAGTCCACAGCAAGCAACGTCCTCCTCCTGGATTGGCCCACTCCATCACCAACCCTCTCAGATCCCTCCTCTTCTCTCACTTCTGGGTCTACCCACCCTCTGAAGCCAGGGCTGGGTGCTTCCTTGTGTGCCAACCCAGCAGAGGGCCACCTAGGAAAGAACAGGGCATCAAAGGCCCCTCTGATACAGACCTGTCCAAGTGTGAGAATGGACAGCCTGCAGCTCCAAGCCCAGGAGAGTTAGGTCCCTGCCTAAGGCCACTGAGAGTCTGAGCAACTGTCCCAATCCCCCTAAGTCCCACTGCATGTGCCAACAGGGTACACTCCCTATAGAAAGATGCAGAGAAACCTGTCTGAAGGAGGGAGGGAGGGAGGGAGGGAGGGAGGGAGATAAGGAGGGAGAGAGACAGAGAGAGAGAAAAAAGAGACAGAGAGAGACAGAGAGAGAGGTTTCAAACAAATGCCCTAGTCCTTCAGCAGAAAGCACACACAGGTCAAGGAGAGGTCTGTGCTGCTCAGAGCTCTCCAGCGAGCTCCGAGAACTCTCCTGGGTACACCCAGGCTCCCCTGACACAGCCCTTGGAGGAGGATGACATCAGCTGATCTTTGCAGCTGCAGCACCAGCTGAGGCTGATTCATCCCACAGGCTCCCCGTGGGGAGAGGACTCCCAAGAGAACCAAGAGGAGGGGTAGGAATACTCTGGAATCCCAGCCCCACCTCCCTGCCTGGCAGAATCAGGACCTCCTGAGTCAGCAGCCCAAGCAGGCGACCCATGGCTCTCTCTGCCTGAGGCTCCAAGTGTGGCGTCCTGGCTCTCTCAGGATGGTAAGACAGCAGGACTCGGTTCCATGGTACAGAGGGGAGAAGTGTGCCTCTCACTTGTCTTCCTTCATGTCCCTTGTCCCTGAACCTAAGCACACACACACACACACACACACACACACACACACATGGTGGCACTTCTGATGGCTTCAAAGGTGGTGGCAGTGGCAGCAGCACACCTTAATCCCAGCACTCAGGAAACAGAGGTTACAGTCTCTAAGTTTGAGGCCAGCCTGGTCTGCAGAGAAACCTTGTCTGAGGGACAGAGAGAGAGACAGACAGAGACACAGAGAGAGAGGAAGGAGAAGGAGGAGGAGGAAGAGGAGGAAGAGGGAGGGAGGGAGGGAGGGAAGAGAGAGGGTAACAGGTTTCAAACAGAAGCCTAGTTCTTCAGCAGTTGTGGCCTGATTCTCATTTGCACCAGGGAAACTGAATGCTGAGGGGAAGGAACTATAACCCCAGTCCCCACAGGCTCTTATCTGCTCTTCATTCCCCAAAGGTAGGCAGCATTAGCCCATCTCACCCTGAATCAAAGAAATCTCTTTTCCTGTGGCTATATTCAGAAGGATACCTCGCTCAAAGACCAGCTCCCCAAGACCTGACACCCTCTCCACTCAAGAGGCCTCTTTCACCAGCTCAACGCCCAATACAGCCCACATCCCCTCACTCTGAGTTCCTGGGGGAGTGAGCTGCAGCAATGTCCACTGAAGTGGCATAAAGAAGGGACACAGTAGAGCTGACTTGACACTGGAAGGGGTGGGCGGGTGGGGACAACAGAGAAGCCAGGTAACAGGAATCTTGCCCTGGGGACAGAAGGAAGGAGTGGTCAGTTCCTGCAGTGTCAGGAAAGGGCTACAGAAGGGCCTTAAGCTGAGGCTGTCCATCAGACAGTTCCAGGTAGAAGGAGATCAGAGTGATGGGGTCCCAGGAACCCCGAGTCATGAAGAGGAGTGGGGATCACTATGAGGCCTTCTGCTCTGTAGCCATCAAGAATTCATTAAAGGCCAGGCAGTGGTGGCGCACGCCTTTAATCCCAGCACTCGGGAGGCAGAGGCAGGCGGATTTCTGAGTTCGAGGCCAGCCTGGTCTACAGAGTGAGTTCCAGGACAGCCAGGGCTACACAGAGAAACCCTGTCTCAAAAAAACCAAAAAAAAAAAAAAAAAAGAATTTATTAAAAGGGAGGCCAGCAGAGCTGGCAGGTGGCTGCTGTGAGCCAGGCAGGCGGAGACAGGTCACTACCCAGCAACACCAAAGAAGCTTGAATCCCTGAGTGAAACGTGGGCAAGGAAGGCCACCTCTGGGCTTGGGGACATACAGAGGGTGTTGTAGGAACTCTCCCTAGAGAAGAGGAAACAAATATCTACCCCTTCCTTATAGGCCCCAAGACAAAAGGACCATTCCACCAAGTCCAGCTTGAGGACCCAATGAGTCTATTGTATTGCCCACAAAGCATAGGTTACCCAAAAGCAACCTCACCCAGCATGGCCGTCTCTATTGCTGTACAGATGGAATCCCTCGGAGTTAACTTCCTACACTCTATACCCCAGCACTTCCCAAGACCAAGAGACCGTTTTACTGACATCAATTGGTATTTTTATCCAACTACCTTTCCCTAAGACTATTATGTGCTTCGTTAGTTTGAGAGTGGCTCTCACTCTGTAGCCCAGGCTGGCCTTACACTTGCAGTAATCCCCCTGCCTCACCTCTCAACTGTTGAGATTATAAGTGTGAGCCATCATCACACTGCACCACAAACCAACACAGCATAAAACAGCTTTAGCCTATCATCTTGAGGGGGACTCCGGGTCACATGAAACGTACCCCCAATAAGCCTGTATATTTTTCTTGTGTTAACCTGCTTTCAATACTGGGATCTCAAGCAATGTTCCTAAGATGGGAGAACATTGTTCATTGCTTACATCAGTATAAAGGTCTGGATGTCTAGACAGATCCCACAATGGCATGGGAAGGACACAGAGCAGTGGAAAGAAACCACAGGTGTTACAGACCACCCTCTGTCCTCCTGCTCAAGCCCCTCCCTCTCCATGTTCTTGGAGGTAGTAAATCACTGTTTGGCTCAGTAACTATGAGCTGCACAAGGCATGCAGATATGCACTGCAGCCACACATACAGATATGCACTGAAGCCACACATGCAGATATGCACTGAAGCCACACATGCAGATACGCACTGGAGGGCAGGGTTATGGCTCAGGAGGTATAGTGGGTGTTTGCCTAGCATGTGTGAAATGTTGGGTTGCACCCTGGCAACACACAGAACCCAGTGTGATAGGTCACAGCTATAATCCTAGCCCTCCAGAGGTAGAGAATGACTACAAGTTCAAAGTCATCCTCAGCTACACAGTGAGTTTGAGATGAGCAAGGGCTACATTAACAGCCTAACTAAAAAAATAAACAAAAAGATGTGGGCTGGATGGGCAGGAACTGTAGAAGGTCAGACTCTCATGGCACATAGGTCTCTTGGGTTGCTGTTGCAAAGATACCTATGAAGTAATGCTTTAGAAAGAAGACAGGAGCCCAGCCCAAAGCCACCTATCACTGAATGCCTGTGCTGTCAACTATAGGAACAGCAAGTCTGGGATGAAGACAGTTGCATACAGGTGAGGGCCCTTGGTAAAGGTTAGACATTTCCTACAGTCTACAGGTAATCCCAGCTGTTGAGAAAAGATAGTGCCGGGCATGGTGGCGCACGCCTTTAATCCCAGCACTCGGGAGGCAGGTGGATTTCTGAGTTCGAGGCCAGCCTGGTCTACAAAGTAAGTAGCCAGGGCTATACAGAGAAAAAGAAACCCTGTCTTGAAGAGAGAGAGAGAGAGAGAGAGAGAGAGAGAGAGAGAGAGAGAGAGAGAGAGAGAGAGAGAGGAAGGAAGGAGGAAGGAAGGAAGGAAGGAAGGAAGGAAGGAAGGAAGGAAGGAAGGAAGGAAGGAAGGATAGCGATAGCTTTGGGTTCTCCTTTGAGCCAAGTGTGGAAAGTATTGTATACATTCAAAGCCCACCCAGACACTAGGGTTTCCAGTCGACAGTAACAGCACCACCACCCAGCAAAGATGTAGACCCTCTCCCCATTCCACCACCACTCCCGTCACGTCTGAAGCAGACACTAGTCATTTATATATGCATTAAATAGCATCTTATAAGCCTCAGGGCTGAGTGTAGTGGCTCACACCTATAATCAACCCAGTCCGGGGCAGGATGAGGTAGGAGGATTGCTGGAAGATCAAGGGCAGCTTGCTCTACATAAATACCACAGCCCTTTCTCAGAGAGATCAATAAATCCTAAAGCCAACTGGGGGCTTGTGTCATCTCTTGCCAGAGAAGGTTTGGAGCTGAGGAGCCGGCTCAGGCAGAAAAGTGTTTTCTACACAGGCATGAAGAGCGGAGCTTCAGAGGCAGACAGAGCTCCGTGAGTTCGAGGCAAGCCTGGTCTTCTTCATACCGAGTTCCATGTCAGAGTCAGGGCTACACAGAGAAATGCTGTCTCTAAATAAATAAATAAGAGAAAGAGAGAGAGGAGAGAGAGAGAGAGAGAGAGAGAGAGAGAGAGAGAGAGAGAGAGAGAGAGAGAGAGAGAGAGATTGATTGTTTCATCCCAAGCACCCAAGTAAAAGCTTGGCATAGCCTTTAATCCCAGCACTCGGGAGGCAGAGGCAGGCAGATTTCTGAGTTCAAGGCCAGCCTGGTCTACAAAATTGAGTTCCAGGACAGCCAGGGTTATACAGAGAAACCCTGTCTCGAAAAACCAAAAAAAAAAAAAAGAAAGCTTGACATAGGGGACTGTGAACCCAGTACTAGGGAGACAGACACAGGAAGATCCCCGAAACTTCACCTACCACCAATGGGCCTCTGTCTCCTCACCTGCCCAATGGGGATCCAGGAGGGAGTACTTAGGGCCAGACACTTCTGCTCTAGCTAGCTCTCATGTCCTGTATGAGCCAGTCGGGATCCCCTTAGGGCCTCCTGTGCCTGTCCCACCACCCCTGCCCACCACCCCTGCTGGGGTCAAGGCTAGGCTGGCTGTATCCCGAGACCTTCCTGCTGCATACCAGATCTTCAGACCATTCTGCTACCTGGCTCACACTAGGAGCCTGGGAGCATGTCTGAAGGTCATCCCTCATGAGCTCTACCTAGATACTCCCTAATCCATCCAACCCTGATGGGAAACGAGGCCCAAGAGGGGGCCCTAGATTGCCTGTCCCTTGGAATGGTGGCAGCCACGGAGAGGAGTGACAGCAAGGGAGGGTGACAACTGTGCACGGGGGCATCACAGACACCTGTCCACTTCTGAGCCTCAGTGGCAAATGGCCCCACCTATGAAGTAGGGAAGGGTTGGTAGATGGGCAGATCAGTAGGCACCAACCCTGAGTGTTGTCGTGATCACGCAGGAAACATGCTAACAGCAGCGACTTCGGGGCCCATGGATTAAATGCATGTTTTGCCAGAAGGGGGTATTGGGCACATGGTGTTTCAAGTTTCCAGGGAGGCAGGAATACAGCTCAGTGATGAGATATTTGCCTGACACACACGGTGCCTTGGGTTCCACCAGCAATGCTGCACACACACAATGTTCCCAGTAGTGGTCCTGTCCAAAGGTGAGCTGACCCAGTGGGCAGGGAACCCAGAACAGTGTGGCAATAAGTAGGTAAACTGAGGCAGGGAGGCTAGTTGGAACATCACTACCCATAGTTTCTGTATATATAGACTGAGTCTCATAAGTAGCCCAGGCTAGCCTAAAACTTGCTGTATAGATTGGACTAGCCTTACTCAAAGTGATCCTCTTGCACTTAGAGTAAGGCTAGTTCTGGGATTATGACTGCATTATAGTTCCATACCACTGCACCCAGCAAATTTGCTTTATCTTTAAAAAAAAAACTATTTTATTTGTTTGTTTGATAGGGTATCACTAAGTAGCCCTGGTTGGTCTGTATTTCACAGAAATCTACCTTCCACTGCCTTCTGAGTGCTAAGATTAAAGATTAACTTTTTTTAATTGGCTAGATTCTTTGGTGACTTGGAGGATGCTTTTTTAACAAATATCCTATGTGAGGCTTCTCTTCAGTGGCCTTGTGGCTTAGCTGACACTCAGGAGCCTGACCAACTTGGTGAAGGAGACAGGGAGCCTCCCGGTCAAGAGAAAGACAGCCCAAGGGAGAGAAATGACTCAGCCAAGCCACAGGGCAGGACAGTGCAGTATCTTAACCATTCCCGGTGATGCCGAGGAGGCTGGCTATGGCTGGCCCTGTAGCTATGACCACAGCCTCTTGAGCACCCAAGGCCCAGAGCCCACAGGTGCCCCTGAAGGAAAGGCACAGGGTTTCCACTTCATGAGAGCCTCAAAGTTGCTCCGGTCCTAGAAACTAGCAGAAGCCAGAATCACAGGCCTTAAAATAGGCCCAGGAACCAAAAACGGCACTGCTGCCACTGCACAGGGACACTTCTCCCATCATACTGGCCCACAACCAGCTAACTGTCACGGGGTGACGGGTTACTGTCGTTCCAAGAGGGACTTTTCCCAGTGCCTGCACGCCAGCCCAAACTTCAGAATAAGAAGCCACCCCTGTAGAGGCTTTCCCCTCGGCTTACTGGCCCCCTCCAAGTCTTGGGACTACTTTCCTTTTCTTAACAACTCTATCTCTAGATCCTAAAATAAACACTATGGGCAGATGTCCCAACAGACATCCTCCCAGAGCTCAGTCTGCAGTGGCTTTACCGGAGCTTATGCTGAGCCTGTGCACGCCATGGCTTATTTCCTACCTGCTGCTTTTCTGTATAATCCCCATGTCCCCAAAGAGCCTGTCTCCTTTTTTTACAGTCAGGACATAGAGGAGGTGCTTGGCCAGGGTCCCCACGGTCCTCCCTCCAGCCATACCACCCAAAGAATCCCCAGCCACGACTCACTCCCCACTATAACTACTTAGAAAAAACGCCACAGGGTCAGTCAGCTGGGAGTGCACAGGGCTCATCCCAGTTCAAAGAGTGGTTCCAGGGACCTGCCACACAGTGGAACATGGGCCCACATCACATCACGGCAGGCAGCAGTCCATCCTCCTTCATCTTTCTTGAACCTTCTCCAGGTTGCCTCTCACCGGCCTCAGCTGGATTTGGCCACACCTCCCAACTTCAGGACCTCAAGAGAGCCCATCTCTCTGAAGTTCAGCTTCCACCCTGTGAAACAGGGTGACAGCAGAACCTCCCACATAGGAGCCACGCTACAGCAAACGCTACAGTTACAAGAGCATCTGGCCTATGGCACACTGGGCTCAGAGTTCTATGAGGTAACACCTGCCCAGGCCCAAAACCACGCCCACACAACTCCCAGAGGCCAGTCTTGGGAAGTACCAAATTCTCAGGCACTCAACCCAAGCCAGTGCTCCACCTCAGCTCTCACAGCCCCCTCCAAACTCCTAGCATCTGCCCCTCCCACCAGCTCCTGCCAGCCTCAGGTCTGCCCAGAGACCAATACAATTCACAGACTCCTCTCCTGGGTAGCCCAGCGACTCTAGCTCTTGTCTGTGATCCTTTCCTGGGTCCACCTCAGCCAAGCAGCTATGTGTGCCAACCTGGCAGAGCCGCTGGCATTCTAAGGACAGGTCTGGGCGGCCCTCTACTCTGCAGAGCCTAAGCTCCGATACATCCCGCCACTTTCTACCCTTGTCGCTGAGGGCACAATACTACCCCTCCAGACCTGGGTTCCAGGCAGTGCCATGAGACCTACCTCTTAGGCACACTTAGGATAAACAGAAGGAATGAGCACAATGCACTCCTCCTGACCTGCAGCACTATGGATGGGGAGGACCCCCACCGCCACCTACCAGGCAGCGAGCCTAACACCCAGGCAAGAGGCCTCCAAAGATAGAGACAAAGGCAAGCAGCAACCTCTGAGAACTCACACTGGTTGATAAAGCACACTGCCTACTTAAGAAGGGACTTGCCTATGCTACCATCTAGGGCCTAGGAGAAGCCCCACTCCTAAGAGAAGCCATGGGCTTCCAGACAGCTGCAGCATATGCATGGACGCTGAACTGTCTGACTCACCCCAGGTCACAGTGACCAGAGCTCCATGGGAACTGCAGGGCCATAAGCAGTTTCCTGTGGAAACATCAAAACCTTGCATGGGCAGCCACAACCTTGGCTGCTTCCCAGCAGGGTTTTATTTAACCTAGCAGTTACCTGCACCCCCCTCTCCCCTCAGAGACTGCGTCCTGCAATGAAGCAGGGGCCAGCTTCAAGACCTAGCACTCAGCTAGTGCTCAAAAAAATGTTTCTACTGTAGAGGCCATCGCGGAAGAGTCAGAAATGAGGTGTGTAGTTACAAAGCACCATCTTCCAGGGAGGGTCAAGTGACCACCATGTGGGCGGGGCCACAGCTTCCTCATCATTAACAGACACTGATTCAGTCAGGACAGCTTTCCCAGGCTCCCTGGACACCTTCAGAACCACCCCTGGGGGACAATAACAGTCTTTGAGGCCACAGCATAGCTCTGAGTAACTTGCTTGCCTCAAACACCTGAACTCATAATGGGCCGTGGGTGTCCTTCAGTGATAAGGCGAGTACTTAGCACACATGAGACTCTAGGTGTCCTTCAGTGATAAGGCGAGTACTTAGCACACATGAGTCCCAACACCAATAAATTTGTTCCAACACCCAACAGGTTGTCATAGCTGGGAAGTGAGGATAGCAAGGTGGAAAAAATCCAAAGGGCAAAACAGAAACACGAAAGCAAAACCAAACAAAAATGTAACGCTGTCCCACAGGCTGAGAGCGTAGCTGACCACATGCCAGGTGTAGAGTACTCTGACCCCGAGTTCCTACGTCCTGTGTGTGTGGGCCGGCCATGAGGCTTGTCATGGATAATATCCACCATCAGCTTGACAGGATCTAGAATCACTTAAGAAACAAGGATCTGGGCAAGTCTTTAAGAGGTTGTCTAGATTGGGTTAATCCATGTGGGGAGACCAGCCCTGATTATGGACGGCACCATCCCATGGAGTGGGGTTCTGGACTGAATAGAAAGAACATGACACGAGCTGGGTACCAGCATGTATGTGTGTGTGTGTGTGTATGTGTGTGTGTGTGTGTGCACCATGTGTGAGCAGTGGCCTAAAGCACCAGCTACCATGATAAACTCTATCCTTGCCAAAACAAACCCCTCCTTCCCTAAGCAGCTTCTATTAGGTAGTCTATCAAAGCAGCTCAAAAAAGCAACTAATCAAGTCCCCAAGCCAAGTCTCAGGCTTGTCCCTCCAGGCTCTCCTAAGAGGCTCCATTCATCTTGGTCATCCACACTGTTCACACGCCAGCAGGGAAATGCTTCATTTGTTCCCTATATATTTACCGACCGCATGTTCTGTATGTGTCCCCGTGCTGGGCACCAACAGGAGGACTGGGCAATGCCCTCGTGGCTCTTGATGGCTAGCTGAAGGGACGCCCACACACAGCTCATCATAATGCCACAGTCGCGCCAGTTGTCTAGGACAGAGGAGACGGGGCTATGTGATGGGTGTGGAGGATGGATTCCTGGCAATAGCTAGGAGCTGAGACTCAAAGGAGGACTTGCAGTGTCTGGGGAGCAAGTGACTAGGAGCAGCTTCCCATGCAAAGGAAACACCAACACATACCGCCATCCGGAACATCAAAACACTAGAGTCTAAGAACTAGGTAATGGAGGAAGCCTGGTGTATAAGGGGACACTGAAGACTGGGAGAAGTGATGACCTGGTCACTGTATGAACTAACAGGTCCAGCAGGCCTGGCTGGGGGGTGTGGCGAAGTTCTGGGGCCATACAAGCCAGCAGTTAGCCAGCTGTGCCACTTCCTCATCGGGTGCCCCTGAACTGGGCTGGCTCCTCACGGCTGACAGATTATATTCCTGCTTGGCAAGAGTGGTACTGTGTTAGAGCTGGACTGACAGAGCATGCACGGAGCTCCTAGTGTGTAGTGAGTCCTAGATAAGGCTGGGTTCTGGGATTATTCATCGCTCTTAGGGAAAGACCCTTCAGGCTGTCTAGGAGTAGAGACTATATTATAACAGGGATAATGATGCTGTATGTGCAGAGAGGAGTGTGAAGGAGCTACCTGGAGCTGCAGAGGTCACAGGGCTGAGGGGCTTACAACAGATGGTTGCCCAGACCCTCCCCAATTCAGACATTCTGTGCCAAGTGACAGCTGGCCCTAACAGGTGGGCACCCAGTAGGTGCTCAAATACATGTTTACTGAGTCCATTAATAAGGACACTCTAAATCAGCTACAAGCCATTCTCTGGACACCTTTTTGGAGAAGAAACCACTAAAATTTGTGTCCTTATCTATTCCCCCAGGTGGCTGGCTGTACCTGCCTGACAAGAGAACTTTACTGAGGTGAGCTGGGCTAGAGCCTGCTGCCTCAGAAGGCCAGGTGCTAAATAAATCTCTGTCAAAAAAAAAAAAAAAAAAAAAGAAAAGAAATTCACTTCTGCTTCTCACAGAGCCTCCAGGGCGTGGCCTACCAAGGGACCCTGAGTTCCAGGTGGTACCCTCTCTCTCTGCTACTGTGGCCTTACCAGGGTACACTTCCACTTTGGAGCACTGACAGAATCTAGAAGGCTGTTACTTCCCTCAAAGAGAACCCAAGCCCTGACTGGGAGGTGGGGGTGAAGGGACACAACATAGAATGAAGTCATTCCTTACATGAAGAAGGGAGGGGTCTTTTTTTTTTTTTAGAGAGAGAAAATGACAAGCCCAAGACTATAGGGGAGGGGGCTTCTGCCTCACGGGTCTGGGCAAATGCATCAGTTACGCATTACCTCACATCCAAGACGACCCCACCCACACCTCCCAGGCCCTTTCAAACAATGAGACACCCCCACCCCACCCAGCAGATGAATGACTCCTTAGACCAGAATCATACCCGGAGAGGCTGTAGCAAATCCCTGATTCCAGTGCTAAGTAGGTGGGGTCAAGGGGCAGAGGCCCAACAGGTCCGTTGTAGAGCTAATGGGCAAGAGGACCTTTAGGTGCAGAAAGACAAAGGCTACAGCAATCAAGAGCCGCGGTCTTCCATGTGGGCTGGGGTTGTGGTCAGGGCACACTGCCTTGAACTCTGAACTCAAGGGCCTCCCGAAATCTCACGTCTACACTCCCTGCAGCAGCAGTGGGGCCCCCAGATCTTCCAGGAGAAGGAAGAAGAGTTAAGGAACCACGAAGAGGAAGAAGGAGCTGGGACAGATACCCTGACGGTCAGAGGAAGATAGGGTCGCGGAGACACAAGGATCGGGGTTCTGTGGTACCAAAAGGACACTGCGACTTGGGGTCCCGAGAGACAGCGCCCAGAGCCGTGGGGATGCACAGAGGGCAGGGAGCACAGGCAGACGAGCGGAGGTGGACACGCGCGGACACTCACGCGCGCGGCCGGCTCCGTCACTCACCCAGGCCGCAGACCTCACGGCGCAGGCTAAGGCGTCCGCGCTCCTCGGCTATGGCGCGCAGCATGTGCTGCAACGAGCGCTCCTCCGCTTCGCCGCCGTCCACGGACTCCCGGGAGGCGGCCGGCCCAGCCCGGAGCCCCGCGGGCGCGGACGCCGAGGCACAGGCCCTGCCCGGCGGCCGCGCGGAGGCCATGCCGGGCCCCGGCTCATCGCCCGCGCCGCGCCCGCGGGGGCCACCGACACGCCCCGCCGCCCGTGTCCCGCTGCCGCACGCCGCGAGCACCAGTGAAGCCACAATCCGCTTTTGTGTGCGTCGCCACCGTCGCCGCCGCCGCCACCGACCTCGGAGCACAGCGGAGCACTGCGATCCTCCGCTCCGCCACCGCCCGCCCGCGCGCGCTCGACACCGCCCAGGCCCCGCCCCCGACGCGGACCCGCCCCCAATCCCGCCCTCTTCCCGCCCCGACACGCAAGGGCCCCTCCTCAAACTCCTAAAACCCCGCCCCGATCTCTGGGCAGGGCGGTAAGTCCTCCCTGGTCCTGGCCCCGCCTACTTCCTTGAGGCCAGCTGCTGCCAACTTCAAAAGCCCATCGCGGCCTCGCTCCAACCTGTCGCGTGACGTTCTCGCCATCCCATTCCCATACCTTCCTTGGCCTGCTGACCTTCCCTGCGGCCCGTGTTCCCCAACCCTGAGTCCACTTTCTCCCGACACCACCCCCTACCTCCCTCCAGTAGAGTCACGCCTCTGAGCCGCCCCCTCTGCGCCTCAATGATTTTGCGCTTTGTCACCGCCCTGTGCATTCCCTGGAGCCTTCAGCACACCAGCTCTGCTTATTTCTGTCTGAACCTTCCAAGTAGATTCTGCTAAAAACTTGCTTCACAAAACTCAACAAGAAGTTACCACCTCCTTTCGGAGGTCTCCTGGGACGCCTCAGTTTCCTCTGCTGAACACTTAGGAAAGGGGGTCAGAGAGTTGCTTCCTGTCTAAGCTCCTGTGCTGACTAGGTATGTAGAGGCCAGAGGTGGATAAGATCAGCTTGCATGTGATCCTAACTAAAGCCAAGGTCCAGCTGGGCATCCATCCCTGTGCTAAAAGAGGAAGATGCAGGGAGCAGCCGCCAGAAACCACGTTCTGAACTCCTCACTCGGTGGTCCTTTCCCAGGACCGGGGTAGGTGGCCATGCACTGCTGGTCTCAGCCAGTTACATCTCCAGTGTCAAATCCTACAATCATGCTAAACATAAAGTTCTCTCTGCCTCGACTCTTCTTCACCCTGTCTGGGATACCCTTCTCCTAGTCTCCTGTCTCCTTTGGATCCCAGTGTCCTCAAATAAATTTCCTCAAACAAACAACATCTTGCCTGCCCCTCCTGTTCTATTCCTCAGCACAGCATCGTTACCACTCCCCTGACATCACACTGCATAGCTTCAGGAGGCATCTCGGGAAACCAGCCCCTTTCCCTTGGGCTTCCCAGTCCTCAGAATGGTGAGAAATGATTGTTTAAGCCTCCCATCTGTGCCATTGTACCATGGCAGCTCTAACTAACTAAGACACCGTGTATTCCTCAGGCCTGGCTTCTGACAAGTGTATTCCCAGTGCCCAATAAATGCAGGCTGTGTGATGGAGACTGGAGAGAGGCCTGCTGAGGAAGATTGCCTCTGAGGAAGGTGGGTTGGGACCACAAGGTGTGGAAACCACTCCAGAGCAGGAAATGGGCAGCTTTGACACACTGTTCAAGCCTTATCTGGAGATTTGTACCGCTCCCCTGGCACCCTCAGGGTAGGGCTTGAGTGACTAATTCCATGGTCCTAGAGCAGTGGTTCTCAACCTTCCTGGTACTGGGACCCTTCAATCCATTTCCTGTGTTACGGTGAGCCCCAACCATGACTTACTTTCGTAGCCACTTCATAACTAATTTTACAAGTTATAAATCATAATATAAATCTCTGTGTTTTCCAGTGGTCTAGGGTGACCCCCATGAAAGGATCATTGAACTCCACAATAGGAGTTGAAATGACCCACAGGTTGAAAACCATAGTCCTAGAGTCGGGCACAGGAGGGACTCTGTAAAAAGGTGTATATCTGGGAAATTACTGGCCTTTCTTTGTCTTCTCTCCCCTGGGCCTGTGACCCCATCTGTTAATGAGGACCCGGTGTGAAGGTTGAGGTAACTAGCTGTGAGTCTGGAGAACTGAAGTTTGGCTGTGAGAACGAGGGAAGGGACTGGCCCTCAGACAGCATATGCGAGGTCTCAGAGACTGGCAGTGGTACTCTTCTCTGTTTCCAGGGAAACCGCATCACTGCCTACACATCCACACTGCCGGGCTGTTGTTTGAAACCCTTGCTGCTCCAACACCATAATCACCTTTGGGGCTCACCTCCCCTGGGGATCCTTCTGAGGAGTTTGGCCAAAGCATTATGTCCTTAGCCACTTCACAACCCCTCTCCCTCGACCCCCATGCAGTCGCCTCCAAAGGACCAGCATCAAATCAATTCACTCCATCTTCCCTGGCATCTATTCAAGGACAGTTGCCAAAATGTATTTGTTGAATAAATGCAGGAGCGTTGCCTGGGTTTTCTCCATTCTCATTAGTTATACTCAGTGTCCACATGGGGACTCCCCTGAGCAACAGGTATGGCAGGACCATTGAGCCGCACTTTCCCTGCTCCAAGGTACTGTTCCTTTGGTCTTGGGTGCTTATCACTGAGTACATATTAAATAAATCAGGCTGGATATGAGTGTGGTTAGTTGCAAGCTGGCTTGCCTGTACACATCTATGATTCCATGGTTCAAGGGTCATAGGCTGGTGAGATGGTTCAGCAGGTTAACCTCTCATGTATGTTGTAATGTACAACACATGAAAGTATTCAAAATAAAAAGGAGTGGAGGACTGTGGGTTCGAGACCAGCCTCGGCCAGTAAGACTAAAAACCAAAATCTGTCAGAAAGACTTAACAGTGGTAAATCCCTTGTAAGTCCAGCATTACTGGCCTGGACTCCTAACCTATAGGTTTATAAGATAATAAATGTGTTTAGCTGTATTTAATGTTAATTTTGTGGCAAAAAAAGAAAACGTGTTATAAATATTCTGAGTTCACCTTTGTCCAAGCAGTTGGGTTTTGTTTTTTTTTTTCTGTTATCCTGCCTTCTGCTTATAGAAGCACACTGAAGAACCCGCCTGCCCGCTCTCAGCTGCAGCATTTCACTCTGGAATACTGAAGCCAAGTTTAGCAGAAACAGGAATCAGCCACAAGTCACTCACTTTCATGGCCCAGTTGCTTCATGCTTCATGTTTCTGCTTGGGGCTTGCCTTGCTGTCTGCTGGGGTGACACCTGTGGTTCCATTGTTAGCTTTACCTGTTTGGCAATCATCTTACTCAAAGAGCTAGTCAGGACAAATGCCCATGGACTCCTTTCCTAGTTCTTGAATGGCCAGAGACCTAGAGACTTTTTAGGACTGACTCTGGTTTGTCTGAGAGCCCCATGCCTCTGACCTCTCTCCCTCAGGCCTCCACTTACTGTTTGTACAATAAAGTGAGAGACTAGATAATCCCGATTACTCCTGACCTTACTATCCTGTGGGTCTGTCTTAGTCAAGGCTTGTATTCCTGCACAAAACATCATGACCAAGAAGCAAGTTGGGGAGGAAAGGGTTTATTCAGCTTACACTTCCACACTGCTTTTCATCACCAAAGGAAGTCAGGACAGGAACTCACACAGGGCAGGAATCTGGGGGCAGGAGCTGATGAAGAGGCCATGGAGGGATGCTGCTAACTGGCTCCCTGTGGCTTGCTCAGCTTGCCTTCTTATAGAACCCAGGACTATCAGCCCAGGGATGGCACCACCCACAATGGGCTGGGCCCTCCCCACTTAATCACTAATTGAAAAAAAAAATGCCTTACAGCTGGAGGCATTTCCTCCAAGGAGGCTCCTTTCTCTGTGATAGCTCTAGCTTGTGTCAAGTTGACACACAAAACCAGTCAGTACAGGGTCTATGATTGGGTCTCCACGAAAAAGAAAGCAACCAGTCAATTCTTAGAGTAGGAGGATTATAGCCAGCCTTCCAAGGGCTCTTCTGTCCTCCCCTGAAACTCTGCTAAGGGCAAGAGCTTGCTGGAAGGCAGGAGTGTGCGCTTACAGCTTCCTGGCCAGATGTTCTTATGACCACAGGTTCTCCCATTGCTCAGAACCTGTTTCTTGACTTTGAACTCCCAATTCTCCTGCCTTTGTCTCCCGGTAGGTGCTGAGATCACAGGTGTATACCACCATACAGGCTCTCTCACATCTGGGAAATTCAATGCAGCCATCCCCAGACCTCAATTGCAAGGTCTCCTCATTTCAGTCACCATGTGTACTCTTGTGAATATGTATGAATATGCAGCAGGCAGAGGCTGGTTTTGAGTGTCTTCCTTTATTGCTCTCAACCTTAGTTTTTGAGGCAAGATCTCTCACTGACCCGTAGAGATCACCAATTAGGCTAAACTAGCTGGCCACCAAGCCAAAGGCATGTGCCACCGAGTCCAACTCCAAAAACATATGGATTGATGTATTTTTAAAAGATTTTACTTATTTAATGTATATAAGTGCTCTATCTGCATGAACACCTACATACCAGAAGAGGGCATCAGATCATAGATGGTTGTGAGCCACCATGTGATTGCCGGAAATCGAACTCAGGACCTCTAAAAGACCAGACAGTAAGTACTCTTAACGGCTGAGCCATCTCTCCATCTCAGGTTAATATTATATTATGTATATGTTTTGCCCACGTCTACATCTGTGCACCTCATGGGCCTGGAACACGTGGAGTCCAGAAGAAGGTGTTAGACCCCCTGGAACTGGAATTCTAGTGATGAGCTGCCATGTAGGTTCTGGGGACTCGAACTCAGGTCCTCATGCTCGTATGGCAAGCATTTTGCTGACTGAGCCATCCATCACCCCAACCTCCAAAGAATATTGTCTACAGTGTTATTTAGAATTCTTTTCCCCTTAGCACTCTATTTTTCTTTTAGCTGCTGCTAAACAGCCCCAGAGGGGGCGACCTTGCAATTATAATTAGATGTTCATGCCTCGGTGAGAAAGGAGCCACAGAATTTGAAAGCAACACTTTGGGGCTAGAGAGATGGCTCAGTGGGTAAGAGCACTGACTGTTCTTCCAAAGGTCCTGAGTTCAAATCCCAGCAACCACATGGTGGCTCACAACCACCCATAATAAGATCTGATGCCCTCCTCTGGCACGTCTGAAAACAACTACAGTGTACTTATGTATAATAATAAATAAATCTTTTTTAAAAAAGCAACACCTTGTAGAATTGAGATCAGGAAGATTTGGGATAGCATTATTATTATTATTTGTTTTTTTTTTTTTTTGAGACAGGGTTTCTCTGTATAATCCTGGCTGTCCTGGAACTCACTCTGTAGACCAGGCTGGCCTCGAACTCAGAAATCTGCCTGCCTTTGCCTCCCAAGTGCTGGGATTAAAGGAATGTGCCACTACTGCCCAGCAGCATTATTTTTATACTAAGAATTTGAACCCAGGACCTCAAACATACTGGCAAGTGCTCTCCCACTGAGATATCTATATATCTATATCACCCATATCTATATCTATATCTAAATCTCCCAGCTATTTTGGACATTTTCATTTTAAAATAGGGTCTTGCTAAGTAGCCTAAACTGGCCGTGAGCTTGGAATCCTCTTGCCTGTTCTAGGATTCTAGGATTACAGACATGCACAGATACACATAAATAAAATCTTTACACAATAATAATAATTACAATAATAATTTCCCTCCAGAAGCCCTGTATTATGTTGGGTTTGTTGTTGTTGTTGTTGAGACAAGGTTTGTCTGTGTAGCCCTGACTGCCCCGAAACTGTACACAAGGCTGGCCTAGAACTCATAGAGATCCACCTACCTCTGCCTCCTGAGTGCTGAGGTTGAAGGTGTGCACCCCTGGCTAGAGAGACTGTTCTAAAGCCCAACTCTGAAGTGTCTTCCCTTTTCTGCAGGTGGGACCAGATGTTCTGGAGCCAGCTGCCTTCTCCCCCCTGTTATTTCAGCATCTGCATCTACACAGGCTGCCATCCCTCCCGCCACGAACTGTTATTTCCTCCTTCTGGAAAGTTCCTTACCACCAAGTTCAGACATCATTTTCCTAGGAAAGTGTTGAGAATCTGTGACCCAATTCCAGATCTGGTCTTCCCTGATCCCTAAGAGCCTGTTGCTGCCCAGTACCCCTAAGTCCTTCCAAGCCATCACACTACTATTTGGGGGTGAAAGGTGAACCAGTGGGGGGCAGGGGAGATAGTTCTTGGGTGTGACTGCTAGGCCTTTGAGGAGCTGGCACACAGTGGGCCTCTTGGGTGTGACTGCTAGGCCCTTGAGGAGCTGACTGACACACAGTGGGTCTCCATAAATGCATGTTGAGTCAGGGAACAGTAAGTGCACCTCGGCAGGATTGTAAGGGGCACGAGGCCCTTGTGCTCACAGATAAACACTAGGGAAACCCTCAATGTTAAACACGAAGATTTGTCTCTTCAACGGAAAGGTTGTTTACCTGTTTTCCACCCAGAAGGCTAGAAGTGGATGTTGTGGACAGCCTGGTGGTCTGTGCTATCTGTAGGGCCAGGGCATGTACAAATCCAGTCAGACTGTTCTGTTCATCCCAAACTCTTCCTCCCAGCCCTTTATCCTGAGCGGTGTTCCTCAGTCAATAGAAACCATCCCTAGGGGAGATGTCACATGTACTTTGTAGCTTGGTGACCGCTATGATGACTTGGCCCACACCAGATCCTCCTCTAAACCCTTTAGCTCTAGAACCCATGCTTATGGAAGAGGTCACATGTACTTTGCAAAAGATTCGATGTAAGTTCTACCTTAAGCTTTATTGACATCGTTGCTAGGAGGAAAAAAATTTTTTTCTTCCAAAATTGTACTGTTCTTAAATGTACTTGCAACCAACCACTTGGGGTCAGACGGGAGAAGTTTGAACCCATACCAGCTATCTAAGTCACGTTGAACTGGATTTCCTTCTTTTTTTTTTTTTTTAAAGATTTGTTTTATTTATTATATGTAAGTACACTGTAGCTGTCTTCAGACACTCCAGAAGAGGGAGCCAGATCTCGTTACGGATGGTTGTGAGCCACCATGTGGTTGCTGGGATTTGAACTTATCACCTTCGGAAGAGCAGTCGGGTGCTCTTACCCACTGAGCCATCTCACCAGCCCCCCTGGATTTCCTTCTTGCCTCAACTGAATCATTGCTCCGCTGGGCACAACACTTGCAGAGACACCCACACTGGATGAGACCACAGCCACTGTCACAGGATTATGGAAACCCCAGCTGGCTGTCAGTGACAGTAGGGATAGTCACCTGAGGGACAGGCCAGCGGTGATATGTTGTTCTAGCACACTCATGGGAATCCCCAAGATCATATAGTCCAGGGTCCCTCTTTAGGACGCCTGACTCCCTGGCTGCTGTGGACCACAGCTGTATCTAGTAGAGTAGGAATCCGAAAAAGCATGCTCACCTTTAGAAGCTAACATAGGCTTTAAATGAGCCCTCAGCCTCCTCAAAGTTCCCATAGGAACCACACCAGCTAGAGGGGTCACTGGGTCACAGTCAGAGGGCCTGGGGCCATGGTCAGGGGCAGAAGAGGAGGTGACTGTAAAAGGAGAACAAGGGAAAATCAAGGACTTGGGTTCGAGTCTTGATTCAGCCTGCGGAGCTCAGTGACTGCCAGCCCCTCCCCTGCCACAGACCTCAGTTTCCCCAGGAGCCAAGGAGGAAGTTCAGAGGGCTTCCTCCTCCTACATACTGGCAGCTAGGAGGAAGAAGGAAGTGTCACCCCTAGTTCTGCTGACTCCCCAGCTGGGAGGGGTGGCTCAGCCTCAGCTCCCTCCTTTGCAAAATGGGATGGAAATTGCAGCCCACGGGGCTGTGTGTAGGCTCCATGGGAGGCTGTCTGGCAGCCTCTGCACGCCCAGACTCTGTGCCTCTGTATTTCCTGTAAGATCCAGAACTTAGAGAAATAAGTGTTTCATTGAGTTCTCCTGTCATGCTGCCTGCCTCCTTCTGGCATGTTCCTGAGGGCTGGATGTTGGTGACACTGAGGGGAGTCCCCTGATCCCCTGCAACAGCACACGGGAACAAGCTCCAGGCTAGGCTTCTCCTAAGAAAACCAACAAGTGTCTAGGGAGAGGCCACCGGACCCAGGCTGAGGCAGGACTGGAGTCAGGGAGGAAGACTTTCTGGAGGAGGCGGTCCCCATAACCTCCAGTTGTACTGGTGGCCTCGGCATTCCCAAAGAACAGCTGAAGTTTGCTCTCTAGCCAGTACTAGACTTTTCCAAGGCCTAGCCAGACTGGATCCATCTGCCAAGCTTGGGCAGCAGAAATGGGACCTGATTTCACAAGTCAGATTCTGCCCGTGTCAGTGACTCACCCACTGTTTTGAGGAGGAACCGAAGGCTAATTAAACTCAGGCTTTGAACCCAGCCCTCTTCCCTGCTTCCGCTTCCCCATAAACGCAGTCAAACTTGTAGAGGGCAGAGAAAGGCTGGTAGCTTTGCAAGGCAGAGGTGGCGGGTGTCAGGGGTTAGGGGTCTAGGGTAGGGTGGACAGGGGGTGGATATGGAGTCAGACATGGAAGGAACATGGCACAGAGAGTGGGGGATGGGGGGACTGGGACAGAGTTCTGCCTTCTCTGGGATCCTGAAAGGAAGCCAATCACTGTGGACCCCCTTCTCAACTCTGCCATCAAAACTAAGAACTGGGGCTGGCGAGATGGCTCAGCGGGTAAGAGCACTGACTCCTCTTCTGAAGGTCCTGAGTTCAGATCCCAGCAACCACATGGTGGCTCACAACCATCGGTTATGAGATCTGACACCCTTTTCTGGGGTGTCTGAAGACAGCTACAGTGTACTTACATATAATAATAAATAAATCTTTAAAAAACAAACAAACAAAAAACAAGAACTTGTGCAGGACCTATTCTCTAAACCTGCTGCCATCTTCAGGAGTTCTGCTAAGCCTGGTCACAAAAAAAAGTTGTCATAACTGGGCTTCTAGATGACTAACACTTTTCTCACAGACAGAGAGAACAGGGAGAGTCATGGGACCCTCACCCTAGTGTCCATCCATCCCTCACAACTATCTGTGTTCCTCGATTCCTTTTTTTTTTTTTTTTTTTTTTTCCGTTTTTCGAGACAGGGTTTCTCTGTGTAGCCCTGGCTGTCCTGGAACTCACTCTGTAGACCAAGCTGGCCTCGAACTCAGAAATCTGCCTGCCTCTGCCTCCCAAGTGCTGGGATTAAAGGCGTGCGCCACCACGCCCGGCTCCCGGATTCTTAATTGCACAGAGCTTTGTGGTCTTGGAGTTGGGGAAGGGGCACCACGTATTTAACCGTGGGAAAGTCATCCTCCTGTTTCCTGCAGCCTTTTGCTAGGAAGCACCCACAGTTCTGCCAGCAACTTCCCCTGCCTATGCTTTGTGAGTAAGCCCAATAAACTCATAGGTGCCCCAGAGTGAACTTTGGTGGCATCATTGGGACCTTAAGAGGTGGGGCAGATATTGATTGCATCTCCCTCTGCGGGGGGGGGGGGGGAAAAAAAAACAACAATTTTAGTAACAGGACTGCTTTGATGACTGACAGGGTCCTAGTCCAGGGAGTGGCCGTCCTGTGCCTGCTGAGCTTCTTTCTCCAGCCCTGCCTCCACACTGCCCCCGTCTGTCCACTTGCAGCAGCAGCTTTTGCCACAATCATAAAAAAATAAATAGTGGCCGGGCGTGGTGGCGCACGCCTATAATCCCAGCACTTGGGAGGCAGAGGCAGGCGGATTTCTGAGTTCGAGGCCAGCCTGGTCTACAAAGTGAGTTCCAGGACAGCCAGGGCTATACAGAGAAACCCTGTCTCGAAACCCCCCCCAAAAATATAAATAAATAAATAAATAAATAAATAAATAAATAAATAAATAAAAATCCAAGCCGGGCATGGTGGCGCACACCTTTAATCCTAGCACTGGGGAGGCAGAGGCAGGTGGATTTCTGAGTTCGAGGCCAGCCTGGTCTACAGAGTGAGTTCCAGGACAGCCAGGGCTATACAGAGAAACCCTGTCTCGAAAAACCAAAAAAACAAAACAAAACAAAAATCCAGGTTAGATCCACCATCCATGATGGAAGACCTTGTGGCCTCTTCTGTGTGCTAAGAGCCTGAGCCTGTGGGCACCTCTGACTCTCAGCCCCAATCAACAGGCACCCTCTGGGCACAGGTCTTCCTCCGAAAGAAGTCCAAAAGAAGTTGGCAGCCTCAGGGCAGGACAGAGCCGGTGCTGAAGCTGAGCAGGCACAGCCCACCCGGCAGCCTGTGAGGAGGTCTGCCTAGACAAGCAGGCCGGTACCACACAACGCATCCACCGGCTTTTCTTTGCATTTTTTAGTTCACACAGGACAGTCGTGGATCACTCAACCACAGAGACATGTGAAAACTGTGTCGCTAGCCACTGAGAGTGCTGGAGTATACAGGAGTGAACCTAAATGGACAATCACCCCAGGAACTCAGGTAAACATCACCCCAGGAACTCAGGTAAACATCACCCCAGGAACTCAGGTAAACATCATCCCAGGAACTCAACTTTGTTTGTTTGAGGTTTGTTTTTTGGTTTTGTTTAAAAAAAAAAGCAGGGTTTGTCTGTGTATCCCCAGCTATCTTGGAACTCACTGTACAGACCAGGCTGGCTTTGAACTCAGAGATCCACCTGTCTCTGCCTCAAGGTAAACATCTCTAAGGACAGGGCTGCTGTCGGCACATCATGGAGGACTGCTCACAGCCAATTGTTTTTTTCTTTGTTTTGTTTTGTTTCTTTGTTGTTGTTCTTTGGTTCTGTTTCTGAGACAAGGTCTCATGTAGTCAGGGCTGGCCTCCAACTCACTACTGAACTCGTTGGCAGTACATGGTTATGAACTTCTCTGACCTTCCTGTCTCTACCCCCCAAGAGCCAGGGCCAGAAAGGAATGCCATCTCCCTAGCCTATAATGGAGTGTGTGTGTGTGTGTGTGTGTGTGTGTGTGTGTGTGTGTGTGTGTGTGTGTGTGTGTGTGTGTGTGTGTGTGTGTGTGTGTGAGAGAGAGAGAGAGAGAGAGAGAGAGAGAGAGAGAGAGACAGAGAGAGAGACAGAGAGAGAGAGATCAAGCTATGCACTAGGGGGAGGAACAGTGTGTCACCAAACAGCTTAGAGTGACTGTCCAGAAAGAACAGAGTCCCAGGTGGTATAGTCTTACCTAACATGCACAAAGCCCTGGATTCAATTCCCAACACTGCATAAACCAGGCCTGGTGGTGCACGCCCGTCATTCCTGTTAGGAATGTTCAGAAGGCAGAGGCAGGAGAGATGACTGAATTGTTAAGTGTTCTTGCTCTGTGATCATGAAGACCAGAATTGGATTCCAGCAACCACATGCTAAGCTGCCTCAAAGGAGTAGACAGAAGTGTGTATATGGGGGACATCAAACACCCTCTTCTAGCCTTCATGTAAGCACACATATACACATGCACATGCACAGAGAGAGGGAGAAACAGAGAAAAATATGTACATCCATACATATATGCACATACACATATATGCATATACACATACATGCACATACACATGCATGTACACCCATACACATATATGCACACACACACACACACACACACACACACATACACTAAATAAACAGAAAATGAAGGATCTAGACTATAGAAAGAACCTTTACAGGCAGAAAATAGCAAGACGAACTATCACTGAACTGGGGTGCAGCTCAGCGGTAGAGCACATACCCTCAGCATCATGAAAAAGAAAAAGTCTTCTAGGAGCAGACTAGAATAAACTGGCCCCCAAGAAGATGAAGAAATTATAAGCATATGAGAAGAAACTCAGCATCCTTTAGTAGGGAGTGAGCTGTGTCTGTGACACATCGCTATGCCCACTTCACAGTGTTCAGAAGTCAGACTGAGCGTGGCAAGTGTGGGTGGGTGTGTCGTGAGATTCCTGGGGCTGTGACAAGCTACCTGCGAACACAGCTTTAAAGGAGGAAAGGTCTGTTTTGGCTCCTGGTTCCCCAGGTCACGCCCACCACTCACTGCTTTGGATCTAAGGCAGAGTGTCAGGTGGTGAGTGGGTGTGGCGGAGGCTGCTCCACACACAGCAACCAGGGGCAGGGGACAAAATGTCCCTGAGGGAACACCCACAGGACCTGTACCCCTCAACCATCTCCTATGCATTACCTACCTCCTAAAGTAGTATTATCTCACATCAGCCTGTCAGATATTGACCCTGTCAGTGGATCCACCTATGGGAGAGATCAGAGCCCTTCTGATCCAGTCACCTCCACAAAGGTCATTTGTGGACACTGCTGCACTGGGAGCCAAGCCTTCAAAACACAGGTCCCAGCCATAGCGGGAAAGCACTGCGCCAAACTGGGATTCCTGCCCATGGCAGGTGGGCACTTTCCAGACACTTGGAAAACAACTTGGGGCTTCTTGGTTTTTGTTTTTGTTTTTTGTGTTTTGTGTTTTTGAGACAGAGTCTGTCTGTGTAGACCTGACTGTCTTGGAAGTCACTGTGTAGACCACCAGCCTGGCCTCAAACTCAGAGAGCTAGCTGCCTGCCTCTGCCTCCCCAGTGCTAGGATTAAAGTTGCATGCTACTAATCTGGTCTCTGTTTCAGCTTTTTAAGAAAACTAAATACATGCCTGCCCCACGACCCAGCTATTCTTCTTGCAGGTTCAGCAAGACAATTGAAATGTGCACAGCAGTAACTGTTAGGGAGAAAGTGTCCCTCCCTTGATAGGCAAATGGGTCAACCAGCTGCAAATGTGTCATCTTACAGTGCAATCTGACTAGGCCAGAACAAACTTAATATCACGTAACTATTGATATCACGTAACGAAACAGATGAATCTCCAAACTACTGCACTGAGTGAAAGAAGCCAGACCCCACCTGAACAAGAGCCTGCTTTATGGTTCTATTTACATGTAATTATGGGAAATGCAGCCTAACTTATGGGGACAGAAGCAGACCTGGACTTGGAAGGGCAGGGATGAAGTTGGGACAATGGAGGGGGAGATGAAGGGGGACAGAAGTCCAGCATTGTGGCTTATGCTTGTAATCCCAGATCTCAGAGTCTGAGGCAGGAGGATTGCCCTGAGTTTGATACCAGCCTGAGTTACACAGTGAGCTCAAACATAACACACAGATACACAGATACACAGAGAGAGAGAGAGAGAGAAAGAGAAAGAGAGACAGACATACAGACAGAAAAAGATGGAACTAGATTACAAAGGGACAGGAGAAAGCTTTTGGAGTGGCGTGATTAACTTTACTTTGCTGTTCATGGGATATATATATACACACACATATACACACACATATATAATGGGTTTATGGGATATGTATATATATTATGGGTTCATGGGATATATATATATATATATATATATATATATATATATATATTTTTTTTTTTTTTTTTTTTTTTTTTTTTTTTTTTTTTTTTTTTTTTTTTTTTTAATATCGTTTTACTTTTTTTTTTTTTTTCAACTTTTATTAGATATTTTCTTCATTTACATTTCAAGTGTTATCCAGAAAGTTCCCTATATCCTCCCCCCTCCCGGCCCTGCTACCCTACCCACCCGCTCCCTATATATATATTTCTATTAAAACTCAGCAAATTATACACCAGGTGCATGCCTTTAATCCCAGTACTCAGGAGGCAGAGGCAGGCAGATCTCTGAGTTCAAGGCAGGCCTGGTCTACAGAGCAAGTTCCAGGACAGCCAGGGCTACACAGAGAAGCCCTGTCTCAAGAAACCAATAAATAGAGCTGGGCGTGGTGGCGCACGCCTTTAATCCCAGCACTCGGGTGGCAGAGGCAAGCGGATTTCTGAGTTCGAGGCCAGCCTGGTCTACAAAGTGAGTTCCAGGACAGCCAGGGCTACACAGAGAAACCCTGTCTCGAAAAACCAAAAAAAAAAAAAAAAGAAAAAAGAAAAAAAGAAAAGAAACCAATAAATAAATAAATAAATAAATAAATTGTAAAATAAAACTCAAAAACGTGTATATTTTATTGTATGTCAGTTACACCTAAAACTGTGTACAATGTGAAAATGTAAATTAGTTGCTAGCTTAAGGCTGTCTTGTTCCATTGTGGCAGCTATAACAAAACACGTGTATTAGGTGGCTTGTCAATAATTAAAGTTTTTTTGGTTTTTTGTTTGTTTGTTTGTTTGGTTGGTTGGTTGGTTTTTTTCGAGACAGGGTTTCTCTGTGTAGAACCAGCAGATATGTCATCAGGCGGGGATGGGGTGTGGGGTGGGTGGGTGGGTGGGTGGGAGGGCGCTGTGCTGAGGGTTCTAATTCTGCTTTCCTGAGTTCTCAGGCTTGCTGCACAGGAAACACTTTACCCATGAGTCATTTCTCCAGACCCAAATTAAAATTAAGGTTGACTTAATATAAGGACCATGTGTCAAAAGTATATGTTAAGGGGGTTGCGAGGTGACTTAGCTATTAATGCCAAGCAACTCCAGGTACCTGAGTCCAACCATAGAACTCACATGAAGGTGGAAGGAGAGAAGAGACCCCACAAAGTTGTCCTCTGATCCCCACATGTGGACCATAATGTGGACATGAATGTACACACACACACACACACACACACACACACAGAGTTTCTTTTTGTTTTGGTTTGGTTTGGTTTGGTTTTTCGAGACAGGGTTTCTCTGTGTAGCCCTGGCTGTCCTGGAACTCACTTTGTAGACCAGGCTGGCCTTGAACTCAGAAATCCACCTGCTTCTACCTCCCAAGTGCTGGGATTAAAGGCGTGTGCCACCACGCCTGGCGCCACACACAATTTTTTTAAGTTATATGTTAGTCTGGTGTCATCGCACAAGCCTTTAATCCTGGCTTTTGTGAGGTGGAGGTAAGGTCATTCTAAGGTCATTCCTGCTACATTGAGACCCTGTCTTAAAATCTAGTAAACACCCAGGCATGGTGTTTATACCTTTAATCCCAGTTCTCCGCAGGCAGAGATAGGAGGATTGCTAGCTTTGAGGCTAGCCTGTTCTACATAGCTAGTTCAAGGATAGCCAGGGCTACATGATAGAGCCCCGTCCCGAAACAAAACACAACACAACAAAAACTAGAAAACAAATGATATGTTTGTGAGTGTAAATTGTCAGCTTAACAGAATCTAGAACTGCCTGGGAAACGAGCAGCTGGGCGTGGGTGGGGGTGTCATCTTGTCGCGGAGTTGCTAAGTTCTCTGGATAGGGGATCCTGAGCTATATAAAATGGAGCTGGGGAGCCCAGCGCTAGCCTGCATGTTTTCATTCCTTTCCTCTGACTGTGGAAACCAGCTGCTTCCAGCTCCTGCTGCCGTGATCTCCCAGCTGTAACCGTAACGGGCTTGTACCTTTTACTGTGTGATCCCAAATAAACCCTCCTCCCTTCCTCCCTTCTTTCTTTCCTTCAGTTGCTTATGTCAGGGCGTTTTAACACAGCAAGAAAGAAACTTAAGACAATGATAAACTGCTTCTTTATATCGCAAAGTTCTTTCTAAAGAAAGATCGAACGAAACCAAAACCAAAACCAAAACCAGAAAAGGCCCTGATAAAATTTGGCCCGAACCACCCAGGTGCACACAGACTCCTGCTCCTCGTCCGTGGCTCCCACAAGTGCCGCCGCTAGGGGGCGCTTGACACCAGCGCTGGGTGTGGGACGCAGGAACGAACACGCTGGGCCAGGAATGCACTTCCTAGCAAGCCTCCTGCACCCTGTGCTTCTCACCCCGCCTTAACATAAGTAATTCCCTTGTCAATTCCCAAATTGGGAACACTGATTTTCTTTGAAGAATTCTGCCTCCAGGGAGTCTTCCTGGCATGGGGCGGGCCTTGTTTAGTCAGCCTTGTCTGCGCAGTTACTCATTGACATCTTCTAAGGGACAGTGTGGATCAGGATTCACAGGCTGAAAGTAAGGCTAGGTCACTCACCATCCCGGAATGATCCTCAGGGGATACCTTTGATAGCTGCAGCCTTTTGCAACAGTGTGATATCTTAGGTGGAGGAACCCTGCCTGAGAACTCTTACTTAATCATGCTCCCTTAGGGCTGACTAGTCCCTTCTGAGCCTAGAAAAAGAGGCTTCTAGGCTTGCCCTGAAAATGACCTTGGTGTCCACCTTGGCCTTGCTTAGACTATTTCCAGATGGTCCTTGCTCCTTCTGAGCTTCAGCCTGCTGGCATGGAAGGTTCATCCGAGAAACAGGTCCTGCATTTGTGAGCAGTTACACGACTCCGCTTAAAAGTGGACACCTGTAACACATAGACTGGTATCCTGTCTTCCCTGAAGCAATTTGTCTCTCGTGGTTAGATTTGAATGTGCTAGAACATTCAGCTCTGGGTCTGTGCTGGCCCCTGGCTCACACGAGCACAGTGCAGATCATGCCAAGACAGGACTGAGACTGTCTGGATTCAAATGCTAGCTTCTGCTCTCCATAGCTGCATGTTAGGAGGAAATGGTAAAAACCTATGTGTATCAGGGCTACCCCCAGGATTCCCAGATAAAGGTTAGATGATTAGCTTTGCTCTTGGGCTAAAAAGCTACCACCAGATGTCCAGGGAGCTGGGAGAAAAAGGATAAAGCTGGTTTGGACCTGGGATGGCCATGGACTCTGAGAACTAGGCTTAGGAATGTCCGAGGCAGTCCTTGCCTTTCCTAGAGTGACAGCACATGGGGTAGGGGGAGGGTCTGTTCTCTAGAGAGGACTCTGCCCCAGTTGGGGGTGGGGTCAGAGTTCAGATCCTTCCATGAGGATGTAGGAGATCCAAATGACCACAAAGTAATAGGCAGGAGGCCTGGGGCCCAGGCTTAATTTCCTGTAGTCTTAGAGTTGTCATGGCTGCTTTTCCCAGACTGCTCTCTTCCCTGCCCAAATTCTGAAAGGCACACACACACACACACACACACACACACCATAGAAAGAGACAGACAAACACACAGACACATACACTCAGACACATATATACAAATATACACACACAGACTCTCAGAAATACACACAGACAGACACAAAGACAGACATACAGACATACATAGACACAGAGATACACACACACAGACATGTGGACATATACACACAGAGAGACACACACAGACACATATACACACAGAGAGAGACAGACACATACACACAGACACACTTATACAAATATGCACACAGACAGACACATAAACACAAAGATACACATACAGAGACATACATACACCCAGAGATACATACACAGAGACACGCAGACATATATATACATACAGGTACACAGACACACACACACACACACACACACACACACACGAGTGGGTATGTGCATGGAGTGCAGCCTTCTGTGGAGGCATAGGATTCCCTTGGAGCTGGAGTTACTGGCAACTGTGAACCACCAGACTAAGACACTGTGAACTAAGCTTGGATCCTCTGTAGGAGCCATTCGCTATCTTAACCTCTGAGTCATCTTTCTAGCCCCCTGATTTTGACAGTGTGGGCGACCTCAACTTCATGAGTTGAAGCCCTGGCAGCAGTGTGACTGTTATTGGGCATGGGACCCCTGGGAAAATCACTAAGGTCAGAGAAGGTCATGAGGGTAGGGTGTTCAGATCAGTGCCCTTGTGTGGCACAGATGACTAGGAACCTTTGGTTTTGAGTGTCTCCTTCTGTCCCAAGTATACTATATACCATGTGTGGACAGGACAGGTAGATATGTACCATGCACTTATAATTCAGCTGCTGGGGGAGCTGAAGAGGCAGCGTGGAAGTGTCAGGCTTAGCTCAGGGATAGCCCAGGCAACTTAGTGAGACCCTGTCTTAAAATAAGAACTAAGAAGAGAAGGCAGGCAGTAGTGGGGACACACCTTTAATCCCAGCTCTCCAGAAGCAGAGGCAAGAGGATCTCTATGAGTTCAAGGCTAG
The DNA here is from genome assembly GCA_902729485.2 of Mus minutoides. NCBI lineage: Eukaryota > Metazoa > Chordata > Mammalia > Rodentia > Muridae > Mus > Mus minutoides. Next base: position 236,750 of record LR749587.1, read on the forward strand.
CCTGGTCTATAGAGTGAGTTCCAGGACAGCCAGGGCTACACTGAGAAACCCTGTCTGGAAAGAAAAGGAAAAAAGTAAGAAGAGGACTGGGGATGAAACTGGGAGGTAGCTTGTGTATAGCCTTGGATCACCACCCCAGCAGGGTGGGCTGCAGTTTGAGTCTACCCTGGGCTACTTAGTGGATTCTAGGCTAATCTGGGCTATAGAACCACCCACACTTTATCTCAAAAACAACAAAGAAAGTAGAACCAAGTGTGGTGGAATATGCCTTTAATTTCAGCACCCAGGAAACAGAGGGAGGTGACCTCTGAATTTGTGTCCAGTCTGGTCTATATATTAAGTTCTAGGTCAAGACTACACAGTAAGACCCTGTCTAAAAAAAATAAAAATAAAAGTAAAGCTAAACTTGATACAGAGTTTTTATAGGAAAATTAGAAAGTGTAGAAATTAAGAAAAAAAAAAGAAAAGAAAAGGGTTCTCCAAGCTGGGTTACCCAGAGCTAAGGACTGTCTTTTGCAGGTGTTTGATTTCTGTTTAGTTTCCCTCTAGCTACTGTAACAAACATTATACTGTTGTTGGCTTAAAAGAACACAATTTGATCTTCTCCCCCCTGCAGGTCAGAAGCCAGATCTGCTGAGATGAAAGCTGGGCCCTGACAGGGCTGATTCCTTGAGCAGTTTCTCCGGGAGATGGGTGTCTGGACGAAGCAAGCCCATCTCTGGGGAGTTGAACCCCCCTGTACCTGCAAAGCCCTTTCTGTGTACCCCAGGTTCTGGAGTGGGCAAGAGGATCTGAGGGCTGGGAGGGGGGCTTTTGTTCAGCCTTTCAGAACCAATCAATCTTCCTTCCTCCCCTCCCTCTGTCTCTCCCTCCCTCCCTCTTCTTTTCTTTTCTTTTCTTTTCTTTTCTTTTCTTTTCTTTTCTTTTCTTTTCTTTTCTTTTCTTTCCTTTCCTTTCCTTTCCTTTCCTTTCCTTTCCTTTCCTTCCTTCCTTCCTTCCTTCCTTCCTTCCTTCCTTCCCTTAAGACAGAATGGCTCTACCTAGCCCTGACTGTCCTGGAACTCCCTCTGTAGACCATGCTGACTTTGAACTCAGAGATTTTGCCTCTGCCTCCCAAATGCTAGGATTGAAGGTGTGTGCTACCACTGCCCAGTCAGAATTTTTCTCTTCTCTGACTTGACCTCCATCACCTGTCTCCCATGAGAGCCACACCTCCCCCTGTAAGCCCCATCCCAGCGCCCAGCTTCTCTGCTCTCTCTTCCCCGCGTCCTTTTGTAACCATATTTCTTGGAGGGTCTCTGAGGAGTTTCTGGTCTGGGGTGAATGAGATGGCTTTGCAGCTAAAGGTGACTGCAGCCAAACCTGATGATCTGAGTTCAATCCCTGGGACCCACAGAGGGAGGGTGAGAATTGACTTTCAGAGAATTGCCTTCTTGCCAACACGCTTGAGCTGTGCTGTGTGTGTCCACATATATGCACACAATTAATGAGTAATTTAAAATGAATACTGAAAATAGAGTTCTGGGCTGCCCTTCTTTTGCCCTCCACCCTGGACTTTCCATCCACTAGAGTCCTGTCGCCCCCAGCCCCCAAGCAGGAATGTCATGTCACCAATTCTAACTTTTTGTAGTTGTTCCAAGCAGTTTGATGCCTGGACATGAGGCCTGAAGTAGCGCCAGATGCGGCAGCAGCAGCTCAGGGCCAACCTTCATGACTGGCTAGTCTCTCCTCTGGGTGACAGAACACACTCCATAAAAAGGCCCCAAACTGAAAACAACCCAGAGCTGAAACAGGGGCCATTGTGCTATCTGCAAGCTGATTCACACCACCTCAGGACCTGCCGTGCCACTGGAGGGGATAAGCCCAGATGATATCCTGTGGGCCTGTTCCTCTCCTGTTAGGGTTTTACACATATTTGTGTAATTATGTGATACAGGACTCCTCCAGTAACTGTGTCCTGAGGGCTGAGTCTCTTCCAGGACTGTGTGAATAACAGTATTCCCAGCACAGCACATGGAATGAGCACTTCCTACACACTAGCTCAGTGAACTTTTGGTTTTGTTTTGTTTTGTTTTGTTTTCTAAAATTACTCTTTGAGCAGCTGGAGAGACAGCTCAAAAGTTGAGAGGATCTGTTGCTCTTGCTGAGAACCTGGGTTCAATTCCCTACACTCACACAGTGGTTTATTAATCATTCATAACTCCAGTTCCAGGGTATCTGATGGGCTTTTCTTTTTCTTCCATGGGCACAAGACACACAAATGGCCTTCATACATACATGCACCCAAATGCAAAGCATTGGTCCATGTAAAACAAAATTTGAGACAGGGATTTCTCTATGTGATCCTGGTGGTCCTAGAACTCACTATGTAGACCAGACTGGCCTCGAACTCACAGACATCCACCTGCCTCTGCCTTCCCTGTGCTCAGATCAAAGGCATTTGCCACCATGTCTGGTCTACATCAATTGATTTTAAAAAGATTTAAATAATTGTATTATTTGGCACGTGTAAAATATATTTTGACTCTTCATTACACTGGTTTATCGCCTCTCAATCTACTGGGTTTGTTTATTTTATTTTATTTTATTTATTTATTTTTGGTTTTTCAAGACAGGGTTTCTCTGTGTAGCCCTGGCTGTCCTAGAACTCACTCTGTAGACCAGGCTGGCCTCGAACTCAGAAATCCGCCTGCCTCTGCCTTCCTTCCAAGTGCTGGGATTAAAGGCGTGCGCCACCACCCCAGGCTTGTTTATTTTATTTTTGAAACAGGGTTTCTCTGTGTAGCCTGGCTGTTCTGGAACTTTCTCTGTAGACCAGGCCTCAGACTCAAGAGATCTGCCTACTTCCATCTCCTGAGAGCTGGGATTAAAAGTATGCACCATCACCAATGCCTGGCTCTGTTTGTTTGTTTGTTTTAAATGTTTCTCGCATGGGTATATGTATATCAGCGCAAGTACCCTTGGAAGCCAGAGGCATCAGATCTTCTGTAGCTTCTCTTAGAGGCAGTTGTGAGCCACTCAGTGGGTGCTAGGAATTGAACCCCATTGCTTTTCAAGAGGAGGAGTATCATCTATTAACCACTGAACCATCTCTCCCGCCCAGCCCCCTTGTTTATTTCAATCAGCATTGCTTGCATGTCTATGAATGGTGTTTTGTACTTTAAGATCTGTCTCTAACCTCTCCAGTGCTGGGATTACAGGCAAGCAGCACCCGGCCCATGCATTGTTTTATCAATCTAGCAGACTACAAAGGCGAAATGGTGGTCATTTTAAAATGAGGGTGAGGTAGGGGAGAGTTGTGAGGACTTTCCCAGGGTCATTTATGCATTCAGCCACACCATGCACCTGGACCCTCGGGAGCCTGCCTGGGAAGACTTTAAGGTTTATAAGGGCATAGAAGGTTGACTGAGGACAAGGACATGAAACAGAAAACTAATTAGTTCTACAGCTGACAGCAGGAAGTGTCTCCTCAGGGCAGCATCAGAAAGGATTTAGTCAGACCTGCTGCCCTGCACCTGAGCTGAGGAGAGTGTTGAGAGGGTCTGAGGTTAGCCAGAGTAATGAAAACACAAGAACACGTGTTGTGAGCCCACCCTGCAGAAATCCTACCAGCTGGATAGACAAAGTCTCTAGGCCTCTGTTTCCCCTTCAAACCACCATGGGGTCATTGCATCTAGAGGTTTCTGGAAGCCCCTTGTAGCCAGCCGGGACAGGGTTCTGGGGTGCCTAGTATGGGACACCCCACCCATCTTCTCTTTCTGCTGCACCTAAGAGCCTCTAAAACAGCCTTGGGGATAAGAACACACAGAAGCAAGCTGCAGCCTGGGGCCAGGTGCAAGGCTCTCAAGAGTTGAGAAGAGGTCATTGTGGCATTTAGCCCAGTGCGGCCAGGGTGGGCAGCATTCCGCAGTCAGATTGCCTCCTCGGGTTACTGAGAGCTTCTTCCAGAACCTGCAATAATTCCTTTTTTTTTTTTAAAATCAAACTGTAGTTTGTGCATGTGTGTGTGTGTGTGTGTGTGTAATTGAAAAATGTTTCCATATATATTTGTTTGTTTTTTGTTTTTCGAGACAGGGTTTCTCTGTATAACCCTGGCTGTCCTGGAACTCATTTTGTAGACCAGGCTGGCCTCGAACTCAGAAATCCGCCTACCTCTGCCTCCCGAGTGCTGGGATTAAAGGCGTGCGCCACCACGCCCAGCTTCATACAATATATTTTGATCACTTTCCCCTCCTAGATCCTCTCCACATCCCCTCCTTCTCATTAAAAAAACAAGTCTGGTGATGGTGGGATGGTGGTGTATGCCTTTAATCCCAGTACTTGGGAAGCCAAGGCAGGAAAATCTCTGTGAGCTCAATGCCTCTCTGGTCTACAGATTGAGTTTCAGGATAGCCAGAAATACAAAGAAACCCTGTCTTGAAAAAAACAAAACCAACCAACCAATCAAATAAGTAGATAAATAAACTCAAACAAGAAGCACACACAAAAACACCCCATAAAACCACAAAAATAGAAACTAAAATATACAAGCAAAAAGCCAATAAAACAAAAAAATAAAAAATAAAATAAAGCCCAGACAGAGCAAAATGACATAAATCGACTACATAAATACCACTGAGTTCATTTTATGTTCCCCACCTACTCCTGGGCAGGGTCTACCCTGAAGTGTGGTGTGTGGTTAATAGATCTGGTGACACTCCATTGAGGAAAAGTAATTGTTCTTTTGCCAGGTGTTATCCATTACACATAGCTTCTTGGTTAGAGGTGAGACGCTAGGTCTATTTCCCATTTTACGGCTTGCTGGGACCACATCTGCCTTGAACCTGGGCAGGCCTGGAGGATGCTCTCTCTGAGCTCATACTCTCTGAGAATCAGTTCATTCATTCTTTTGGCTCTGACCCACTAGGGTTGGTCCAGGATGAGGGGCCTGCGGGGCCCTGGTGATGAGATAAGTGACGGATAGGGGAGAAGAGAAAGACAGGAAAGGGCTTCAGGCCCTTAGGCTTTCAGACCTCTCAGATAACAACAGACAGATGGTGTCTGATGCAGGCTTCATTCCTGCCAATGGCAAACCAGTTTTGCCCTGCTAACCCAGAAAAGCTGTCCTTCCTACCACGCACTGGTTAAGCCTGCCAATCCCCACCCACATGCCCTTCTGGTTTGTTACGTAGGCTTCTTCAGAGCACTGGTGAATCTGACATCTCTCCTCTCTCCGTTCTCCATGTCCAGCGTGGGATGGGGCAGCAGGTACAACTGGCGCATAAAGGATACTTAACATCAAGCTGTCATTTAGCACATCTACCTGTGGCCATGCTCAGGAGAAGCTGCCTTCAGGGACTGCCCCTGGTTTGAGAATCAACTCCTGATCCACTGGACACAGGCATGAGCAGAAGATCAATGACATCTGACCCCCACCCCTGGAATTCAGGTCCTCTACAGTACAAAAGGGAACTGTAGGTGTTCAATTCCCACCCCCAATCTGGGCTCACCCCAGTCCTATGTCAGTTGGCAGGTTCCAATGCCACCCTTTGGCTCCTCCAGCCAGATCTGGATCCTGATATCCCCTTATTGGAACCCCATATGTAACCCATCAATGGCGACCTGTTGGCGGAGGTCTCAAAATACACTTACAAACACACTCCAGGCTTCTGCTCCAGGGCCAGCCTGCACCAGTGTCTGGTGTGACCTGAGATGAACTCACATAGAGCTCCTCTTTTTTTTTTTTTTTTGTTTCTTTGTTATTATGTTGTTGTTATTTGAGACAAAGTTTCTTAGGGTAGCCCTGGTTGTCCTTAAACTCACTCTGTAAACCAGGTAACCTCGAACTCAGAGATCTACCTGCCTCTGCCTCCGGAGTGCTGGGATTAAAGACTTGCGCCACCACACCCGGCTCTGTTTATCTTAAGGTTCAAAACCCGAAGACAGTGGGCTCTGTCACTGAGCCCATAACAAGAAAAAGGGAATTTGAGTTCCAAGATATGCATTACTTAAGGCTTTGTGTCCTGAACCGATAGGATCGGGCCTCTGGGGAAAGAGTAATGTTAGAGACTGGAAAGATTGTACCTCCCTGAAAAACCCAGTTCAAGGGGAAAGCAAAACATATTAGGAATATAAATACCAGTTTCCCTCCAAATGGGCCCAACAGCAGTTTCTGCCTTTCTGATTTCCCTACTCCAAGTCTCCAGCACACTTAGTGTGGAGTGGGGACCCCTGTTTTCCCACAGTGACTTCTTGTCTTAGAGTAGCAGAGTCCCACAGCCTCCAGGTCCCCAGGGTCAGAGACCAACCCTGAAAAACAGCATTGCCCAACGTCACCGCAGCCTCTCTAGCTTGTAAAACCCACAAGGCAGGGCTTCATGGCTACTGGAGAAACCGTCCAGGGGCAAACATTTCCACGCCACAAACTAACCAGGTTGAACTCAAATGAAGCTGCACAGGGTTGGGCTGGTCTTAAAATTTTCCCAGCGCTGAATGCTGACCTTCCTGCTCCCCTCCTACTGGTTCTGGAGGCCAGGCTTCAGGAAGTCTGCCATCTGCATCCTGGTATGTAATTCGGATTGAGTGGAATGGAAACTCAGTAACCTAGAGTCTCTGGTTAAAGAGGGAAACCTGAGCTGACTGTGATCCTCTCTGTTCTTCACCTCCTGCCAGATTTACCTCGAGCTGCTAAGTAAGCACGTTGTCAGAAGTTCATGGTCATCTTTCATTACAGACAAAATTTGAGGCCAGCCTGCCTTGTGAGACCTGGGATTTGTCAGAAAAAAAGTCAAAAGCCTAGCAAAACAAACAAACAAACAAAAACAAAACAAAACAAAAAAACCCCAACCCCCCCCCAAAACAACAACAACAACAAAACAGGGCTTGCGTTTACACCTTTAATCCCAGGTCTCAGGATGCAAAGGAATCAAGGGGGTGGGGGAGAGCAGGGGCGGAGGCGGAGGCTGAAGCTCTGTGAGTTCAAAGCCATTGTGGTCTACATAGTGAGTTCCAGGACAACCAGGGTAACATAGCCAGGACAACCAGGGTAACATAGTGAGACGGTCTCAAATCAAAAACAAAGCAAGCAAAACAACAACAACAACCAAATCAACCCCCCCCCAAAATAACCCAAGATATTATTAATTTACAGAAAGGTTTTGAAGCGTTTACATGGGGGTGTGGCTACGACAGGGACATGGGGGTTATCCAGGCTGGCTTTTTCTGTCTTTTGTGGCTTTTTGTGGCTCTCTGGCATGGAGTGGCACTCGGCTAGAGATTCTTTTTTCATCAGTTCCTCCGCTGAGACCAGCACCGGTGACCCCCACATGAACTTGCTGACAACATCCCCCTGACTCTCCCAGCCAAGCACCCCAGTCAGAGGCTTTGAAGAGGAGCCCTGATTTCAGACCCGAGGACTGTTGGCTTTATTCATTTTGCTGAGCATGCTTGGACCTTTGTGGATTATTATTTAAACATTGTCCCCCCAACGCTCGCTCCTTATTTGGGCGAAAGGGGATGTTGAGAAGATGTTCTGTTTGTTTTTCTCATAGGAAACAGCAGGGCCTGGAGAATTCAGGGGATTGCAGGCTTGGTCACTCGCACCAGTGAGATCAACCCCGAGGACCCCGGAAGAACCCAGGTGTACAAACAACCGCCAAGCCAGAAATATCAGCGCTTACAAACTCTGTAGAAACCCCACCCTGCTCCGAAGTCCCTGTTGTTGGGTACTTTCTAGGTGTCTAAGGTAAACTGTCTACCCTGTAGGTCAGAGCCCAGGAGTGTCCAACCCCGCCCCATTCACAGAGGGAAACTGAGCCCAGAGAAGGGAGATCACAGAACATCTTCCAACACCCCCTTTTAATTGCTTGTAGTAAACCCAGAGTCCCAGGCACCCCAGGCAAGCACTCTGCCACCAAGCTACGCGCCAGCCCTTCCCCCACAACACTTTGACATTGAAAATGCCAAGCCTGCAGGAATGCTGCTAAGAACAGCAGTGTGCAAAGTCTTCTCCATTTACAACTGTTGACATAATGCTACACTTTCTTTATCCTCCCTGCCATCTTATCTGACTCAGGACACTTCACCCTTGTCCCTTTCACATAACCACACCAGCACTATAAAACATGGACCATCTTTAGAAGAATAAAGAAAAGTCGTCACTGGTGCCTTTAATCCCAGCACTCAGGAGGCAGAAGCAGGTGGCTCCCTCTGAGTTCCAGGGCAGCCTGGTCTGCATCCCAGTTCCAGGCAAGTGAGACCTACTTAGTGAGACCTTCACATTTATTATTGGGAGTAAGAGGTATACAGTGTTGGGGGAAGCAGCTCTCCCCTTTTACCATTACCAGATTTGGGGACACAGGCTGTGCCCCAACAAGTCAGATTCAAGCACCTGTCATTCATAAGACATTTAAAGCTTCCAAATTCATATCAAAAGGCAAAAAAAAACAAACCCTCTGATATTTATTCAACATGACTGCAGTGGGTAGCAGGACAGAGATTCAGTGGCTCCAGGTTCATCTTAGGGGTCTTAAAGTAAAGGCCAATGCTATGCAGATATAAGTACTCTGGGTCAATGCCCCAAACACCATGGATCTGCTGCTGATACTTCTATAAGGTAGGCTGACAAGTTAGGAGCTTCTGTCCAGGGGAGAAATGTTGCCTCTGGTCAGCCCAGGCTGTAGGCTTTGTCTTCTGTCAGCATGAGATTTCGGGGTGTGGAGGTGGTGGAGGAGGATTCCGGTTTCTTGGGGTCCTTTGTTCCAATAGTCCTACAGTCAAAAGTGAAGGACACAAGCCTTTATTTAGAATCTCTGCATCTGGCCAAGCAATGATAGCACATGCCTTTAATTCCAGCACTTGGGAGGCAGAAGCAAGAGGATTTTGAGTTTGAGGCCAGCATGGTCTACAAAGAAACTTCTAGGACAGCCAGGACAACACAGAGAAAAACCCTGTCTGGAAAAACCAAACCAAACCCACCTATCCATGGCAGGCCTGTTTCACAGGCCGGTTTCACCATCATGTGGATCCCAGGAATCAGACTTGGGGTTATCAGGCTTAGAAGCAAGCACCTTTCCCCACTGCTTGAGCCATCGCACCAGCCTAGAAATTTAAGTTCTATGCACTGTTGCTCTAATATGCATCACATGCTGATAATTTTTTTTGTTACAGGGATTATAATAGTGTGCACTATGCATTGCTCTGTGTGTGCATCTGTGTGCATCCCTCTGGTACCAGAGGCAGAAACAAGGCCTAGTGCATGCTAGGCAAGTGCTCTACCACTGAGCTGCGATCCCCAGCCTTTGGAAACTCAGGCAGCTCAGGCTGGCCTCCAACTTGAGCTTCTCCTGATTTTTGTCTTCCAGGTGCTGGAACCACCGGTGTGTGCCACGATGCCTGGTCCGGCTGCTTGTTTTTAGATGAGTAAGCCAGAAATTCACTGTATGTGGCGGGGCTACGTGCCCTCAGTCTTCCTTAGCCTGGGCTCTCAGCCTCTGTCTTGTTTCGTCCTTTGTTTTTTTGGGACACAGATACTTTCGAAGCAGCGTGGTCTGGTTATTTGGCAGACAGGACATCCCTGCCTCCTTTCTTGGTTTGAATGTCTGTTTGCTTCCTGCCAAATAGACCCAGGTTAAACTCTGCGGGCAGGCCTTGCTGCTGTGAGTCCAGGAGGCAAATGCAGTCTGCTTGCCTGTCTGTCTGTCTGTCTGTCTGTCTGACAGCTAGGTCACTGCATTAAGTCAGTATCTCTACACCTCTGTACAGACTCAGCAGTGACTCACAGACTTGTATTTTATCAAATAGGCTAAATGTAAAATATTTACCGCCATTGTTTATTTTGTGCTCAAAGTTCCCCAGATCGGGCGATGGGCACCTCTTCCAGCCGGTCTAGACTGGTTACTTTGACATATGTTCAGCATTCTTTCATTGATTGCAAAAAGCCTAGCTCCTCCTGCCTTGCCCTTCCCAGGCTGGAGTTAGCCCCTCTCCAAGGGCCCGGGGATCTTTGCCAAGAAGTGGGTTTCAGAAAGCAAGCACTTGAACTTTGTTCTCTGCAGGGGTGAGTGTTGGCAGGTAGGCTCTTTAAGTGGTCAGAAAAAATCAAAATCAAAAACAAAAAAAAAAAGTCATTTTGCTTATTTATTTATGTGTGTGTGTGTGTGTGTGTGTGTGTGTGTGTGTGTTTTAAGCATGTAAGTGTTTGTTTACATGTGCATGCAAGAGGTCAGCATCAAGTGTCTTCTCTTTATACCAAAGTTTTTGAGACAGTCGGAAAAGTCCTAGCGATCCTTCTGTCCCCACCTGCCCAGCCCTGGATTCTCAGTGTGTCTCTGTGTCTGGCTTTTCACGTGGGTGCTGGAGATTTGAACTCAGGTCCTGCGCTTACAAGGCAAGTGCTTTCCAGCCGGTCCATCTTCCTTGTCCTATTCTGCTCCCTAGAGTTCTTTCTGCATCCCAAATCTTCCTCATTCTCCTGTGAGCGCATCTTCAGTGCTCGGAGGATACCACAGGCTTGCTCTCTGCCTCCCACTACCAACAGCTTCCCTGGAAAATCCGGGCTCTATCTCAGGACTCCTGTTCTTAGGGTCTTCTCTGAGAAGAGCCTGAGACAGCTGGTGGCAAATTCACCCAGATCCAGTTTTCACATAGATGATCATAGTATCCATTCCTGACTTTACTGATTTACTGGTCCCCTGCTCATGCTTGTTCATTCCTATGCCTTATACATAAAATTGATTTCAGATGCATTTGGAGATGCGCACAGATTCCTGACACTGGAAGGAACTGGCTAATTTGTGTGAGGACCCCCATCATTTTCCTTTCCATTTCTTTTTTCATGGTCTGATGATTTATCTGTTACTGTTAAAGACTTACATTTGACTGGACTGAGACTTAGAAGCAGACGCTCTCAGCGAGGACGGCCTACGTCTTTTGGCGATCTGTTCCTGGCGGTTTTTCCTTTGGCTTCCTTCATTCTCTTGGCACATTCTGCAGTCTGCAGCCTCCCCTTGTTTTCTTTAGCATGCCGTTTCTTCAGTGCAATACGTTGGCAGCATTTGTGTTGCAGGACACATGGAGTAACAAGACGAGGAGTCTCGGGTGCATTTAAGGGCTTCCTGACAGCATGTTCACAGGCACCATCTTCTTTAGAGAGATCAAAAGTTGGCACAGTTTTGCTAGGTCTTTTGGCCCCCAGCAGTAGAAGCATCGTAGTACCTGTGAATCTAAAAATAGCACACACACACACACCCTCACAGTAATCAAGTCAACAACATTCAGGTTGACATCTTTCCACAAGGTAACTGTGAACACACAATTCCCCTCCCCCATTCTCGTTGGTCATAACAGGAATGCCCCTTACTCGACAGCAGGGTATTCTGCTGTGGGTCAAGACACCTTGCTTCACGGGAAAACCTTGCTTGTTGTTCCCACCACTGATTGGGGGCCCACAGCCCTTCCACTCTTCACCCAGAGCATACCCAGGGCATCAGCCCTATTTCTTGGGCCGTGTGTTTCTCATAGGACCAGTGACGTTTGCATTCAAAGAGTTCTGACAGCAGTGGCTGGGTACTGTTCAGTTTTATCTTGAAGGACCCCTCAACTGAAGAGGTCCAGCACAAAGGAGCAGGCTTTCTTCTCTTCCGCCCCTCCCCCTTGGTTTTGCTGAGGGGACCCAGGGTCTTACTTGGACCAAGCAAGCATCTACCACTGAGCTGCACTCCAGCCCAGCATCACTATTGCCCGCTGCCTCTCAGGAGGAGGTTCCTGCCCCTTCCCTGCCTCCCTGGGCCTCTGTCTTGTACGGCCTGTGAACAGAAAGAGTCACCATCCAGGACTTCATGTTTCCATGATTGTTAATTTTATCAGTATCTGACACATAGTATGGGCTCATGCTTACGAGAATTAGCATCTCTACGGTATAGAAATTGAGGTCCCAAAGATGCTTGTGTGAATTAGCATATCTACTTTAAAGTATAGAAACTGAGGTTCCAAAGAATGCGTTGTCTCTGGCAACACTGTGAAAAACCTCAGCTCACACACCTTAGGAGCTTTGCAGAAGACCAAGAGAAGGACCAGAGCTTTAGTTGCTGGTCCTTAGCATAGCACTGGCGGGAGGAGCCCAGGACGGGACTGTATGCAAATATCTCAAGGAGAGGCTTCGGATTGGTCCGCTTGAAAGGGGCGGGGCATGCCCTTGCTGGTGGCAGGTGAGCCGAGCTGCAGGGACTAGGTGCGCGTTCGCAGGCAGAGTGCATCGCGACGGCTCATCTCGGGGGCGATGCTCCTGCTCTGGGCCCTGCTGGCCCTCGGATGCCTGCGGTGTGGCTGGAGTAAGCTGGGGATGAGAATACTGGGGCGTGTCCAGGGAGGCCTGAGGGGAGTGGAGACACGGAGTGGCACTGGGAATCTCATTTAGGGGGTCCAGGAATAGGCGCGCCTGCATTAGGACACAGTTGTTAGCAGCTGTAGTAATAGAAACTGATGGGAATCCCAGCGCCCACCCTTGGGCTGGCCTCAATCCTGTGATGGGTGTTGCTAGGGAACACCACACAGGGGCTGCAGAGAGCAGACTCACCTAGTCCTGTGGTGACCCCTGAACTGAGGGGAGGTAAAACGGTAAGTTCCTGGAGTGGGAGGGATGGTCCATCCTGGCATTGGCTTGTTGATCCTTATGGCTGGGGCAGATAGTGAAAAAAAGCCTGCAGGGGTTGAAGCTGAGAGTAGACATGGAAAAGCTGTGAACTTGGGGACCTCACTGTCTCTCCTCAGAGACTATGGAGGAAGCCAGTGGGGAGCCGCAATGGGTCCGAGAGAAAGGAAAACGGATGAAGCTTGCTTGTTAGAGTAGACTGTTCAAGTGAACAGTGTGGGGGGTGGAGTACCTGTGGGGGCAGAGAGACCTCATGGAGACAGCTAGAGGGCAGCAGCTGTCTGACTGGGATGGGGTAGGGGTGTGTCTGCCCAGGATGACCAGCAAGGTGGGCACAGGGGCACAGGGGCACAGGAGAGAAGTTCATGGGATGGCCCATTGGGAGGACTAAACCTAGTACTGGACCAGCAAGTGCTCAATGACTCCTGTGCCCAGAGGTCAGCTCCTAACCTCCTTGCCTTCCCCAGCTGTGAACCTCCAGCCCCAACTGGCCAGTGTGACCTTTGCCACCAACAACCCTACCCTCACCACCGTGGCCTTGGAGAAGCCTTTGTGCATGTTCGATAGCTCAGAGCCACTCAGTGGCTCTTACGAGGTTTACCTCTATGCTATGGTCGACTCAGGTAAGGGACCCGCTTCCTGCCAAAAGCACACTTGACAGTCTACGGGGAGGAGAGAGGGGGTGGGGGTAGGCTATTGCAGGTCTGTGAAGGTCCAGGATGCCCTCGCTCATTTCTGCTCACACCCACACTGGCACCACTGTGTCACCCCAGACCTACCCTTACCAGGCTGGTGGGAGGGAGTCACACCAGTTTCCGAGCACCCGCCTAGCACCAGCTGCCTTGCCCACTTTAGAGCTACTGTCTGCAAGCAGCATGCAGGGTATTATGGCGGAGTAGGGGATGAAGACAGGGGTGGGGGCCCCTCTCTGTAGCTCGGACATTCTGATCTCACAGGCCTTTGAGCCTAGGTCATTTCAGGGATCTGGATTGCTCCCTGCAACATAAACCACAATCCTTTGATGCAAGCTTCTGACTTTGGGGACCAGCCACCCCATAATGGCCTCTTAACGTCTCCAGCATCCCATCCTGTCAGCAGGCCTCTATTACTGCCTACATGTGCCCAATCTGTGGATACCCTGGGGTATTTTCTATTTCATGGAAGTCCAGGGGTCATAGATGTCAAGTGGTTTGGTCCAAGGCTACCCAGGAAGTAAAGAGAAAACGTGAGGCCCAGTATGGGTCCTGCCACACTCACCTTAGCATTATCCCGGCCCTTCCCGTTTTGAGAGATGGCTCAGCGGCTAAGAGCACGGATTGCTCTTCCAAAGGTCCTGAGTTCAAATCCCAGCAACCACATGGTGGCTCACAAACATCCATAATGAGATCTGATGCCCTCTTCTGGGGTGTCTGAAGACAGCTACAGTATACTTACATATAATAATAAATACATCTTAAAATAAGAAAAAAGAAAAAAGAATCCAGGGTTGTCAGCTACAGGTGGCAGAGGTTTGTTGATCTGGAGGGACAAGGGAAGACAGTGAGTGAGACATGCATCCAGTACCTCACAGTGGGGTGCTTCTGGGCCAGCTGCACTGTTACCTCTGAGCATATGCCAACCATCCTAGTGTACCTGGGCAGATTTGGACTCGGGTGTTTGATGGGTGACTGAGTGCTTGCTGCTGAGTTACAGTGGCCAGGGTCTTGACTTCCTGTATCGTCTCTGCAGCCATGTCCAGGAATGTGTCTGTACAGGACAGCGCCGGCGTTCCACTGAGCACCACTTTCCGGCAAACCCAGGGTGGGAGGTCAGGCCCCTATAAAGCTGTGGCCTTTGACCTGACCCCTTGTGGTGACTTGCCCAGCCTGGATGCTGTTGGAGATGTGACCCAGGCCTCAGAGATCCTGAACGCATACCTAGTCAGGGTGGGCAACAACGGGACCTGTTTTTGGGACCCCAACTTCCAGGGACTCTGCAACCCACCCCTGACAGCGGCCACTGAGTACAGGTGGGTGTTAGAGGCTGTGGGAGGATGGGGGACAAAATGGGGGAAGCACTGCTTCTTGGAGCTTTTGCTCAGGGATCAGGGATCAGGGAGAGTGGGCTTCCTGGTTTGCAGTAGGTACCCAGAGACCCAAGAGAGCTTGCTTGGCCCCTTGCTCTGCAAACAGTTTGAAATTCATTCTGTCTTCCTTTCCTCGTTCCTTCCTCCCTCTCTCCCTCCCTCCCTGCCTTTCTCCTCCCCACACCCTCTTTTGCTTTGAGACAGGCTTTCACATAGCTCAGGTTAAGCTTGACCCCCTGTGCTGCCTGGCTTAAGGCTGTATGTACTCCCATGGCTTCACACGTGCTGAACGTGTGCCCTTCCACTGAGCTACAGCCGCAGATCCCTAAGGGGGCTTTAATTTTAAGGGTCACTAAACTACAGGCCGTAGATGAACTGGTCCTCAGACTATCCAGTCCACTGTCTAAACTGGGACTTAAGTGGGCTACAGAGCTTATTGTCTCTCTGGGTCTTCTCTTCTGGTTAGCTTGTTTGGGGCTTCTTGCACCTAAAGCATAGCCCTGATCCAAGGGAACTGGTGCTGATGGTGGAAGCTATTGGGCTGGTTTTCTAATTCTCTTTGTAACCACAAGGACCACAGCTGCCAGGAGAATGTGTGGATTAACACCCAGCAGGTGTGCTACAGGTGTATAAAATTAAAAGGGGGTGCTCCCAGAGGAAGGCTGAGCAACAGCCCCAAACATGGAGGCTTCCCAGAGCAGATGCTACCAAACCGGAGAGGGATCCAGGGGATATATCATCAAGTCCAGTAGCTGTCTTGTGGAAGACTTCCTGTGTGCTCCCCACAGTCCTCCTCCCTCCTGTTTTCTGTGGCTGGATGCACAAGTTAGAGGAAAGTCACTCTTACTCCATCTTCTTTCAGATTCAAATATGTCCTGGTCAACATGTCTACAGGCTTGGTGCAGGACCAGACACTATGGTCAGATCCCATCCGGACCAACCGGCGTAAGTGTGTGCTGTGGGATGAGCACCTTGGAGCTGAGTCCTGGCTCTCAGCCTGGCTGGCCGCTATCCCTCACATAGCGGGCACCTCCATCACCACCCATGACTAGCTTGGTGGGATTCCTCTAGGAACCTTAACGGCAGCAGCAGGCTCAGCACTCCTGGACCAGGTCCTAAAGGGTTGGCCTCTGGGGACAGTATGCATATGGGACTGCTTAGACCTGGGGTACCAGAGTGGAGTTGAACTCAGAACAGACAGGGTCACAAGTCACTTGCTCACTGTCCATCATTCCCAAGGGTGACAATAATGGAGAGCCACATCCCCTCTGAAGTGCTGGCACAGCTTTATTTTGTTCAGACTATGTATGCCATCCACGTCACCAGAAGTGACATGTAACTAACCTTATGCAAAGAGGGGAAGACACCAGAAAGACTCAGCCTATGGGAAGGGATGAGAAGCGGAGGAGCCACCGGGCCAAAGTCTGGGGAGAGCAATTACGGCCCTGGGCTCCTAGGTCACCCTGGATTCCAGGCAGCCAAGGCAGGTTACCTTGCCTGTCCCTGGAAGAAGATCCAGGGTGGGACATTTTCTGGGATTAAGTGGGCTGTGGTCCTCTGCAGCCATCCCCTACTCGGCCATCGACACGTGGCCTGGCCGACGGAGCGGAGGCATGATTGTCATCACGTCCATTCTGGGCTCCCTGCCCTTCTTCCTGCTCGTGGGCTTCGCTGGAGCCATCATCCTCAGCTTTGTGTGAGTTCCACAGCCGGAAGGGGAGGAGCCTAGAGACAGGGTGACACCCCCCTCCTCCCCAGGAAAGGCTTAGCATCCTGGTCCTCTGAGTCGGGGCAGCCTGCCATAATGCTGGTGAGAGCAGACAGAGCCTTGGTATCTCAGGGTCACGTCCTTCAGCGGGCAAGGCAAGGGTCCTGGAGAGGGAAGGACTCTAGCACATCCTGGTTTGTGGGCAGTGGGCCCATTCAGATCTCAGTTCTTGGGCTGGTTGTGTAGCTCAGTGGTATGGCACTTGCCCGGTACACAGGAGGCCCCGGATTCAATCCCAACACCCCACAAAGGAGACGTGCTTTAGGCCTGGAACTCAGAAATCTACCTGTCTTTGCCTCCCAAGTGCTGGGATTACGGGCGTGTGCCACCACCGCCCGGCCTGTGTGATCATTCTTGACTTTGATCTGTCTCCCCTGATGATCAGGGCACCTTGAGGACTTGGAACAATGGCCTCCAATTCTCCAGCTCAAAGATGTGACACTATCTATATAAGTTCAAGAAGGGCGATCCTTCCCTTATTCCAGAGGTCTAGCATACAACAAGGACTCCAAAAATACTGGCTTGTTGAGATTATGCCCTGGAAGGCAATGTAATGTCTAAGTTGGGGCCCCTGGGCAGGTCTGCTTTGCTCCCCTAATCCTGACTCTTTCTCTCTCTCTCTCTCTCTCTCTGTGCCAGCGACATGGGCAATTCTGATGGGGAAATGACACATGACTCACAGATCACCCAGGAGGCTGTCCCCAAGACCCTGGGGACTTCTGAGCCTTCCTACTCATCTGTGAACCGGGGCCCACCCCTAGACAGAGCAGAGGTGTTCTCCAGCAAGCTCCAAGACTGAAACAAGCCAAGCCCCAGCCCCAAGCCATGGCTTCCTTTCCACCTGGCCCTGTGGTTGGCAGTGATGGTGTTTATGCTCTGACTGGACCAGATGTGAAACAAGACATCTTGGTCCATCTTCATGAAAAAGCTAAATAAAATCCTAAGTGTTAATGTCCAGAGTGAAAGGAGAAGCAGGCGATGGACATGAGGGTAACGTCACTCTGAGGGCACACACTGAGTCTCAGAAGGTGGCGACACTGTGTTTAAAACTATGGTAGTAAGAGCTGCCTGAATGTGTTACTCAGCCCAGAGCCCTGAGCCCTGACTCTTCGTCTCCCCATCTATAAAATGTGCTGATGGACAGGACTGTTACAAGGCTAGCCTGACCCAGCTTCCTAAACCATTTTCTGGGAAAGCATCTTTATGGCTTTGTTCTGTGCCTTCTGGAGAATGATCTTTGCTTTTGGTTTAGAATGAGTGGGTTCATTAGGTAGAGAGCAAGCTCAAATAAAAGACTGCATAGCAAGAGGTATGTAAGAGGAAAGATAGATAGATAGATATGATAGATGAAACATAGGTAGGTAGATATATAATAAATGATAGGTAGATAATAGATGATGAATAAAGAGATCAATGGTAGATAGGTATAAAGGTAGATAGATATAGATGATAGATGATGAATAGATAAGTAGATAGATAAATAATAGATGATAGATGACAAATAGAGATATAGGTAATGTATAGGTAAATGGAAGGATGTTAGACAGGTAACTGATAGGAGATAGATGACAGGTAGATTAAAAGTAAAACATCAAATCAGGCACTGAGAACAGCCAGTGGAAACCAACTAAGAAAGCCCTTTAAGCAGCCAGCTTGGGGTTCTCACAGAGAGCCCTGGGCAGGGTGGAGGACCCCATCAGGTAAGGCTTCCAAGTGAGAGATCATGTCATCAAAGTGGGCCCTCACAACATCCAGCAGAAACTGACTGGGGAAGTTGAGGAGGTCAGCTGGAGTTCCCAACTGGCCCTTCTCTCTATGGCTGAGCCGCCAGCCTCCCTTTCCCACTGCAGGCATCTTTATACCTTGGGATAAACAGCAGTAACCCTTGTTGGAGTGGTTTATGTCCAAGTTGTTCCATCTTTCCTGTCACAGTTAGAGAGGTGTCCGTCCCCAGATGAAGGGCTTTGGAGGACTCTAGCTAATCATCCTTGAACCTGAAACAGGACAGGATGACAGCTAGTCTCCAGAGCCAGCCTCCTAGTGAGCACATGGCAATTGAACAAAGTAATGCACATGTTAGGTCCCCAGACCAGCAGGAAGGTGAAATGTCGGTGAACGAGATTATCACAGAGTGAGCCTAAGAGGCTTCAGGATGTACAGGGAGGACACCAAGTCTACCTGTGCTCACGCATGCCTGTAAAGGGTCTATCTCTGACTAGATTGTCCCTGACCTATTCCTGTCTGGGTTCAAAAGACACGCTTTTCTGAGGCACATCCCAAGATGCTTCCCTGTGTGGGGAAGTGCAAAACAAGTCCTAGCCCACACCTCATCACTGAAAGGGGTGCTCTGGGGCTGCTTACAGTAGGAAAGTTACTTACAGCTGAAGGAGGGCAGCGCACACACACACACACACACACACACACACACACAAACACTAGTGGTAGCCCCAGTGACTAGTCTCTTCTTCCCAGGCCACTGCAGAACAATCCATGTCTGTGCCCTCACCCTCAACTCACAGGCTGAAGTCTTGACTCTCACTGGGTGATATTAGGACTGGAGCAAGCCTTTGGAGAGTGTTTGGTGTTGAAGGTGGAGTTTTCACCTCCGGGATCAATGTTCTTAGAAAAGACCCCAGAGCTGGTGTGGTGGCACATGCTTATAATTCAAGAGCTCATGAAGAGGAGGGAAGAAGATCAGGACTTCAAGATCAGCTTGGGCAACATACTTGGCTTAAGGACAAATATGAGCTACAGGAGAGACCTGTTGAGAAAAAGGGATGTGGGAGAGGGGTGGGGAGGATGTAAGGGCCAGCTCTAATATCTCATGTCTCAGGGTTTTAAATGTTGTGAGCAGACACCATGACCAAGGCAACTCTTATTTTATTTTATTTTTTAATATTTATTTATTTGATGGAAGTACACTGTCACTGTCTTTAGATACACCAGAAGAGGGTGTCAGATTCCATTACAGATGGTTGTGAACCACCATGTGGTTGCTGGGAATTGAACTCTGGACCTCTGGAAGAACAGACAGTGCTCTTAACCGCTGAGCCATCTCTCCAGCCTGACCAAGGCAACTCTTATAAGGACAACATTTAACTGGGGCTGGCTTACAGGTTCAGAGATTCAGTTCATTAGTCATCAAGGAGGGACCATGGCAGCATCCAGGCAGGCATGGTTCGGGAGGAGCTGAGAGTTTTACATCTTCATCTGAAGGCAGACAGGAGAAGACTGGCTTCCAGGCAGCTAGGTCAAGAGGTTTTTTTTTTTTTGGTTTTTCGAGACAGGGTTTCTCTGTATAGCTCTGGCTGTTCTGGAACTCACTTTGTAGACCAGGCTGGTCTCGAACTTAGAAATCCGCCTGCCTCTGCCTCCCAAGTGCTGGGATTAAAGGCGTGTGCCACCACGCCCGGCTTTTTATTTTTTTAAAGCCTCAAGTAAACTTTATTATTATTATTATTATTTTTTTTGGTTTTTTTTTTTTTTTTTGAGACAGGGTTTCTCTGTATAGCCCTGGCTGTCTAGGTCAAGAGTCTTAAAGCCCAAGCCCAGAGACACACTTCCTCCAACAAGGCCACACCTCCTAACAGTACCACTCCCTGGGCCAAGCATATCCAAATTACCACATGCCATGAAAAGAGCTAAGGACTGAGGCTCACAGCAACCTGGCCACACAGGCACCCCATCTCCCTTCCCAGTCCATATGGAGTAGGTTTCCACCACTCACCAGCCTCTGTGTGTGGCTGTTTGTTATGGCAGTCTTGCTCAGACTTGGGATGGTCCACTGATGGGTGTGAATGATGAAGGAGCCCCTGGAGGGCAGGAAGGCATCTGAGCACAGGCAAGGGGAGTGGGATGGCTATTCCTGGTTGTCAACCTGACTCTATCTGGAATGAACTACAGTCCAGAATTGGAAGGCTCACCTGTGATTCAAATCTTAAGGCTGGGAGATACAAATTTCTGACCTGGATCTTGGCATGGATATATATATATATATTTTTTTTCTCGAGACAGGGTATCTCTGTGTAGCCCTGGCTGTCCTGGAACTCACTCTGTAGACCAGGCTGGCCTCGAACTCAGAAATCCACCTGCCTCTGCCTCCCAAGTGCTGGGATTAAAAGTGTGTGCCACCACTGCCCAGCAGGCATGGAAATCTTGAGGCATAGTGGCTATGAATCTCTGGAGTCTAAGGCAANTTTTTTTTCTCGAGACAGGGTATCTCTGTGTAGCCCTGGCTGTCCTGGAACTCACTCTGTAGACCAGGCTGGCCTCGAACTCAGAAATCCACCTGCCTCTGCCTCCCAAGTGCTGGGATTAAAAGTGTGTGCCACCACTGCCCAGCAGGCATGGAAATCTTGAGGCATAGTGGCTATGAATCTCTGGAGTCTAAGGCAAGGAGATCTCTGAGTTCAAGGTCAGCCTGAGACAAAACAAATCCCAGGTCCCGGTGGAACACACCTTTAATCTGGGCCACACCTTCTGCTGGAGACCTACATAAGGACGTTGGAAGAAGGAAGGTTGGCTCTTCTTCGCCTGCTTGCACTTACTTGTTAGCACTTCTGTTGGAATCTACCTCGACAGAAGACCAGCTTAAACATCCAGCCTCATGGGACTGAGCAGCTACTAGATCCTTGGACCTCCCATTCACAGCTGACCACTATTGAGGAGTTGGACTACAGACTGTAAGTCGTCATAACAAATTCCCTTACTGTGTAGAGACTATCCAGAAGTTCTGTGACTCTAGAGAACCCTGACTAATACAGGGAGGAAGGAGTCTGGCCACAGCAGTCCCTGGTTCACTATTCACTGGACACTGCTATGTGCAGGAATGGGGTAGACACAAGACTGCCGGTGTTTGGCACCCTCAAGGTCGCCAAGAGTGTGTGAGAGTGAGTGAGAGAGTTTGAGATAAATGAGGTCAGTGAGCCAGAGGCCGTGAGGTCTTCCACTGTGGGGGTGGCAGTGGCTTTTATTGAGTGTGATAGCAGACCATGGAACAGTTTCCACTTGGGAACAACGAATCCCACTTGGCTGCCCTGTGGAGGATGGGGTACTACTGAGCTCTCTGTTGTGATGACAAAATGCCCAAGGAAGCCAACTGAAAAGAGGACATTCGTAGTTTGGCCGTGGATTCAGAGTTCTAAGTTTATGATTACTTGGCTTCGACATTTTGGGGCCTGTGATGAGGCAGAATGCCATGACCGAGAGGCTAACGTTCATGGTGATGGAGTGGTCATGAGACGTCAGGAAAAGGGGTGGGACTCACAGGCTCAGGCCAGGGCCACTGGGGATGTGATAATGCCACCTCAACTTGGGTTGGGGGAACTGGGGACGGTCTATGTCGGCTGCTTAGGCTGAATCCACAGAGTCCAGAAGGAGCAATGGGTGTGGAAGTCTGTCACTCAAGGTAAGAAGCCGTTGCAGGTACTCATATTGTCATTTTCTGAGTGCGTTAGAGGGATCATGGCTCCCAGATATTCCTCAACCCTTGCTGTGGCGGGATTTAAGTTATGTCTCGATGCCCACTGACACCAAGATGCATCCATGTTTAAGTCCCTATGTACACAGTTGGGCATCTGTAAACATAACCTTTTTTTTGTTTTTTTCTTTTTCTTTTCATTTTTTGGTTTTTCGAGACAGGGTTTCTCTGTATAGCCCTGGCTGTCCTGGAACTCACTTTATAGCACTGGCCTCGAACTCAGAAATCCGCCTGCCTCTGCCTCCCGAGTGCTGGGATTAAAGGCATGCACCACCGCTGCCCGGCCAAACACAACCTTTGCTATCCTCCCATATTCTCTTTTACTCTTGTGACAGTGCTGGGAGGGAATGCAGGACCCTGCACACTCTAGACAAGCACTCTACCTCCAAGCCACACCCCAAGTGCCTTCTGTATACTTAAACCTTGCTGGTAGGTTACTTATGCAAGGCTATGTTTATTTGCCTTCAGATAGAGTCCCATTGTGTCTCCCAGGCTGGGATCAAACTCTTGGCTTCAAAGGATCCTTTGATCTCAGCCTCTAGCAGGAGCAGCTGGAGCAGCAGGTGGGACGCACCGTGCCCAGCTCCTGTTGTGTGCAGAGGCTGAGGAAGAGCTTGTTAATCAGAGAGTAAAAAGCAGGACAGCCTCTACCGCCCTAGCCACAGTTCTTATAGTGTGTGCACGCAAGAGCGGGTGGCCTTGCTTACGCACGCACAAATGGAGGCCAGAGGTCACTGTCAAATGTCTTTTAAAAAAAAAAATAATAATAACGTTTGGGGCAGGGGAGATGGCTTATCGGTTAAAAAGCTGTTCTTCCAGTAAAGCAGGGTGCTCCCCCCCCATCCCTCCCCCCACCGTGTAGCCCTGTGTGATGGTTTGTATATGCTTGGCCCAGGGAGTTGCACTATTAGGAGGTGTGGCCTTGTTGGAGTAGGTGTGTCACTGTGGGTGTGGGCTTAAGACTCACCCTCGATGCCTGGAAGCCAGTATTCTGCTAGCAGCCTTCAGACGAAGATGGAAACTCTCAGCTCCTCCTGCACCATGCCTGCATGGATGCTGCCATGCTCTCACCGTGATGATAATGGACTGAACCTCTGAACCTGTAAGCCAGCCCCAATTAAATGTTGTCCTTTATAAGACTTGCCCTGGTCATGGTGTCTGTTCATAGCAGTAAAACCCTAATTAAGACAGAAGTTGGTACCAGGGACCAGGGTATGCTGTGATAGGACTGACCATGCTTTTGTTTGGAAGAATGTGGATTTGGGGACTTTGGATTTGGAAAGCAGTGCAATGCTTTAAATGGGGCTTACTGGGCCATCCTACCTGGAATGTGGAAAGAAAACTTTGTTGCTATGAGTGATTTTAACTATGTAGATCTGGCCCAAGAAGTTTCAGAGAAGAATTTCGGTATATGTCATAGAGACTGTTTTTGCAGTATTTTGGTAAAGAATGTGGCTGCTTTTTGCCCTTGTATGAAGCGTCTAGCTGAGGCTAAAGAGATTTATATTATATTAATTGCTTTGACAAAGGAAGTCTCAAAAAAGCCCAGCAGAGACTCTGTTCTCTGGTTAAGTCTCATGAAGAGCATGTTGAACAAGTATAGCAAACTTAGAAAGGAAAAATATAAAATATATGGTTCAAGTATTAAAGGGCACCAGGAAGTGAAATGGAGCTGAATCCTATGTTCTAGAAGATAACAGATTAAGGAGTGGGACTTTGGGGCAAGATCCTACCCAGCTAAGTTTAGATCTAGGCATGGTGGTATACCTTTAATCCAAGGACAGGTTTGCAGATCTCGGAGTTCAAGGTCAATCCACAGAGCAAGATCCAGGATGGCCAAGCTTAGTGAAAGAGTTGGAAATGAGGAAGCTGGTGATAATGTAATAGAACAAGAGGGACCATGTTCCAGCTCCTGCAAGCAGCAAAACTCAGCAGTTTTGGCCATGTGTCTCTGGCTTTAGAGTGAAAAATAGAAGGGACTATTGGGACAGTTGATGCTGGTTACCTGGAGCTATGAAATTAGCGGTGATTAAGAAGAGACCAGCATCATTGAGGTGAAATCTTCTGGGAAGTGTTTTCTGAGAGCACAAAGAAGCTGTGTTCCAGAGATAGCCAAGGTTGTACCTTGTGCTGCAGCTGGACTGGATAATGTATAAGAGACACCCAGGTGGTACTGGTTTTGAAACATGAAGGGGTCATAAAGAACAGCTGAGGCTTGGCCCAGTGAGAGGCCATGGAAGGCCATTGGTGAAGGTGCAGCCTCAGCTGTAGTTGATGGCCCAGGATCAAAGGGGTCATGCAAAGAGATTGAGGCTTGGCACCAGGAAGAGAGCCTATGAGAGGTTATTGGTGAAGCCTAGTTACAACAGAAGACAGAAGTGTATTGGAGATGCCTGTACCATGGGATGACCACCTTTGACCACAGCAGCAGCAGTGGAGTGTATCAACCTGAGCTTAGAGTGCTACAGAGAGCAGAGCTGGAGAAGCAACACCAGTCCTTTGGAGGAGCCAAGATTATGTATCCCCGACACTGAAACAAGAAGCTGTAACACTGAAGTTGCCTTGGAGAACCCAAGATTTTTGAGATGCCAGAGGTATAGGATATCTGCTGAGGAAAGCTGCTAACAGGGAGGGGAACCAGCCCAGGAAAAGAACTTTGTTGCAGTCAACAAAGATAAAAAAGGAGTTGGAGATCTGAAAACTGCTCTGACATCAGACATGGAGATGCACAGTTTGGAGTTTGCCCAGCTGGTTTCCTGTCTTGCTTTGGGGATTACAGTTAAGTGATTGGATGGCTCTCAGAAGAGACTTTGAACTTTGAATCATTGTTGAGACTGCTATAGACTATGGGGACTTGGAAGTTGGACTAACTGTACTTTTTTATTACGCTATGGCTAGATATGGCCCCCATAGACTCATGTGTTTGAACAAGCCTATGGGGAGCCAGGGAGTGGAATGTGATGGTTTGTATATGCTTGGCCCAGGGAGTGGCACTATTAGGAGGTGTAGCCTTGTTGGAGTAGGTGTGTCACTGTGGGTGGGGGCTTAAGACCCTCACCCTAGATGCTTGGAAGGCAGTCTTCCACTAGTAGCCTTCAGATGAAGTTGTAGCTCTGCCTGCACCATTCCTGCCTGGATGCTGCCATGCTCCCGCCTTGATGATAATGGACTGAACCTCTGAACCTGTAAGCCAGCCTCAACTAAATGTTGTCCTTTATAAGACTTGTCTTGGTCATGGTGTCTGTTCACAGCAGTAAAACCCTAACTAAGATCCCCTGCCTGTCCTGAAAATTGCTCTGTAGACCAGGCTGGCCACAGAGATCTGCCTGCTTCTGTCTCTCAAGTGGTGAGATTAAAGGTGTGTACCACCATACATGGATCTTTTTTTCTTTTTTCTTTTTGAGACAGGGTCTTACTGTGTTGCTCTGGCTGGTCTGAAACTGTCGACCAGGCTGACTTCAAACTCACAGACACCCACCTGCCTCTGCCTCCCGAGTGCTGGGATTAATGGTGTGCATCATCACACTGAGCCTCTTACCTTATTTTTTGAGAGGATCTGCCATTGAACCTGGAGCTCACTGCTTCAACTAGATTGGCTGGCCCCGGAAGCCCTGTGATCCTTGAATCTCTGTCCTCCAGCCCAGTCTGGAGTTATAGATGTGCACAGCCACAACTCGCTTTTGGAAGTGAGTTGGGGATTTGAACTCAGGTCTTTATGCTTGCACAGTGAGCACTTTATCCACCAAGCTGTCTTTCCAGCGCTCTCTGAATCTTTTTGATCCATGTTTGG
Organism: Mus minutoides; assembly: GCA_902729485.2. Classification (NCBI taxonomy): domain Eukaryota; kingdom Metazoa; phylum Chordata; class Mammalia; order Rodentia; family Muridae; genus Mus; species Mus minutoides. The sequence goes on from LR749587.1 coordinate 262,480, forward strand.
TTGATCCATTGTTAGAGTCCAGATATGAAGTGCCAGTGGTGTGGTGACAGTCATCAGCTGACCAGCAATGCATTGGAGGCTACTTCTGAGAAGCCCTAAGGGTCTTCCCAATGCAGCTTTTCTTTCTTTATCTTCTGTGCTTGGAAAGCCCGCCACTGCAGAGCCACAAGTATGGCCCCTCCACTGCCACTCTTGCCTTCCGTCAGACTCTGTCCTCTTAACCCAACTAAGCCTTTGCATTTTATGGCACTTCAGGGCATTCTCCCCTGGAGATCTGTCACCCTGACAGACTGCCACACAAATCCCGTGGACTGGCATTCCCTACCATCCACTCTTGGCAGAATGCTGCCACTGTCCTGGGAGAGGGGCCGGTAGAGGTTTGGGACCAACTGCTTCAAAACCCTGCAACCCCTTCTCCCTGGAAGTTGTAGTGATAGCCTCTCATGTGGCGGGTTCCGAGGGGGTCTCAGGCTGTGGAGCTGTGTTCCACCTGGCATACTTGCTTCACAGCAGGGCTCTCACTTGGCTTGGGTTAGCCACCTGAACTCAGGAATACAGGGGTTCTAGGAACTGACAGCATGTATGTCTGTGTACCATGTGTGTGCTCAGAGAAGACAGTCATGGGTCTCACTGTGTTGCTTTGCTCGGCCTAGAATCCACTTTGTTGACTCACAGAGATCTACTTGATTCTGCTTCCTGAGTGCTGGAGTTTAAAAGTGTGTGTACCACCTTCCCCAACCAAACACCTCTCTTCACAAGAGACCCTAGCTCTGAGACTCCTCATGCTGATGAGATGCAAAGTGAGTTAATGTATTGAGCCAGCCTGTTTCTCCGCATCTTCATCAGCACTTGATGTGGTGGCTATTTTTCACTTTAGCCTCGTGGTGGGTGTGCAGTGGCTGAAGCTCTGCCTGTTCCCTCCAGAAGTTCCTCCACTCCTCCCAGCATAGTCTCCATGTGGCTTTTTAATTTTGAACATTCCAGTGTGTAGTTGTACCTCTGAGTGGTTTGGATTTGCATTTCCCTCATGGATAACAATGCAGAGTACTCTTCCAGGTGCCCGCGTGCCATCTCCAAGTTTTCTTTAGAGAACCGTGTGTTCAAATATTTACTCAATTGCATTTCTATTTTTTTCCCAATTTTTATTAGATATTTTCTTCATTTACATTTCAAATGCTATCCTGAAAGTCCCTGATACCCTCCCCCAGCCCCCACCCTGCTCCCCTACCCACCCACTCCCACATCTTGGCCCTGGCGTCCCCTGCTGTACTGGGGCATATAAAGGTTGCATGACCAAGGGGCCTCTCTTCGCAATGATGGCCAACTAGGCCATCTTCTGCTACATACACAGCTAGAGACACGAGATCTGGGGGTACTGGTTAGTTCATATTGTTCTTCCACCTATAGGGTTGGAGGCCCCTTCAGCTCTTTGGGTACTTTCTCTAGCTCCTCCATTGGGAACCCTGTGTTCCATCTAATAGCTTACTGTGAGCATTGGAGGGTATCATTCTGAGTGAGGTAACCCAATCACAAAAGAACTCACATAACATGTACTCACTGATAAGTGGATATTAGCCCAGAAACTTAGATTACCCAAGATACAATTTGCAAAACACATGAAACTCAAGAAGAATGAAGACCAAAGTGTGGACACTTCGCCCCTTCCTAGAATTAGTAACAAAGCACACATTGAAGGAGTTACAGAGATCAAGTGTGGAGCTGAATCAAAAGGATGGACCAACCAGTGACTGCTGCAGCCGGGGATCCATCCCCGTAATCAGCCATCTAACACAGACACTATTGCACACGCCAGCATTTCTTAAATTGCATTTCTTAAATCTTCCACTGCTGTGGGTTGCTGGAGGTTCTTCCAAGCAGTCCTACCGGCAAAGTCAGCTTGCATCAGCCTTTCTGCTCAGAGGCAGGGAAACCTGGATGACATCGGTAGTGTCTTAATCAGGGTTTCTATTCCTGCACAAACGTCATGACCAAGAAGCAGTTGGGGAGGAAAGGGTTTATTCAGCTTACACTTCCACATTGCTTTTCATCACCAAGGAAGTCAGGACTGGAACTCAAGCAGGTCAGAAAGCAGGAGCTGATGCAGAGGGCATGGAGGGATGTTCTTTACTGGCTTGCTTTCCCTGTCTTGCTCAGCCTGCTCTCTTATAGAACCCAAGACTGCCAGCCCAGAGATGGTCCTACCCACAAGGGGCCTTCCCCCTTGATCACTAATTGAGAAAATACCCCACAGCTGGATCTCATGGAGGTACTTCCCCAACTGAAATTCCTTTCTCTGTGATAACCCAGCTGTGTCAAGTTGACACAAAACTAGCCAGTACAGGTAGGAAGCTGACTTTGGGTGTATGTGGAGCAGAAGTGAGGGTCCAGAGGGCTTGGTTGGTTCCTCTGTCTTTAGTGTTTATGGCTTGCATGCACGATGACACATACCTCCAAGTGGCTATAGTGCTTGGTATCTATATAGGCTGCGGTAGTGACACAAGATCTGTGTCTGCCCTGCCTGTCCACTGATGTAGGGCCTGTTTGCTTGAGGCATTCCAGTTCTATAATAAAGCATCAGCTTCATCTCTGGTGGGAGTGTGTGGGTGTGAGGGGGTGACAATATGTTACCATTGGGACACCTTGTTGTGCCTTTTCTATCGCCCTGGCATGACTCACTGAGTCTGGCAGTTCTTTCCTTTCTGGTTGTGCAAAGATCTTTCTGTAGCAAATCAGACAGCAGCCCACTGAAGCAGCTTGACTGACCAGTTAAGTCAGTGTGTGTGTGTGTGTGTGTGTGTGTGTGTGTGTGTGTGTGTACACGAGTGCATTTATGTGTATGAGCACATGCATGTGCACGCCATGGCATTACTGTGGAGATCAGAGGACAAACTTGTGTGTGGGTTTGGGACAGGGTCTGTTTTAAATTGTTCACAGCATCATGTGCCAGACTAGCTGGCTTTGGAGCTTCTGGAATTTCTCGGGTCTTTGCCTCTCATCTCACTGTGGGTGTGCCACCATGCCTGACTTTTAGGTGGGTTCTGGGGATTCAGACTCAGGTCTTTATGACTGCGTGTGTTGTACCTACATGGAGACCTATCCCCAGACATTTTCTGAATCTGTGGGGAAAAAAAAAAGTCACAGCCCTTACTGCACAGGGTTGCTGTGAGAGTGAAGGAAGAGGTGTCACAGGAGAGTTTAGCATATAGTATGTGCTCAGTAATCATGTGCTGCGTACTCTCGAAGACTTCCACAGGTACTCCCATTTCAAACATACTGACATCTCCTGGGGTAGGCACTGCTGCATGCCTCCAAGGCCACCTTTGGTAAACAAAGAAAGGAATCTGCTCTGTTGAACTCTTGCACACACCTATTCATGAATTTGTTCAGCAGCCTACCTGAATGACACGTTGCAGGAACACACTGGCAGGCACCACATTATCTACTCAGAATGAACACACTGGCCAGGGATTAAAGCAGTTTTCTGGGAGTCCCCCTGTAAATCAGGGTGATCCTAATACTGCCAGGCTGGGTAGAAAGTGTTCATCTGTCTCTCTTGGGTACGGAGGATGGCATTGTTTCTAAGGTGTCCCTTCTGTCCCTTCTGTTTTGTCTGGGTTTGTCCTTGTAAAGCTGCTTGGCTGAATGGGCAGAGACTTCCAGTCTGTGTTGACCTTAGATGGAGAGTTGAGATTCCTGAGGTTCTAACACACTGGACCTTGGAGGACATCCAGTGTGTGGGTGGTGTACTGTGGGTTCAAACACCTCAGCTCCTAGCCTACAGTCTCCTTGAACAACTTCCTTCCTGGAACCAGGGAACTTCTCCAGTGTCACAGGTTCAAGTCTTAGGACCCTTTATAGAAGCAGGAGCTTGTGAACTAAATTGCATCACATTTATTTATTTATTTATTTATTTTTTTTGGGGGGGGGGGGGTTCGAGACAGGGTTTCTCTGTGTAGCCCTGGCTGTCCTGGAACTCACTATGTAGACCAGGCTGGCCTCGAACTCAGAAATTCGCCTGCCTCTGCCTCCCGAGTGCTGGGATTAAAGGCGTGCGCCACCACGCCCGGCCTGCATCACATTTATATTGTTCAACGTAGTAGTGGTAAGCCCAGACCTTTGAAGCCAATGCATGGTTGCTATTGCCAATACAACTTCTCTGGGCTATTGCCAATACAACCTCTCCTGCTGTTAATTGCAGTAAATGTGGTGCCATCCTCACGGGAGATGTTCTGAGGACTGAAAAAAACATTTTCTCAAAGGCCAGGTATCCAGTAGGTACCCAGACTCAGGTGCCCAAACCACTGTTCTGGGCTCTGGTGCCACAAATTTCGAGCTGGCCAGGTAGTGATTGTGTATACCTTTAATCAGAGCACCCACAGAGTAGGTGGAACTCTGAGCTTGAGGCCAGACTGTTCTACAGCGCTAGTTCCGGGACAGCCAAAGCTACACAAAACCCTGTCTTTAAAAGAAAAGAACAAAACCCCAGCTTTTATTACACATGCATTTTCCTTATGGAGATGAAGGGATGCTTACAGCAAACCCAGGTAGAAAAAAGGAGCCAGAGGGAAAGGAAGTCCAAATAACTTGCCCGGGCAGGCCGACCTGGGAAGATGAGGAAGAGGAAATAGGCTTTGATCCATCCCAGCCTTATTTAGAGAAAGGAGAGGTATCACTGACGCTTAAAGGTCCTCAGGCTGAGTGCTCCAGCACAGAGCCCACCCACGTGTACTCCGTTCAGGGTGGGCACTGAGTTCACCTGATTGACGGGTGCTGAACCTGGGCACATATGCCCAGAAGTCCCTGGATCTAAGCAAGCTAGACGTGTCCAAGAGGGATCCTGAGGCACTTCGGGAGGTCCAGACGCCTGCTCTGACACGTGGTAAGAGAGTTGGTCACTGCGGGGAGGACATGCTAGGCTGGGTAAGGGCACAGGCAGCACAGCCTGTGGCTTGAGGTAGATGGAGTGAGACCGGCTGGAAGTGGTTGCCCAAGGTTGGTTCCGACCGAGCTCAACGCCTTATGCGTTTTCGCAGGCTGTCCAGGCATGCAGATGGTGGGGAAACTGAGGACATAAAGCAGCGCTGGGAAACCTGGCTGCGAGCTCGTCAGTTTCTTTAAAACCAGGCTCCTCGTGGACAGGACAGCATAGTCGGTGGGTCCAAACGTAGCTTCTCTGGGGGCGGAGTGCGTCATTGCCACGCCCCTTCGGGCGGGGCTTCCCGTTGCCGCGGGGCCGTTGATTTCAGGGCGGAACGTTCGCGCGGTCAGTGCGCGCGCGCGGGGGGGAAGGCATTGAGAGAGCGCTGCGGATTCGGCTGGGCAAGCTTCGCGTGGTGCGCGCGCAGCGCCATCCGGCGCAGCGCCCGGCGGCTCCACCCAGCCAGAGGGGCGCGGCCCGGGTGGGAGGAGGCGAGAGCGCGAGCGACACTGGGGTCTCCGTGGCACGGCAGGTGAGGCGGCGGGTCGGGGCTGGGTGTCAGCGCCTCGCGTCTCCCCAGCCCTCAGGACCCGCCCTGGGTGCCCGGCACCCTAGTGCCTTCTGATGCGCTGGGGACCCCTGCCTCCGACATCCCCTGGGCTGCCTGGGTCCGCTGCCACCTGTGGACCTGACAACCTTCCACACCCAGGAAACCCCAAGTCCTCCAGATTTCCCTCAGACTCGCACACAGGGGACCTCAGCGGCTTCAAGGCCTGAGACCGTTATATCTGCTCCAGAAGACCAACAGATCCCCTCTGGTCCCACTCCAAAGCCTCTTCAGGTCTCCAGGCCTATGGACTCACATCCTTTCTTGGGTGGAGGCCTTCAGAACCACCTATCCCTAGAGACCTTCCTTTCTAGGATTTCCTGCCTCCTGCTCTCTATCTTGAGGTCCACAGAGCCTTTCAGCGTCTACTAGAGTGTTCTTGAGGTTTGTGAATTGTAAATAGGGATAAAAGTAGCACCATCTGATAGGTTAACAGAGGACCACACATAACCAAAGAGGAGGTGGGGTGTGGGGCTTCGCATGTGCGTTTGTTTTCACAGTGCAGTGGTGGCTGGTGTGGAACCGACTAATTGTAGAGTATGGCATCGCTGGGAGTAAGGGAGTTGGGCAGTCAAAGCTCTTTTAGATTGTGCCCTACCACACACAGCCTACCAAAACCAGTCCGGGAAAGTAAGGCTTGATTACATTGGCCTAATTGATGGGACAATGGCAACCTAAAGGTCCATCTTTCTGGGATCCTGATTTAAGGGTGGCTGTCTTCCCTGAGGTGGAGGTTTGGGGCCAAATGGTACACATCTTATCTTTTTCAGTCCTGGAAATCTCTAGAACAAGGATTATCCTTTCCTCAGGCTATTGTCATTGATAAATAGTCCCTGACTTGCTACTCCCGCAGTCTGGTACCCTGAGGTAATGCCTCAAGAAAGAACATGGCCTGATGATTGTGAAAGGTAAGGGCCAGGCATTTTTAAAGAGGGAGTGGATGCTCTCTGCAGCCCAGTGCTTGGTGCTGGAGGCAGATGACACAGCTCCAGCTGGTAAGGGTTTGTTGGTGGGGGCGATTAGCCAAGTCGGCGGTACTTAGAGTGCAGTGGCCTTCAAGGCAGCTGGGGTTCGGGGGTTCTAGGGAGTAGCGGGAGTGAGGGAAGGGGATGCAAGAGGTGACAGGGAAGCAGACTGACTCTTCAAGGTTGAGAAGTTCTGAGGATCAAATCCAGGCCTTTGTTCACAGGTCAGACTGACTTGTGACTGAGCCATGTCCCTAGTCCTGGCTTACAGATTTTTTCCAGTAGTCACTTTTTTTGTAGGCCGAAAGACCACAAAAGATAGGAATGACTTGGACCCAGGCCGTGTGGTTCAGTAGCCCTCTAGAGCTTGACTGAGCCGAAAGCCCAGGCTTAGAGCCTGGGGCACTGACACGGGAACTTTTTTAGGTGAGATTTTTATCTGTTTGTTCATAGGTGGTGCTCAGCTTAGCGCCTCCCCAGGGTGTCTGCTATCCAAGTATAGGACAGTGCTTCTGGTGGGGGGAAAGGGACTGGAGTCAGCAGGGGAGTCCTGAAGGAACAGGGAAGGTACTGAAGGAGACGAGTTCGGATGTCAGCACTGTCTGTGTAACTGGAGGGGTTGAAGCTGCAAGCAGGAGGTGTCAGTGTCCAGACAGGTGAGCACATGAAGGTGTGACACACACTACTGTAGACAGTGAACTAGGGATTATGAAGAATGGATGAAGCCTGAACTTGGGAGAAGGAGAGGAAACTGGAGATAGCTTAGTGCGGGAGGACTTTCTGTGGCCACCACAGCCACATGTGACTGACAGGCACTTAGAATATACCTACAGTGGCAGGGCTGGCATTTAATGGATTAAATCAAGGGGTCATGGGAAGCATGTATGTTGCTCTGATATTCCATGGAATGCCTCTGGCCACCTGGGAGGTGCACACTCTTCCTTTTTCACATGTGAGGGAACAGACTCAGGGTGAGCCAGGCAAGGCTGTAAGCAGCACAGCACGCCTATTATTAGTGAGGCCCTTCCCGGTTGTGCACCTGTCTTTCCTCCACAGCCTTCTGCCTGGAGACATGGTCACACCTCTTCTTTAGCTCTCCTTATCAATTCTGCTAAAGTTACTGTGTTCTGCGGGCAGCTGTGTGTCTGTGTCCATCTGTCTGTCTGTCCATGTTCTGGGCTTCCTGATGGTGTGTTTCTGGAGAATGGCAGAAGTCCCGCAGGCAAAACAGAGCAGCCAGCCCTGGGGCCCAGGATGAAAGTGAGCGTGACTGGGAGCTCTGGGGCTGTAGGGCATAGGTAGGCCTGGGCTGAGAGTGAAAGGGTAAGCTAGAAGTGAGTATTTGTCATTATAGAAACCCTAGGTCCCTTCTGCTCTAAAGTTTTGTAGTGTGTGTGTGTGTGTGTGTGTGTGTGTGTGTGTGTGTGTGTTTTAAAGTTTATTTACTTAAATGAGTACATTGTAGCTGTCTTTAGACACACCAGAAGTCGTCAGATGGTTATGAGCCACCATGTGGTTGCTGGGATTTGAACTCAGGACCTCTGGAAGAGCAGTAAGTGCTCTTAACCACTGAGCCATCTCTCCAGCCTAAGTTTTGTATTTTTAAGTTGCTCTATAGAGTATCTCTTCTGCATTTTCTGGGTTTGGGGGTGAGGGTTCACTTGGGCCCAGGTTGGGGTGATTTTTTACCTCCACTGACTTATTAAGTGATGTAAAGACCTGCCTTACAGGATGTGTCACCCCTGATGGGCAGACTGAAACAGTGCTGTGGGTGTCAGGTTTCTGGAAAAGCATCCTATGTGTCCCTTGGCATCCCAGCACACTGGAACAGGACCAGGACTGCAGCGTGGTGGCTGCCTCTAGAGCTGACTGAATTGGCACTAAGAGCCGTTAGCACTTGACTGAGAGTATGCATGCAGAGTACTTCGTGTTTTTCCCTAAAAGCAGCAGGATTTTTGTTGTTGTTTGTTTTGTTTTGTTTTGCTTTTGTTTTTTGAGACAGGGTTTCCCTGTGTGGCCCTGGCTGTCCTGGAACTCACTGTGTAGACCAGGCTGGCCTCAAACTCAGAAATCCGCCTGTCTCTGCCTCCCTAGTGCTGGGATTAAAGGTATGCACCACCATGCCCGGCTGAAAGCAGCAGCTTTAATTTTTTTTGGACAGAATCTCATGTGCCCAGGCTAGCTTTAAAATTCTCCATAGCTGAGTTCCACTGAACTTGTAACCCTCCTGTCTCTGTCTCTGAAATTCTGGGATTGCAGGTGTGTGCTATCATGTCTGCTGCTATTCTTTGAAGGGACTCTGGTCTTAACTGGTTCACCTGTGCTGGTGGGGTTTGCTTTTACTTTTTTAGAATGTGTACCACCACCACCATCATCGTCATCATCGTGTGTATGATATGTGTGAATGCATGTAGCACACAGTATGTGCAGAGGTCAGTGACAACTCTGTGCAGTCATTGTCTCATCTGCCTTTTGGGGAGGGATTAAGACAGTTTCTTTATTGTGTAGCTATTTATTAATTTAGGCTCAAATATGTAAGCAGCTCAGGAGCACTGTTTGGGAGCACTGCTCTCCAGGTACCGGTTATCTGGTACCCCCACCTATTTTGGGGTTTTTTTTTTGATGGTCTTTCTACATAGCCCTGGCTGTCTAGGAACCCACTATGTATAGACTACCAGGCTTGCCTTGAACTTACATTGAATCTGCCTGCCTCTGCATCCTAAGTGTGAGGATTAAAGACCTGTTTAATCTCAATGCTTGGCACATTTTGAGGATTACAAAGAGGTTTTCTGCTTTTCTTTATTTTAGTGATGGGTCAAATAGCACATGCTCAAGGTCAGGGTTTGTGTCTTCTGTGCATGGTTCTGATGAAGTGTGTGCTTGTGTTGAGAGAGGCCAGGAGAGGGTGTCAGGGTCTTCCTCTTTACTCTTTGCCGCCTTCCTTTTAGACAGGGGCTCTCTCTGACCATCAAGTCCCAGGGCTCTTCCAGTCTCTGCCTCCCTACAAAGGTATAGGGGCCTCCATAGCCATACACAGTTTTTAAGTGGGTGTTGGGGATTCATTCACTTAGGCCCCAGGTTCTTGTGCTGCAGCTGATTTTCACTTACCTACCGAGCCATCTCCCTGTCCCCAGTGTTACTGTTTTGAGGTAGGGTCTCACTTTGTAGCCCAGGCTGGCCTGGCATTAACTGTGTAGACCAGATGGGCTTAAACTTTTGGTATCTTTCTTTGCTTAAGCCTCCTGATTTCTGGGATTACAGGCATGAGCAACTGTGTTTTGCAGACTTTGTTGGGGGAGGGGATACACGAGCAGCCATGCTTGGCTGTCTCTGTGTAAGTGGAGAGGGATTGGGAGGTGGAGGAGTGTTGAGGCAGGTCTCATGCCATATGTCCAGGATGGCTTTTAACTCAGTGATCCACCTGCCTCAGTCTCCTGCATGCTCTGATCACAGGTGTGAGTCACCATGCCTAGCATTGTTCTCTAAGTTGGAGAACAGTTCATCTTCAGGTTCCTTGATTATAGCAGCAGTGGTTCTGTTGGGACAGTTGGGGGAAGGGCCTGAGAGAGGCGCTGAGTTGGAAGCTTGCTGTGTGTCTGTAGCCTGTAGGCCTCTTTACAAGTGTCTTTTAGATCTCTGCTCACCGGAAGTCTTTGCAATGGTCTAGACAGTGACATGGTTGGTGGAAGTCCATAGACAGGCAAGAACTGAGATTTGTGTTTTTCTGCCCAGTCTCAGCACTTTTTAAAAGTTTTTAAAGTTTAAGTTCCTGGCTGGCGTGGTGGCGCACGCCTTTAATCCCAGCACTCATGAGGCAGAGGCAGGCTGATTTCTGAATTCAAAGCCAGCCTGGTCTACAAAGTGAGTTCCAGGACAGCCAGGGCTATACAGAGAAACCCTGTCTCAAAATACAAAACAAAACAACAACAACAACAAAAGTTCCTTTTTTTAAAAAGATTTATTTTATTTATTATATGTAAGTACACTGTAGCTGTCTTCAGACACTCCAGAAGAGGGCGCCAGATCTCGTTACGGATGGTTGTGAGCCACCATGTGGATGCTGGGATTTGAATTTATCACCTTCGGAAGAGCAGTCGGGTGCTCTTACCCGCTGAGCCATCTCACCAGCCCCTAAAAGTTCCTTTTTAAAGTTCCTTCCTACTCTGTTCCTAGGTTAGATGGATGGAGTCCTGCTGATGTATGTCACCTGAGATAGGTCTATCACCCAGCCCCCGGCTGGTCCATCTGTGCTACTGTGTATACTGGATGAATTATTATTGCCAGTGGTTTCTGTCACAGCCCTGTGTTCCTCTTTCTGCTAAGGTCAACATTAGAACCAAGTGGCTATGAGAGAGAATACTGCGACTAGGAGACAGGGAATAGAAATTGGGTGAGGGTCACAGGCACATCAGCTACAGATTAGGGCTCTGGCAGATGGCAGCAAGTGCCTGTGGTAATATGTGCATTTCTCGCTGTAGTGGGGATATGATTGGCTGAGTCCAGTTTCCACTTCTCTTCTGCTTTTGAGTTAAGGTCTTGCTGTATTGCCCAGACTGCCCTGGAACTCATTATGTAGATTAGGCTAGCTCTAAAGGTAAAGTGATCCTCCTGCATCTGCCTCCCCAGAGCTAGGATTAAAGGAATGGCCACCACGTTCCATGTTAGACTCCTTTGAGGATCTCCTGGCCTTTGGGTCTATGGTGGTTTGAATAAGAATGGCCCCCACAGGGGGCTGGTGAGATGGCTCAGCGGGTAAGAGCACCCGACTGCTCTTCCGAAGGTGATATGTTCAAATCCCAGCAACCACATGGTGGCTCACAGCCATCCTTAATGAGATCTGGCGCCCTCTTCTGGAATGCCTGAAGACAGCTACAGTGTACTTACATATAATAAATGAAATGAGATGGCTCAGCGGGTAAGAGCACCCGACTGCTCTTCCGAAGGTGATGAGTTCAAATCCCAGCATCCACATGGTGGCTCACAACCATCCGTAACGAGATCTGGCGCCCTCTTCTGTGTCTGAAGACAGCTACAGTGTACTTACATATAATAAATAAAATAAATCTTTAAAAAAAAAAATCTTTAAAAAAAAAGAATGGCCCCCACAGGCTCATGTATTTGAAATGTTAGACACCAGGGAATAGTGCTGTTTAAAACAAATTAGGGAGTAGGATCTTATTGCAGGAAGTGTGTCACTGGGGGTGGGCTTTGAGGGTTCAAAGGCACGTGCAGGACTCAGTCTCTGTCTCTCTCTCTCTTACTCTCTCACTCTCTGTCTCTCTCGCTGTCTCACTGCTTATGAATGAGGATGTAACTGAGCACTGCTCTAGAGCCATTGTGTGACCATGCTCCCTGCTACAATGACAATAGACTACATCTCTGAAATTGAACACAAGCCCCCAACATGATGTTTTCTTTTTTTTTTTTTTGGTTTTTCGAGACAAGGTTTCTCTAAGAGTGATGCCTGCCCCTCCTGCTGGGAGAAGGAAGTGGGTTTTGAGTTTCTGTTCACTTTTCCTTCAGCGAGATTGAGCTGTAGCCCATGAATGTACATCTTCTTGCAGGATTTTTATGTGTGAGGTGTTGGGAGCCTGCTGGGGAAGCCTTGTGCCGCAGAGCTGTGACTTCCCCTCTCCTGCATCTTTGTACTCTAAAGCCTGTACTTTGGTATAGCACTAGCTGGCCTTGAATTCCCAGAGATCCATCTTCCTCTGTCTCTCAAGTGCTGGGATTAAAGGTGTGTGCTCCCACGCCCGGCAGAAGTTGAGTTTTTAAAAAGCATAATCTCCCACAGGTTTGGATCCTGTTCATTCTGCTTGCTCACTTTTAATAACCAGCCCCTCCTCCCATCTTTATGACCACCTTCATGACTCTGACTTGTTCTCACTCCTCTGGTCTTTGTAGCAGTGAAGAACCTTGGTGGTAGCCAGCCTTTCAGACAAGGGCCGCTTGCATAGCTTGGCCCGGGCCTGGCTCAGCAAAGCTCCTCCAGCCACACTGGGTAACACATACAAGTGTTCTTAGACCTCAAACAACCTCATTCCTCAGGTGGGTGACATTCTTCCAGGAGGCTGGGCCTACTTTACACGGCTGAGTTGTAGAGGAGAGGCTGCACTGTCTAGTGCTTGTCAGACTTTGATTTGTATCCCATTTGCTGGTGTGCCAGTGGCCAAAAATGTCCTACGGCTAAGACTGGAGGCCGTGTGCAGGGGTGTGGGTGTGTGGAGTTGGATGGCATTGTTAGTGACCTACTGTGTCAGCTGGAAAGCAGAGGCTCCGCCTCACAGCTTTATGGAGATGACCAGTTCCTCTCTGTACCCTGCTACTTTTAAACTCTGGTGAATATGACATGTTTTTAAAATGTGCATATTTTAATGTATGTATGCCATTGTGGGAGTGTATGCATGCATGTGAGTGCAGGTGCCTGTAGAAGCCAGAGGTATTAGACCCCCTGGAGCTGGAGGTGGTTGTAAGCCAGCAGGCCTGGGTGCTAGGAACGAAAGTCAGGACCCTTACAAGAGCAGTACGTGCTCTTAACCACTGAGCTCTCTCTCTAGCCTTCTGATGAACATGTACTTAGTGTTGGATGTCAAGGGATTACAAAAAAAATGAAGGCAGTGTAGTTATTGCAGAGCTCATTCATAATAGAGATATGATTTCTTTTTTTGTTTGTTTGTTTTTGTTTTTCGAGACAGGGTTTCTCTGTGTAGCCTTGGCTGTCCTGGAACTCACTCTGTAGACCAGGCTGGCCTCGAACTCAGAAATCTGCCTGCTTCTGCCTCCCGAGTGCTGGGATTAAAGGCGTGCGCCACCACGCCCGGCGAGTTATGATTTCTTATTCTAGGCATAAAACACTCAGCTAAGACTCTGTTGAAGGTTTTAGATAAAAAAAAAAACAAACAGTAAAACACTGGTAGGTTTTTATAAAAAAAATGTGTTGCTATGATGACTTGGTTTTGAGTCTGCAAAGTGGTGACGACATGGTCACCTAGGAAACAGAAACTGCAGCATCTGAGAGGCCTCTGAAGGGAGTTGTTGACTGTCGTCTGCAATCTGATTGGCTTAAAAGAGTGGCCCTTGAGAAGGGACTGGCACATCAGAGATAGACTGGCCTCCAGAAACCTGTCAGCAGAGGTCAGACTGGGCAAATCTCCCACTTGGGCCTTGGTTTAAAAACAAAGGGGAGATTTTGAGCAATCTCTGGATAATTATATGAGGTTTGGCTCTGATCTTTGGCTGCTGAAAAACAGGAAATGAGGTAATGCCTTTAAGCTTGTAGTGTTTATAAAGAACTGTAAATGGCTAAATATGGGCAGCTATTCAGTTCCTCCCCACAGGGGTCGTGAGATCTCTCGGAGGAGTCTTGTGCGTCCCCTGCCGGTTGCTTAGATCTCTAGAGGTCCTCAGTTACCTAAAATCCCAGACAGAGACCACTCTCTCCCTGTTGAGGTGGTAACCCTTGTAATATTGGTTGCAAGTGCTGGCTGCAGAGACTTCAGATCCCCCAACTCAGGCTGAGGCAGAGTGGATCAGGAACCAGGCATAACTTGCCTGCACAGGCCAGAGCTCCCTCCTGTTCTGTGAGTGTCTCTTGTTCTCTTGGGGAACTAAAATCGCTTGTTTTTTGTGTTACATTGCAGAGGTTGAAGTGCATGTTTTGGATTTTAACTGTGATACTACAGGTGAATGGCAAGCGAAAAGCAGTTGAACAGGAGGAAGGAATTAGAAAATGTTTATTTCTTTATGTGGTAAAGGTTGAGGTTGTGTTGTTTCTGAGGCACACAGGCTGCCGGTGGCTGAAGTCGGCTCTAAAGTGCTGGCTCGAGCAGGCCACAATGAAGGGCTTTCCCCCAGGCAGGAAGGCATAATCACTCTGGAGACACGGAGTGTGCTCATGGTAGCTTCAAACAGGAAGTGCAGTAGGCTAGCTTAGTGTTCTGTCTTGCAGGGCCCTGAGCCTTGGTCTCAGCTGTGGGACACAGCCCAGCTGCCTGGCCCAGCAGTTTGGCTTGCAGAGCATCCCTCCAAAGAGGACTGAGCTCGGAAGGTTGGCCAGTTAGCAGGTATCCATGCTTTCCAGCTGCTAACAGAATGGAGGACTGTGCATAGGCTCATTGGACACTTGGGCTGGGATCCATGGGCTTCTGTCTGCAGTGGAGGGAGTTATATGAAATAGAACAGTTATAACTTGCCTTAGAAAATTTCTAATAGATTACCAAGCCGAAATAGACTTGACCTTACATGGTGACTGTGGTGAGTAGGCGGCACACTCCCCTGCCCTGCTGTCCCTCTGCCAGCTTCAGGGTTTGGCCCATGAATTGGTTTCTTACCCCTGAGGATAGGCCATGGACCTTGGGAATTTTGGTGGAAGCTGAGTGGGAGGGTGGATGCATGCAGACGTTTTCATGGTGACTGCAGGATCCCATTGTCTCAAGCCTGAGGGTGCAACTGAGAGACCCATGAATTGTGTGGTCTCTCCTTGAGTTATGTTTGACCTAATTCAGTCCTATGTGAGGATGTGTGTGTTTGGGGGTCCAGTGTTCCCTGCATTCCCCCCACTGTTGATCCCCGGGAGTGCTGCTGCTAGGTGTGGGGAGGGGAGGTTCAGGACTCCTCTTTATTTGTTTTGAGGTGGTTGCTCTATGTAGCCTAGGTGGCCTTTAACCTGAGGTCCTTCTATGTCTGCCCTTTTTTGTTTTTTGTTTTTTTGTGTTTTTTGTTTGTTTGTTTGTTTTCCCTTGTTCCGGTCAACCCCACTCGCTCCAGTCGGCCCTGTTTGCTCCAATCAGCTCCGCTTGCTCTGGTCGGCCCTGCTCTCTCCAGCCGTCCCCGTTCAGCCCCGCTCGCTCCGGACAGCCCCGCTCGCTCTGGTTGGTCTCTCTGGTCCAAGGATTTGTTTATTATTATTCTTCATAAGTACGCTGTAGCTGACTTCAGACGCACCAGAGGAGGGCGTCAGATCTCATTATGGGTGGTTGTAAGCCACCATGTGGTTGCTGGGATTTGAACTCATCACCTTCGGAAGAGCAGTCGGGTGCTCTTACTGGCTGAGCCATCTCACCAGCCCCTTTTTTGTTTTTCAAGACAGGGTATCTCTGTGTAGCCCTGGCTGTCCTGGAACAGACCAGGCTGGCCTTGAACTCAGAAATCCACCTGCCTCTGCCTCCCCAGTGCTAGGATTAAAGGCGTGCGCCACCACGCCTGGCACATCTGCCCCTCTAACTGATGGGATCATAGGTGCTCTGCTCCTCGTTTAACTTGGCAGTTGTGCTGCTCGGAGCACTGTCCTCCGTAGCCAGCCAAGTGCTTACAAGTTGTGCACACAAGCTACTCACCATGCTCCTAGCAGCTTGCGTTCATGAAGGGCCAGTGGTGGAGGTGGCAGTCAGTCCATAGGTTGTAGTCCCACGTGTGAGGCTTACTTTACATTTTGAGCAGTTTCTAATAACACAGGGGGACTAAATTTAGGACATAAACTCTGCTCTCAAATGATATGAAAAATGTCATTAGAAAGCTTGGTGGAAAAGGGGGAAATGGCACCATAGTCCCCAGTGATAGTAGCTATAGGACTTCACACCAGGTTCCCTGCCTGTTTCCTTGTTTACCATAAACACTAGCTCTAGACTCAAGGGAGCCTGGTAGATGGTTTTGTCTTAAAGAGAAATTGCCAGGGTAAAAGCTCACAACCTGGGGGCCAGTTCACCAGAGCTGCTCTGTCTGGAGCCTGACCAGGGAAGTCAGGCAAGGTTATCGGCCGGCTGCAGAGGAACCACTTGTGTGGGCCTTTTTCTAGTTGGCACTTTCTGGGTGTTCTAATTAAAGGGGAGTCCAGACCTTTGACTCATCCTAATCCTCTACAGTATCCTGAGAACTCATCACTTTCTTCTCTTTAGGATTCACAGATGGAGTCAGTGGAAAAGACCACAATCAGAAGTGAACAGAAATGCAGGTAAGCAGGCAGTTACTCATGGGGGTTCCTGTCCCCGGAAGTGGGAAAGCTGGAAGGGGAACCCATGGCTGCTCACTGTGGCTTGCTCCAATACAAGAAACATTCCAGAAACTGGCTTTCTGCTCAAAGAAGCTACCAGAGCCCCATCTCCAAACCAGGCAACTCAGAAGTGGAGGGTGGGAAGGGCCGTGGGACTGTGCATGGCCAGCAGGTCCCACTTACTGGAAAGTGGTGTGCAGTGAGCTGCTGACCACAGAGAACACAGGGAGGGGCTTTAGGAAGCAGAAAACCTGCACCTAGTCAGAAGTCACCAGCAGGATCACTCTAGCTCTTACAGTGCAGATTTACCAGCTATTTGCAGCTTCAGAGGAGGAGAGGGGCTGAACTTTTTGATTACAGTTATCTGTAAATGTATTTATCATTGCAGGCAACAGGGATCTTTCTCTCTCTCTCTCTCTCTTCTTTCTTTCTTTCTTTCTTAACGGTTTTATTTTATTTTATTTTTTATTTATTTATTTATTTTTTTTCGAGACAGGGTTTCTCTGTATAGCCCTGGCTGTCCTGGAACTCGCTTTGTAGACCAGGCTGTCCTGGAACTCATAAATCCGCCTGCCTCTGCCTCCCAAGTGCTGGGATTAAAGGCATGTGCCTGGCTAGGGACTTTTGTTTTCTGGTAGTGAACAGAAGGGCAAATCTGTGACCTGAACATTCTAGATGTTTCCAGATTGGAAGCTTGTGGTACTTCCAAGCTGACTGTTGGCTTCCTCTTCCCTTGTTCTTAAATAGAAAGTTTTTAAAGAGCCTCATTAGGAAGCAACCCCAGGACCTGCTCTTGGTTATTGGGACTGGCGTGAGTGCAGCTGTGGCCCCCGGCATCCGAGCGCTCTGCTCTTGGAGGAGCTGCATCGAGGCGGTCATCGAGGCTGCAGAGCAGCTGGAGGTCCTGCACCCTGGCGACGTTGCTGAGTTCCGGAGGAAGGTGATGAAGGACCGAGACCTGCTGGTTGTGGCCCATGATCTGATCCGGAAGATGTCACCTGTGAGTCTCAGACACATCAGGTTTCCCAGCACTGGCTTTAGGTTCTAGTCCAGGTTGAAGGAGTGTGTACATTGAACACTAGGCCTCCCTGAGCAGAGGTTCTGTTTGTTAGTGCTCAGCCTATCAGGCCACCATCTGTGGGGTGTTTTGTTTTGATTTTTAAGATGGATTTCTCTGTGTAGCCTTGGTTGTTCTGGAACTCACTCTGTAGACCAACCAGGTGGTTCTCAAACTCAGAAATCCACCTGCTTGTGCTTCCTGAATACTGGGATTAAAGCTGTTTGCCACTGTGCCCAGCGGATCCTACTCTTTTAAACCTCAATACTGGGTTGCTTGCAGGTACTGCATTAGTTTGTAGTATGGCCCCTGAAGGCTGGTTGGTTCTGGATGGTGTTATGCTGCCATTTTTAGTGTGAGGTTTGTGAGACACTGAATGTTTTGGTTGAGTAGGCTACTCATATCTCTGCAGAGAAGAGCTGGTCCTCAGAAGACATTTTAAGGTGGAGGTTAGTGTCTGCCGATAGAAGAACTAGCAGAAGGTAACAGGGTTGTGGATGCAAGGGACAGTTACTGAGAGGCCCCAGCCAGATGAGGCTGGCTGTGTTGTGTGGTGTAGGCTGAGCAGCAGCGTGGGAGAAGCTGGAGTAGGCTGTTTCTCAGTGCTCTGTGCTCATGGAGATGTGTAGTCGGCATATAGAGGAGGCAGGAGGAGACTTGAGATGGGTGCCTAAGGGGGGATAGGACTGTGAAATGGTCATCAGGAAGGGCAGGACTCATGTGGGGGTCTCCAAAAGACCAGAGACTCCAAATGGTGGTTTTATCGGGATAGTAATTCT
Organism: Mus minutoides; assembly: GCA_902729485.2. Classification (NCBI taxonomy): domain Eukaryota; kingdom Metazoa; phylum Chordata; class Mammalia; order Rodentia; family Muridae; genus Mus; species Mus minutoides. The sequence continues at coordinate 280,794 of LR749587.1, forward strand.
GATTCCTACATTGAAACCCAGGGAGACAGCCCAGGAGCATGCAGGGGCTCAGTGGTCCTGGAGACCTGAGCTTACCACCCTCAAGCATGAGGTTCCCTGGCTTTGTATAGTTAGCTGCCTGACTCCCCGACCCTTCCCACTCCTTGTGGTGAGCAGATGGGGCTGCCAACTCTCCCCTCCCGTGCCTTTGCATGGAGTCACTACATCACTGGCTTCTCCCAGTGCTACACTTCACCTGTCCAGGCTGGGCTGTTTTCAGTTTGGTAGCTGTGCCAGATGTGGGTGTTCTGTTAATTAGGGTCAACTGACATCATAGGCAGAGGCTGGGCCAAACCTCACCTGCTAGCCATCTTTGTAAAGTCCCATTGGCATGTGGCCATACCCTCTTGCTGGTACATTGTCTGTGGCTGCTTTCATGCCCAGAGGCCAGCTTGAGTAGCTGTAGTAGGAACTGTGGCCACAGGCCTAACAGATTTAGGCACTTGGGACAAAGGGTGCTAATCCCTTGTACAGGAAGATGAGAGCTTACCATTGGGCCAGGGAAATGTGTGGGATGGCTGCACAGCACCAAGGGTATGTGGTTCACTCAGGGAAAGGCCATCGTGTTGATGATACTGATGGTCAGGAGATGTGTCTGAAGCTCACCCTGATGCTTCTTATCCTGGTGCACTCTTCCAAGCCTCCTACAGAGAATCAGGTGAGGGGGTCAGCAGGCCTCCCCGCCATGCTGGCATGTTTATGAGCCATCCTAGAGGATACCAAGTTGGTTTTATTAGGGAGTTATGGTCCCATGGATAAAGATGAGGATTAGCGGGTACCAAGGGCGGAACCTCAGGATGACATCCATCCCCATAACCTCCAAGGAGGAGGAGGGGCCTATGGGGAACTTGCTTGGTGGCTCTGTCTTGACCTGTGGGCCCCTGAGGTGGTGCTGACTGAGACTGAGTGCTGCTGTAGGAAGCCTAGGTTAGGGCTCTTCTTGGGGAACATGGGACCTCTTGACCCCTATCCTGTCCAGCTTGACCCCATTTTGGTTTCCTTCAGCAAGGCTATCTGCTGTTGTCATTGTTCCCCACCTTCCCTGTCCCACATGGGTAAAGTAGGGACTTTCCATAGCACCTTATGGCCTGGTTCTGGGCCAGCTCTCTGACCTCCCCTGCTACACAGGCCCCGTTTTCATGAGCATTGTGGTGTCTCTGTACTTGCCCCTGCTCACAGCAGTCTTGAGAGCTCCCCACTCCTCCAGGTCTCAGAGAGATCTCCATGGGCCTTTCCTGCCCGCCTACACCCAGTCCTCTGCCTTGCTTTTCCCCAAGTGTTTATTCTGCAGTGCCACGTCCTTGTACTTGGCCTGTCTTTCCCCGAGACTGACGTCAGTCTTTGTTCTGGTAAGAATGTGCATCCTTACTCATGTGCCCTCAGCTTACTCCCAGCCGTGATCAGCCTCTGCTGTTCCTGACTTCTCTCCGTTGTTGTCATTTTGAGACAGGGCCTATCTACATAGACCTGGCTGGCCTGTACGTCACTAGTTAGACCAGGCTGGCCTTGAACTCACAGAGATATGCCTGCTTCTACCTCTGCCTGTGTTTCATGCATCATCATGGCCAGCATGTGTTTTTAACCCTGATCTGCCTCTCTGCAGCGCACAGGCGACACCAAGCCCAACTTCTTCCAGGATTGCCTGATGGAGGTGTTTGACAGCTTGGAGCAGCACATTCAGAACCCTGTGGTGCTGCAGTCCATCCTCAGCCTGATGGACAGAGGCACCATGGTGCTGACCACCAACTATGACAACCTGCTGGAGATCTTCGGGCAGCAACAGAGCAAGCCCATGGAGTCCCTGGACTTGAAGGATAAGACGAAGGTGCGGGCCGAGTGGGTAGGAGGTTCCGGGAGGTCACTGCTTTGGGCCCACTGCCCTGGGTTACTCCTTGATGCCCCACAGCCATTCCCTCAGGCAGCCCAGGAGCAGCCTGGGAGCCATGCCCTCCCCCACCCACTTGTGATGCTTCCTGCTGTCCACTCTTTTCATGCTCTGTCCTACAAGCAGTTCTCATCTGCATTGGCTGATTAGTGACTACTGTGGGAATGTGGGCAATAGAGCCAGCACAGAAAAAAGCACCCACGATCCTCGTAGTGTGGAGTTTTTTTCTTATACAGTTGGGATTTAATGGATGCAAACATTTCAAACCTGTTTTTAATTTTTTTTCTCCCTTTTGGAGACAGGGACTTGCTGAGTAGCTCAGGCAGATTTTATCCTTGGGCTCCACCTGCCTCTGCTTTCAAGTTACTGGGGTTCCAGACTCACTGTATAGACCATGCTGGCTTTGGGTGTATAGCAGTCTTCCTGCCTTTACCTTACAAATGCTGGCACATTCCATGATGCCTGGCTTCACTAAGCTATTTGTCTGTTATTTCTGTATTGCTGTGATGAGGCACCATGATCAAGGCACCTCATAGAAGAAAGGTGAGGGCTTGCTTATAGTTCCAGAGGGTGAGTCTATGACCATCATGGTAGGGACTGTGGCAGCAGGTGGGCAGGCATGGCACTAGAGTAGTAGCTGGGAGCTTACATCTGATCCACATATTGGAGGCAGAGAGAGACTGGGCCTGGTATGAGCTTTTGAAACCTTAAAGCCAATCTCCAGTTACACACCTCCTCTAACAAGACCATACCTCCTAATCCTTCCTAAACAGTTCTACTGGCTATGAGCCTAGTGGGCCATTCTAATTCAAAGTGTATTATTTAAAATTTTAAAAGAACAAGTGTAGACTTACTAAGAAAAAGTGAGAAAGAACTTCTGAGAGTGGGTTCTGAGAGACAAGTGCCCCAGGAAATTGTTTATAGTGATTTTGGCCTGGTGTGGTATCACCTGTAGAAGACAGTTGTATCCCCAGCTCTGTATGGTAGCACCCATTCCCTGTCCCTTGCCTGAAGTGGAGTTATTAAAAACAAAGCAAGCAGTCACAGTGGTGCACACCTGGAATCTTAGCACATTGGAGGCTGAGGCAGGAGTATTACTATAAATTTTGAGTCTATCCTGAGTTACATAGTGATTTTAAGAAAAGTCTGGGCACGTGTCTCCAAAACAAACTAAAACAGCCAAACGTATTTTTGTCTGAGAGGTGCAAGTCCTATTTTTCCTCCTCTATTGCAAAGGTGGAGCAGTTGGGTTGTATGGAGCACTTTGATTTTTGGCATGCTTGCTTTTTCTTAACGCTTCTGTTAGATGTGTTAGGGGGTCAGATGCTACCTGTGCTTTTAGATGTATTAGGGAGTCAGACGCTACCTATGCTGTTAGATGTATTAGGGAACCTAAAAAAATTAAAAAATAAAAAAACCTAGCCCGGCGGCGGTGGCGCACGCCTTTAATCCTAGCATTCGGGAGGCAGAGGCAGGCGGATTTCTGAATTCAAGGCCAGCCTGGTCTACAGAGTGAGTTCCAGGACAGCCAGGGCTATACAGAGAAACCCTGTCTCGAAAACCTAAAAAAAAAAAAAATAGATGTATTAGGGAGTCAGACGCTACCTATGCTGTTCCTGCTAAGTTGTGGTGCATGCTCTCTCTGTGCTAGCCTGGTTGGCTGCTTTGGTGTCCCGCAGTGACATGGTCCTATGATGGGGTGTGGCACAGGCTGTGGCTGAGTACGATAGTACCTTTGAAAATGACTAGTCAAGTGTGGGTAAGAGAACTGTCTGTTGGCTCCTGCCTCTAGTGAGCCTGCCTCTGTAGAGCCTGCCCCACATTGAGATATATGAAGTATGGCCTGTAACCTGAACTGAGTTGAATGCAGGGGGCTGTTTGAGATATAGTGTTGATGGTGTAAAAGTAACTAGCTTGGGGTAGAACACTCATCTAGGATGTGTGAAGGACGACATGGGTTTTACCTGAAGAACCACAAAACATAAATGGAAACAGAGGGCATGGTGGCGCACGCCTTTAGTCCCAGCACTGGGGAGGCAGAGGCTGGCGGATTTCTGAGTTCGAGGCCAGCCTGGTCTACAGAGTGAGTTCCAGGACAGCCAGGGCTACACAGAGAAACCCTGTCTCGGAAAAAAAAAAAAAACCCAAAAAAGAAAAGGCGCCCTTTGCGTCCTGCAGGGACGGATTCGCGGTGGCGGTGCCTGGCCGGGCGTAGGCAAGAGCAAACGAGCGGCTCCTTGCAGGCTGTGTGCGCCCGGCTTTCAGCATGGGGGATCAGGCTTTGAGCTTCCTTAAGGACTTCCTGGCAGGTGGCATCGCCGCCGCCGTCTCCAAGACAGCGGTCGCCCCGATCTAGAGGGTCAAACTGCTGCTGCAGGTCCAGCATGCCAGCAAACAGATCAGTGCAGAGAAGCAGTACAAAGGCATCATTGATTGTGGCGTGAGAATCCCCAAGGAGCAGGGCTTTCTCTCTTTCTGGAGGGGTAACCTGGCCAACATGATCCGGTACTTCCCCACCCAAGCCCTGAACTTCGCCTTCAAAGACAAGTACAAGCAGATCTTCCTGGGAGGCGTGGACCGCCATAAGCAGTTCTGGCGCTACTTTGCTGGTAACCTGGCCTCTGGTGGGGCAGCTGGGGCCACCTCCCTCTGCTTCGTCTACCCGCTGGACTTTGCTAGGACCAGGCTGGCTGCTGACGTGGGCAAGGGATCTTCCCAGCAGGAGTTCAATGGGCTGGGCGACTGTCTCACCAAGATCTTCAAGTCGGACGGCCTGAAGGGTCTCTACCAGGGCTTCAGTGTCTCTGTCCAGGGCATCATCATCTACAGAGCTGCCTACTTCGGAGTCTATGACACTGCCAAGGGGATGCTGCCAGACCCCAAGAATGTGCACATTATCGTGAGCTGGATGATTGCCCAGAGTGTGACAGCGGTGGCGGGGCTGGTGTCCTATCCGTTTGACACTGTTTGTCGTAGGATGATGATGCAGTCTGGCCGGAAAGGGGCTGATATTATGTACACGAGGACACTTGACTGCTGGAGGAAGATTGCAAAAGATGAAGGAGCCAACGCTTTCTTCAAAGGTGCTTGGTCCAATGTACTGAGAGGCATGGGTGGTGCTTTTGTATTGGTATTGTATGATGAGATCAAAAAATATGTGTAATACTCAAGTTCACAAGTTCACAGATCCATTGTGTGGTTTAACAGACTATTCTTAAGGAAATAAAAAGAGAGACAGATCTTGGATAAAACCAGACCATAAGGAATACCTCAGAAAAAAAAAAAAGCTTCATTGAGTATTCATTAAACCACAGAAGTATTTTGTATTTATTTTACACTTAGATTCCCACAGAAAACAGAGGCTAGCTTATCATACGTGTTCAACTAATTAACTGAAGAACCGATGCTGAAAAAGTAACTCAATGTGACTCATTAATAAAGACTACTCAATACAAAAAAAAAAAAGAAAAAAGAAAAGGCAACAGAAGCAGCTACAGCCCACACCAGCCCACACCAGCCCACACCAACATATGAATCAACACATGGCTAAGGCCGTCCCTCCCCGTTCAGCCGCAGTTAGCTGCTGTGACAACATATGAATCAATGGCACATAGCTAAGGCCATCCCTCCCCATGCGGTCACAGTTAGCTGCTGTGACAACATATGAATCAATGGCACATAGCTAAGGCCATCCCTCCCCATGTGGTCACAGTTAGCTGCTGTGACAGCAGTTACTTCCACACACTGTCGTCAGTAAAGACCTCACTGAGATTCTGGGCAGGATAACTAGTTTCTGTTTTAAAGGTATAATTATGAATGCAAACATTTACTTGTTTAGATAATTTTGTTCTTGTATCTTGCTTGAAATAATAGCAGTCTATTTATTGTCTTGGTTTGGGTTTTGATAGGTCCTTCAGTGGGCAAGAGGCCATATTAAGTATGGAGTTCTTCATATTCATGGCTTGTACACAGACCCCTGTGGGATGGTGCTGGATCCATCGGGCTATAAAGATGTCACTCAAGATCCAGAAGTAATGGTAAGCCTGTTTTCACTAGACTTTGGGTGAACTGATGGTGGCAGCCAGCCATCTGGCTGTGTTTCCCAGGCATTCTGGTCCTCTGGTTAACTCCCCTTTCACATGGCTGCTGGGGACAGGGCCATATTTTCCTGTTAGTAGCCACATCTGTAGGCCCTGGTAAGGTGCTGCATTCTGAATAGATGCTCAGTGCACACCTGCTTGAGGACATATGTGCTTCCTTAGAAACCTCTCTCCTGGTGCCATCACTAGCACACTGCGGTTTCCTGGCCATGGACTTGGCAGGAGAGACTTGCCTGATGCTGGTAGTCTGGTCTGCTTCTCCTCTGTCCCATTTGTCAGCTCTCCATGCTTACTCAGGGGCCTTCTATCTGCAGTTCTCACCTTCTTTACATAGCAGTCTCTTCAGGTTAAAACTAGGGCTAAGGATGGAGCTCTGGCCGAGCTCTTGAGGAATGCGTGCATGTCCTTAGATCCATGCCAGCACAGCAGACCAGCAGCTAGCACCCTATATTATGGAAGCTTTTCTTCACTCTTTTAGGTTGTTTTTTTTTTTTTTTTTTGAGATAGTGTCTCACTACAGAGCCCTTCCTTTCCTGGGACTTGCTATGTAGGCCAGGCTGGCCTTGAACTTAAAGAGATCTTCCTGCCTCTGCCTCCTGAGTACTGAGATCAAAGGTATTTGCCACCATGCCAGGTCTTCTTCATTTTTTAATGAGAAATTTGTGGCTGGGTACTTGTGTCACATGTGTGAGTTCAAGGCCAGCCTGGTTTATAGAAGAGTTCCAGGACAGCCAGGGCCACACAGAGAAACCCTGTTTTGAAAAGCCAAAAAGAATGCTGGAGAGATTGCTCAGTGGTTAAGAACACTGACTACTTTTCCAGAGGTCCTGAGTTCAATTCCCAGCAACCACATGTTTGCTTACAACCATCTGTAATGGGATCTAATTCACACGTCTATTGTGTCTGAAGACAGCGACAGTGTACTCATATAAATAAACTAAATTTAAAAACACAAGGAAAAAGAAAAACCAAAAAGGAAAAAAAAAAAAAAAGATTTGTGAGGGTGTGTGTTAGTTGCCTGCAGAAACTAGAGACATTGGGTCCCTTGGATCTGGAGTCACAGTGGTTGAACTACCCTTCATGAGTTCTGGAATTGAATAGGTCTCTGGAAGAGCTTCACTTGCTCTTTGTTAACCACTCCACTGAGCATCTTCCCAGCCCTGCCCCAGCAGATGTTCACAGGAAGTATGTGCAATGTTGCCCACTCTTCTGTCCTAGCATACTCCATACTCCCGCCATTTCATGAAGTCTGTTTGCGTTCAGTATCTTTGAACTCTTGGTCTTCCTGCCTCCACTTCCCAAGTGCTGGGATTTCAGGTATGCACCACCATATCAGGCTATCTACAACTCTGTCAGCAGGGATGGCATCAGCAGATGAATGCTGGGCAGTTAGGAGCTGATGCTGCAGAGGCCCTCCTTGAGAGAGTGCTGCTGTTATGGGGCCTTCGGGTCTGAGTCACTGACCACTGCTCCTCTGAATGACCCTCATAGGCTGCTCTGGGGTTACTCTGCTCCCCTTCACAGCTCTCTTGCCTTCACTCTCTATAATCTATCTACCCCATCTTCCTGTGGGATCTGGCTCATCTGTCCACTCATAAGTTTTTTGAGACAAGGTCTCACTATGTAGTCCCAACTGGCCTGGTAATTGCTATGTAGACCAGGCTGGGCTGGAACTCACACAGAGATCCGCCTGCCTCTGCCCCACTTAGTGTCAGGACCAAAGGTGTGTGCTGCCACGCCCAGCAGAACTGTTAATGCTCTTCTTTTTTTTTTTTTCCTCATTCTGGTCAACCCTACTCGCTCTGGCCTGCCCCCGCTCACTCTGGTCGGCCCTGCTTGCTCCGGCCACCCCCGTTCAGCCCTCTTGCTCTGGTCTCGCTCCAGTCGGCCCCACTCACTCCAGTGGGCCCCCCCCTCACTCGGGCCGCCCCCATTCGGCCCGCTCGCTCTGGCCGTCCCTGCTCGCTCCAGTTGGCCCAGCTCGCTCCGGTCGGCTCCACTCTCTCCGGTCGGCTCCACTCTCTCTGGTCCAAGGATTCATTTATTATTATTATTATTATTATTATTATTATTTTTTTTTTGGTTTTTCGAGACAGGGTTTCTCTGTCTAGCCCTGGCTGTCCTGGAACTCACTTTGTAGACCAGGCTGGCCTCGAACTCAGAAATCTGCCTGCCTCTGCCTCCCGAGTGCTGGGATTAAAGGCGTGCACCACCACGCCCGGCCATTTATTATTATACATAAGTACACTATAGCTGACTTCAGAGGCACCAGAGGAGGGCATCAGATCTCATTACGGGTGGTTGTTAGCCACCATGTGGTTGTTGGGATTTGAACGCATCACCTTCGGAAGAGCAGTCGGGTGCTCTTACCCGCTGAGCCATCTCACCAGCCCTAATGCTCTTCTTTTATGTCTTAATTTAAGATTGTATATAGCTGGGCAGTGGTGGCTCATGCCTTTAATCCCAGGACTTGGGAGGCAAAGGCAGGCGGATTTATGAGTTCGAGGCCAGCCTGGTCTACAAAGTGAGTTCCAGGACAGCCAGGGCTACACAGAGAAATGCTGTCTCAAAAAACAAAACAAAACAACAACAAAAAAAGATTTGTGTGTGTGTGTGTGTGTGTGTGTGTGTGTGTGTGTGTGTGTTATATCAATCAATCAATCTAGGAGTTGACTTGGTGAGTTGACCTTGGGAGCCAAGGGTCTACCATAAGCTGACTTCACTGTGAGGTGCATTCATGCTGCCCAAGTTGGCCAGTACCCTGTCTCAGCTGGTTTTCCTTCTTGTCCTAGTTGAGAGGTAGATCTCAGCCTAGCTTCACCGTGGCTTGCACACAGATCACTGCATGGGGTTGATCTGAGTATGTCAAAAGCTCCTAGTCTCCCTAGTGTGCCTCAGGATGGCTCTTGGGAAGCCTGCTGGGTACAAGATAGGACATTAATGAACACAGGGGCCTTTATGTTAATTATGAGCTTCCTGCTGGTTTTCACTGAGGTGTTCTCTGTTTATTGGCTTTCCCCAGGAAGTCCTGCAAAATCTCTACCGCACCAAGTCATTCCTGTTCGTGGGCTGTGGAGAGACGCTTCGTGACCAGATATTCCAAGCGCTCTTCTTGTACTCCGTGCCAAATAAGGTGGACTTGGAGCACTACATGGTAGTGCTCAAGGAAAATGAAGACCATTTCTTTAAGCATCAGGCAGATATGCTTTTGCATGGAATTAAAGTGGTGTCCTATGGGGACTGTTTTGACCTTTTCCCAGGATATGTGCAAGACCTTGCCACTCAGATCTGCAAACAGCGAAGTCCAGGTGTGGAGCTCTGACGTTACTTTCCAAGCAGAATTCCTGGGTTCTTCCTTCAGCTGTTCCTCTTCCCATTCTATAAGACTTACAAATCTAGTTATTTTTTAATGCCTCTGAGTTGAAAAGTTGAAAAGGGGGGGTGATTGGTATAGGTAACATTCTGTAAGTAGAACTTGAGACTTCTGCTCCAAATATGGGACACAGTGATCTGCATCACAGGTTACTGTAGCCAAGAACAGCGTCAGGGCAGCGTTACTGGCTGTGAGAGTTAAACCTTGGAAGGCTTATGTGGCTTATGTTTTTCTCCCCTCACTGCACTTCTCTCTGAAGTGGGAAGCATCTCCTTTCTGCTCTTTGGCCTTTCTGGGGGGCATCGCAGCTCTGCCAGGAAAGCCCATGATAGTGAGAAATGCTGATGAGTCACTTTTACATAATGGCTTTGAATTCAGTGTCATAAAACATGGATGATAAGCATGCATGGAAAGTTCTGTATTGACTGGCCTTTCATGGTAACAGGAAACCCAGAGGCTCACCACATAGTGGAATGAGGTTAGCAGGGACCAGTGAGAGACAGACACAGTATAGCAACCACGAGTTTCTAATACTCACTTTATCTGCTAATAATTAATAGAGTTGGCTGATTTAAATTATGAGTAGCTGTATCATAGGATAGTAATCAATTTCTTACTGGGAGTGGGAACAGAGAACTCAGGTCATAGAGCCATGCCATGAATAACAACAAATTTTATATTTTCATTATTATTATTATTATTATTATTATTATTATTATTATTATGTTTCTTTGAGACAGGGGTCTCACTGTGGATCTCTGGCTGTCCTAGAACTGACTATGTAGATCATGCTGGCCTAGAACTCATAGAAACCTGCCTGCCTCTGCCTCCCATGTGCTGGGATTAGAGGCCTGTATACTAGGCCCCACTGCCCTTAGTTTTTAATTTGGTGCTTGTTGTTACTTAGATGATTTTAGAGATATCAGCTGAGAGGGGTGAATGTTTGCCTGGTGTGTGCCAGAACTTTGAAGCTAGGATTTGATCCTGGACTAATAATCTGTACAAAGATGTCTTGGCACCGGTTTGGGCAGGGATCTTCCGAGTCCTCCCTCATCCTGCCCAGCTCTCTCTTGTCCACAATCATGACTCCCTGGAAGACCAACACCTAGCCATTCCCTCAAGTAAGCAGCTGGATTGTGTCCCATCTCCACTGCTGCTCCTTTCCCAGGACCTGGCAGCTGAATGGACTCAGTCACATCACTGAGGCTCTCATCTGTGCCTGTCCCAAAGGACATCTGAGTTTGTATTCTCTCTTGATGGGTGAGGATGTCTGCTGACTGAAAGTGACATTAGCTGTTGTGATATTTGCCTCACTGTGTCCGTAGCCCCAGCAGCTTCCCATTGTCATGCAGTGAGTTCTGGCATCCATCCTGCCAGGTGGAAGAAGGGAGAGACAGGCAGGGAACCATGACTGACATGTGATGCAAATGATACAGAAGCCTGGCCCCAATCAGTGGATGGCCTTGGGGTGGCCTTTGCCATCATTCCAGGCCTTGGGGGTTGGGGAGGAATACTCCAAGTTGGGGCTCCGCTGACTGTTTGCTTTTTTCCCAGATGCTGAGAGAGTGGACAGCACCACCTTACTGGGTAAAGCAGATCTTGATTTTTCTCACCTGATTTTTGCTTGCATGTTTATTCATCACCATGAAAATGTACCTTACATTCAATAATTTGCCTTATTAAATAAGACAGAAAGAACAGATACCTCTACCTTCAGATGGTCCCACCATGGTAAAGGCACAAAAGTCCATCCCCTCCACTGGGAAGCACAGCCTAGTCATGAGTCACAGGAAACGAGAAATGTTCTATTTGTATTATGCCATCAGAGAAGGATCAGTAATCTAGGGTAACCTGTCCCTTACTGTATGTGAACTTTCATATAGTTTTTTCTCTTAATACTTCTTTGAAGTATGAACGCGCTTGCTGAGTTTATAAATTGATGTCTCAGCAGCTACCAGCATCTTCCAGAAGGCAAATTAATCAGGGTGTCTCTACTGCCTGATTCAGTCAGGCTAAAAGGGGTTCCAACCAGTGAGCAGGAGCCTCTATTCAGCCCTGCCATTGCTGCCTGTTGGGCCAGTGTGTCATGACAGGACAGAGTGTGGCAGTGTAGGGACAGCTAGAGCCAGTCCAAGTCAGCAGTGGGATTGACTCAGTCCAGGGGTGGGAAGAGCTATGCTCTGCTTTCTGTGTCTGCATACAAGGATATTTTTGCTTTAGTTTTTCCCCCTTAGGTATGAGTCCCAGAATAATTTCCTTTGAAAGCAGCAGTAACTCAGTTGATAAAACATGCAGTACTTTGTAGGGAAATCTTGGCCAGTGCCCCAGTGAAGCTAGGTTCAGAAGCTGGCTCCTGGAAGTACATTCTATGATAGTGGGTCAGCCTGAGGTGGCTTTCCATCACAGTGACAAAATACTTGAGAAAACTGAAGAACTGTGCCACTTAGTTTCAGCAGGTGGTCACATGGTTCCCTTCCTATGGGTGGTATGACAGAGCAGAGTGCAGAGAAGGGTCCAAGGACAAGACACACCTTTCAAATACATGTTTCCAGTGATCATGTTCTCCAACCAAAGCCCCCTTACAGCCCATTTAGTAAAGACTCAGTGTGAGTTACAGCTGTGCTATATAGTGAGAATGTGTGTGGTGGTTTTAATAAGATATCTTCCCTAAATCCTGGGCATTTGGACATCCAGTCTCCAGTTGGTGGTGGTGTTTTGGGAGGCTTAGGAAGTGGCCTTGCTAGAAGAAGTGGGTTACACTTACACTTCTTGGCACAAGGTACACACTGACCCAAATGGTTTAGGTAGCTCTATTCCCTGGTCTCTGCTGGGCTGGCTCTACTTGTTGTGGCAGCCTTCCCAGATATTCCATATGCTTGTCAGTTGGAGCTTATATCACAGCTCTGCCTTTGCTCAGCTTCATACTTCTGCTCTGTCAGTGCTAAGGGACCCTGACCCTTTCATATTGTTTGGCCTCTTTGGCTTCTGTATGAGATTTGGGTAGAAGCCTCCAGGACTCCACAATTCATGCGTTTGCATGGGTCTAGCTGGCTGTGGCTGCCATGGGTTCTATGTGCCTATGTGGGTGGGTGAAGCTTACCTAGCCATCCTGAGCAAATAGCCCTAGTGCTCATGGAGCAAAGTTGTAACTTCACCCCCTTGAGCCTGTGGCTGAAAGCCCCAGCTAATTTCTGAGGTCTTAAAGGCATCTTTCCTGTTGTCATGGTATAAAAAAAAAAATGGGGCTTGTTCTTCATGGTGCTAATCCTAATTGGCAGCCACACCTTCCATAATCCTAACCTCAAGTGTCCTATGTTTCTGGCCAAACTGCAAGTTTTCCAGTTCTCTTCTGCTTTTTAACTCTCACTGTGAAGCTGGCTAAAAGCAGCTAGTAATAATACCCATGCCTCAGCCTGATTACTATGCAGCCTAGCAGTTCTCATAATCATATTAGTCTGTCATTTTAAAGTTTAGCCTCCAACAAGTATCAGGGTGGAACTAGAAAGATGGCTCAGTGGTTAAGAGCACTGAATATTCTTCCAGAGGACCCAGGTTCAATTCTCAGCACCCACATGGTAGCTCACAACTGTCTGTAACTCCAAGATCTGAACCCTTACCCAGACATATATGTAGGCAAAATACCTATGCACATAAAAAAATTAAAAAGTCTCAGGACATAGACAAAATGTAGGCTTTTAATTACTTTTTTTTTTTTTTTTGGTTTTTTGAGACAGGGTTTCTCTGTATAGCCCTGGCTGTCCTGGAACTCACTCTGTAGACCAGGCTGGCCTCGAACTCAGAAATCCGCCTGCCTCTGCCTCCAGAGTGCTGGGATTAAAGGCGTGTGCCACCACGCCCGGCTTGGCTTTTAATTACTTAAATATTCTAGAATTCAAAATGAATGGCCTCTAGTCTGACCCCTGGAGCCTTCAATTTCACCTGGTCTTTGACTTCTCATCAGCATCCTGGGCTTCTGGTAGCTCAGCATTTCTAAGCTTGCTCTAACACGTTTCTCTAAACTGTTGTAAACCACTCCAGCACACTAGCTCCAAAGGCTTTTGGAGCACATGCTCACAAAGAGTCAGTTGTTGGCACCAGTTCTTTACTGGCCTTTCTGTGACAAATTACTGGAGAAAAAGCAACTTAAAATAGATATTCGGTTCTGAGGCTTGAGTCCATGATTACTTGGCTCCATTGTTTCTGGACCTGTGACAAGACAACAGAGATGTGCTTCTCACATCATTGTAGCAATTGTAGCATTGTAGGGAGAGGAGAGTGAGTGCAAGAGGAAGGTTTATTTAAGGGCACTGAGTAGTCCTCACTGACCGACTCCTTCCAATCAGCCTTCACCTTCCAGCAATAGCGTTGATTAGGTCAGAGCCCTTGAGATCTAATCACTACCCCCCAACAGTCTAGTTTTGGGTTCTGTACTGGGGAATCAAGCCTTTAACTCATACGGTTTTGAGGGATACTGTGTATTTATACCATACAAAATAGGCAAGTTTTATCTTCACTTATTATGGACAATTTGAAGGAGAGTAAATGAATTTCCAGAACATCCCATCCATTCCCCTCATGATGCTTTTTTTTTTTCCTCCTGGGCTATTTTAATGTAAAGTTTTAAAAATTTATTTTTACAAATTTCTTAATTTTTTTAATAAAACTTTTTTTTCTTTAAGGTAATGCATGTCAGGACTGTGCAAAGAGGAAGTTGGAAGAGAATGGAATTGAAGTCACAAAAAAAGTTAGACAGTCAGATACTGGTAAGTATTGTTTGTTTTCATGGGAACTCTCTGGTCTGTAGGTATCTGTACTCAGTGCTTTGCTTTAACACCCTGGTATATGGGAAGGATCAGTACATACATCATGTTGGAGTCACAGAAACCTTTTCAGTGGAACCTGACCTTTCACACTACTAATCAGAGGTACTGTTATTGTCCCCAAAATTTCTCTTAAAATGTAATTGAAAGAAAACAAGCAAGTGATGTGGCATCAATTGGGTGAGTTTTCATGAGGAAGACATCCATTTAGTCATACCAAGTTGGCAAACAACATTTTGGGAGCATCCCTCCACCAATTAGAGTGCCCACATTAATCTCTAAAGAAACCACTCTCCTACTGGGCTGTATATGTAAACTTTAAACTGCTCATTTCAGTAGACTATTCCCATTGAAACTAGGAGAGGCATCTGGATGACTACTTGTGTCCCTCCTCCCTCCTCTTCTCTCCCTCCCCTCTGGTGTGGTAGGATGCATTTCTAGTTCCTTAGTACTAGGAAGTAGGATTTAAATCTGATGATTGGGCTCTGAAGGGGCTTTTCCTTTCTCTCTTCTCCATTCCATTCCCCCAGCACCAGCTTTTAACATTCCCAATGTAAAGCACCTAGATACAGGGTAAAAAGGAAGCAAGAATCCACTCTGTGGATTCTAAAAGGTAGAAAATAAAAGCATTTACTTTATTAAAGGCATCTGTATTCTTTCCTTTCAGCTTGTATACAATATTAGTGGGCCAAGGCTGGGGCTTCTTTGTTGTGAGATGTGTGCTCAATATCAGTTAAATGTTTAACAAACACTCCATTCTTCCAGTTCTGATTATTTCATATTGGCAATTTAATTATTTCTTCTTTGCATCTCTGTCTTCTCACGTTGGGAGCCATGCTAGTTGGAGTCTCTTGAATTAGTCCCACTATCTTTTGTTTGCTTTAGTGCTTCTTTTTGTTTTTTAAGACAAAGTGTATCTCTGGCTGTTCTAGAACTAGCTAAGTGAATCAGGCTGGTCCTGAACTCACAGAACTCCACCTGCCTCTGCTTCTCTTTTTGTTTGTTTGTTTGTTTTTGAGACAGGTTTCTCTGTATATCCCTGGCTGTCCTGGAACTCACTCTGTAGATCAGGCTGGCCTTGAACTCAGAAATCTGCCTGCCTCTGCCTCCCGAGTACTGGGATCAAAGGCGTGCGTCACCACGCCTGGCACCTCTGCTTCTCAAGTGCTGGGATTAAATGAATGTGCCACCACAAGCCTGGCTCCTTTAGTGCTTCTTAGTTTTCATTTGTAATCTTCATTAAAACACTTCAAGAGATTCTCAAAATTGTATTTTATTCCTTAGGTTAAAGTTTTGTTATTTTTGAGTGCCTAGAGCCGGGGATATAAACTGTGGGCTTGTACATGCTAAATACAATGAGCTACATCTTCAGCATCTAAATTTTTGTTTGTTTAAGATGGGGTCCCTGGCTGGCCTGGAACTCAACATGTATAAATCAGACTGACCTCAAACTCAAGAGATCTGTCTGCCTCAGCCTCCTGAGTACCGGAACTAAAGGTGTGTGCCACCATGCCCAGCTTAAAATTCTTACTTTAATAGTGTGACTTCGTTTCTAAGAGTTCTTCTCTTATTCAACCTTGCTATTATCATCTATTATATAGTTAGTGCTAAGTAAGTCTTTTTAAATCTTTGGAGTCTGATTATCTGTTACCACTTAATTCCTGAAGCACTGGATAGATTCAATAAGGGATACTAGTATATTTTGGATAAAAGATGTATGTAGATGTTCTGAGTGCATGAGTTACTGAAGTCACCTGTCATTGATAGTCATAATGAACACAAATGAAACAAATAGGGTGATTTTTAAATGTTATCTTAAGTGTGTATTATTCAATTGGGATGGGTAGGCATGAGACAAGAGGCTGTGGAGGCTTAGTTCAGAGGTGTATGAAGGGAGTGAGTTGAGGTCCTTTTGGGACAATGGCTGCTGCAGATGGCATGCTTCTTCATAGATAGGGAAAATTCAATTTTGGTTGTGTATAGGCAAAATTCTTTAGGTATCTTTCATTTGGATTGTGGTTTTAGTTGGCAAGGACTTCTGTAACTAAAATAGAAGATAGTCCTCAATTGCTACCGCTGGGCAGGTGCTTTTTTTCCTGTTAGGTTCCATGTTTCTGGTTTTTCTTATATCTAAGCCTCTTCCACTGTTTGCTGATATGTAAAGTGATTGTTTTCAGTAGGCAATTGTGGGTTCTTCTTTTTATTTTCTTTTCCTGCTGTCACTTGTATAATAATAGGCTTTACATGTTCATGATCTCTCTGAATGCTGTGTGTTCAGGTGCTAGGGCTACTGCCTGGTAGACAGTGCCATAAAGCAGTGGGCCAGAAAGTTACCCAAAAAGAGCTGCCCCTCCAACTCCCTCTCTATGTTCATAGAGAGTTCTCTTGCCAGCAATTTAAAAGCACATCTGAAAGCTCCAGGAAAAAAAATGCAGAAAGCACACCAAAGAGGAGCAGAAGACAGGAAAAAAAAAATCAAAATCAGGGCTGATATTAATCAATTAGAAACAAAGAAAACAATACAAAGAATCAACAAATCTAAGAGCTGATACATTGAGAAAATGAAAAGGATAGACAAACCCTTGCCAACTAAAAGACAGTCAGACAGTATCCAATTTTTAAAAATTCAGAAATGAAATGGGAGACATAACAATAGAAACTGAGGAAATCCAAAGAATCATTTGGTCTTATTTCAAAAGCCTGTACTCCATAAAAGTGTAAATGAAATGGATGATTTCCATTCCTGTCTGGTACCTCTTACCAAAGTTAAAATAAGATTTGCTAAATTCTTTAAATAGTCCTATAACCCCCCCCAAGGAAATAAAAGCAGTTATTAAAATCTCCCAAACAAAAAAAGCTGAGGGCCAGATAGTTTTAGGCTGGAATCCAACCAAATTTTCAAAGAACAACCAATGTCAATACTCCTCAAATGAGTAAATAGAAACAGAAGGAACAGTGCCAAATTCATTCATGAGACCACAGACACCCATGTACCTAAACCACACAAAGATTCAAGGAAATAGAACTTTAGACTGATTTCTCTTACCATCATTGATGCAAAAGTACTCAATAAAATACTTGCAAGCTGAATTCAAGAACACATCAAAAACATCATTCACCAGAATCAAGTAGGCTTCATCCAAGAGATGCAGTGGTGGTTCAATATACAAAATCTATCAATGTAATCCACTATATAGATAGAGTAAAAGAAAATATCACAGGTGTGCAACCCACCCCCACCCCCACCCCCCGAGTATTAGCAACTGTATCAGCCTTGCCTCTCCCTAGGCAGCTATGTATACTTGAAGATTTCTCAGGTCTCTGGTGTGCAGAAAGCCTTGACCTGTTTTGCATGTGGATGAGAAAGGCCAAGAGCCACCTTCTTACTCCTGCTGTCCACACTTGGAGCCTTAAGAACCCCAGATGAATGGTGTTTCTATACGTCTGGCAGTCAAACTGTGTGTGCATTCTGAGCCTTCATTTCTTATCCATACTTAAAACATGCTTTTGCTTTTTTGTGTGCAACTCGTAAAGATATCCATAAGTCTTTATACCCTCCATTGTACCTGGTCCTTGGTAGTATTTGTAGCTCTGCCATTTCTAGACAGTGGCTACTATTACCATTCTGGAGGGTTTTCAAAATTTTCCAGCATGTGAAGTAGTTACTGAAACAGAAATTCTGATAGAATTTTTTTTTACCTTAACTGAAACACTTTTGTATTTCTTGTGTTTAAACAGATGATGCTGGAGGGTCTTGAAGTTTTTAAAACTTGAAACTTGAAAACCAGCCTTCAGCAACCACAGTGCCATGCCCAAGCGATAAGGAATGTACAGAGGACTCCATATGGATCTCTCAATAGTGAACTGTCACACACCCCCAAAAGAGCCATGTGGGTGTGTGGCCTTTGTGGTTGAATGACAGAGCTCTACTATGCGTTTAGCTGCTCAGGAGGTGACATGGACACACTTCAGGTATACTCATAAGGACTTATGGACAGCTACCTCAGGGACCAAATTGAGGGGTGGGAGGTGGGATGTACCTGGCATTGTTCCCTTTTCCCATTTGACATGTTTTCTTATGTCAGGGTGTTATTTTTCCTAATACATGGAGAACAATGAGGACTATTCAAGCAACAGTAGTTGCCAAAGAGAAAATAAGACATAAACATTTATATTTTATATCTTTATGTGGAAATACGTGGAAGCATCTTTTGCTGTAGAAAGTTTTTTTAAAAGATGTGGTTACAGTGTTAACAGTAAAGAACAAGTGGATAGTAGAGGGGCTAAACCCACTAGTGAAAATTGTTTTTAAAGGGATGACCAGATCAATTTGGTTTCTTTGGAATTTTGACATTTCAGTAATTTTTGTTCCAAAGAATTGGTAAACTAGCTGTTAGTGAGTGTTAAGTCCAGACAGACTGAAGACCTTTCCCAAAGTCTTCAGTGTTGACTAGATCCACTGTGTGACTTCCAAGTTAAAAAGGGAGAGTGAAGCACAAGACCAAGCTTTAAACTTTTAGAAGTTCTAAGCTTTCCAAGTCTTATTTCTCTAGGATAAGGCCCATCCTTTCTGTTCTCTTCCCATGGTTCATATTAAGATTTACTTGGAGTGGGGTAGGCAATACTTTGAAAGGGCTTGCCAAATTTTAACTACATTCAAGGTTAACTTCTGGGGAAAGACCCATGTTTAGACTACTACATATGTCCACAGCTCCTCTGATAGTGACTGTGGCAAAGGCTCATATGTTATACAGAGTGGTCCTGAAAGGAAGACTTCTTAGAAACAGGTCCTGCATGGTTCATTTAAGGCTATCCATCTTTGATATGATGCCAAGCTCTGCCTGTGTGACATTGCATGGACGGCACAGTAGCTCCCAAGGGACATTGACAATGAAGAACAGGAAACATAGGTTGCTACAGGGAATGAGGGAGAGACAGGCTAAAGACACCTCCCCACTCCTGTGCTTTCTAAGTGTGGAAAATCTTTTATGTCACTGGTTATAAATAAAAAGTTTAAAGTCAACCCTGTGTGCTCAGTTTTTCTTCAAATTATGACAAGATGTGGTGTATATAATGAGACAGTTTAGCTTGAGTTGCCACTGAACTATGCAAATGACTTCTGAATGTGTTTAATTAAAAAAATGAATTTTTGAAAATTATTTTTTGAGGGCTGTAGAGATGGCTTAGCAGTTAAAAGTACATATTACTTTTGTAGAAGACCCAAGTTTTGTTTCTAGCACCCACATCAGGTGGCTTACAACCACCCAGGGAATACATTGCCCTCTTCTGGATTCTGTGGCCACTTTTACTCACATCTGCAACAGAACGAGATTATTTATTATTATTATTATTTTGAGATAAGGTCTTACCTTGTTGGCCAGACTGTCTTCTAACTCACAGCAATGCTCCTATTCAGCCCGTTAAATATTGTGATTACAGACTCAGTAGTGGGCCAGTTTTTTTCTTTTCAAAATACATTTACCAAGTGATATAAGGCGTAGATAGGTAAATATTGAAGTTGATATAATAAATTGTTTAGCAAAATTACATTCAGCTGACTATAAAAGCAGTATATAAACCGAAAACAAATCAGTCTATGAAAAGCTTTAGTGTCACAGCGAAGGATCTGAGTTTTCTTGTTATTCTGAATTATATCTATTTTGTTATGGTGTGTTCTGAATGTCATTTTATTTCAGTGAGTCGGGTATTAGGAAACAGTTTCAACACAAAGTATTTGCTTCTCTTTTTTATCAGTGAGAAGCATGAAGCTAGCTGACAAGCTCTGCCCCTTTCTTGTGGTTACTGCCCAGAGACAGAGAGTTGGCACATTTTAAGTAGTTGTTCGAGTACTTCTTCTGAGAACCTTACAGCTTCACCAAAGCTAGAAATACTAACTGTGGATCTTCAAGAAGTCTGCTGAACATTGTTCTAAGTGAATGCTATAGTTTGCACCCAGTTCTTTGGATCTGAGAGAATACCCTGAAATCTTTACTATGCAGCTCCGTAAGACTCAGAGGTTCTCTAGTTCCCATATGCACCATGAGTTTTGTATGGCCATATTCATACCTATTTCTTGTAAGCTAACATCAGGGTCCTTTCAGGGTAAACTATTAATTGTAACATTTGTGTATTTCTTAGCAACTTAATGTATATAACGCTATCTTTGCTTTTTTGGGGGGTGTATAGTTCTATAACTGTATCTTACATTTTTTTTTGTGTGTGTGTGTTTGTGTGTATGTGTGCATATATAGAATGAAACTAAATCTTGTAACTCAGACTACCAAGCAGGCATAGAGCATGTTCTGTATACAGGAAACAAGTGTTATTCAGAAGTGAGCCAAGGTTTCAGAAGACAGTTCCTGGGTCAGCACTTGGATCAATCAGATTTGACATCTATGGAGTCCTGCAGAATCCTCCTGTTTTACTTTGAAATGGAAACAAGCACTGCTGAAAACTGCCACATTCCAGCTTCCACAATGACATTTACATGAAGTCCCTATAACCTGGAAAAGCCTTATAATTCAGTGTACCCTTACAAGAAACTAGACTTAGAAACATTAGAGTTATACTGAAGTTCTATGACTCAGTTTTGCCCTCACAAGTTTTCTGTTTTTAAAACTTATGAGATTATGTTTTCAGTACTGACACACATTCCCTATAAAATAATCTCCCCTGTAAACCAGGTTCACCAATTTATTAGCTGTACTATGACTGACATTTTTAGAAACTATTAAGGCTGTGAGGTACTCAGTGGTACAACACTTAGACATTCTTTCTGGCTGTTTCCCTTAAAAATAAATGCAAGGCAAGACCAGAGTAAAGGTGTTACAGAATTCAAAATTTTATAACCAATTTGTTTCAAAACAAAGGCCCTTAAAAGCAAAAGAAACCATATACCTCATTCATTGATGCCATAGGAAACCCCCATTGGAATGGTGATGAGCACTCCTTAGCTGGAGTGGGCTATAGTTTTTTCTACTACAATGCTAAGAAATTTTTCTTCTATGATACATGGGTCTAAACAGAGACTGACCTGACCTCACCTCCACAGGGTCAGGGTAAAGCTTCTATTGCTGGTGGCTGTTCAAGAGTATACTCATTTCTAACGAGACCGGGGAGACTTTGGGGACATTGATACTCGTGGTGCTCTGGGCTTCTGGTGGCTCCTGCTGCCTTCTTGGTCTTCAGCGTCTGGATACTTGGAAAGGTCCAAAGTCAACACATGGCTGAACATGCACTCATTGTGCTGAAATCGAGGTAGAGCAGTTTTATAGTCAGTTCTGATCAGAGGAACAGTATTTACTAAAGGTAGGTCATAAGTTAATCTAACAATGTATTTTAAAAGGGTTCATTATCCTGTGTGGGCTTTTTGAGACAGGGTTTTCTATTTAGCCTTGGCTGTCCTGGAACTCACAGTGTGGATCTGGTTGTCCTGAAATGTACTTACTTCAGGCACCTGGGTGCTGGGATTAAAGGCATGCATCACATACCTGGCCCAGTAAATTAATTTTTATCTTAGCTTAAAGTGGAACAGCTTAAAAACGAAAGCCTTGAATTGTTGCTCTATTCCCTTGGCTCAGGTTTTTAACTTAAAAATTTGTTTTGTGTATGTGTGGGTGTGTGCCTGCAGGGTATAGGTGTGAAGGTTAAAGGACAACTTTCATGGTCAGTTCTCTCCTTTCACTACATGGGTCTTGGGGATGGAACTTAACGTTGTCAGGCTTGGCAGCTGGTGCCTTCACCAGCTGAGCCATCTTATGGCCCTAGCTCAGTTTTTGACCTGAGATGGATGTGTTGAAATTGTAAGAGTTTCTGTATGCCCTTGGAGCTTCTAGTAAATCTGTTTTTTGATAATAGTGATTAATTTTTGTGCAAAATATTAACAAGTCAGAAACATGAAGCACAGTATTAACTGTTCTCTATTACCATGTACTACTATTTTGCAAAACACAAGTACCAAACTACTCTGTAATTTTAGAGATTTTTTTCTTACTACACATATTTACTCTTGTGTGTGGGGAAGGGATGAGTTGGTTTCCTCCTTCTATCACGTGGGTCTCGGTGATCAAACTGAGATCAATAGGCTTGGTAGCAAGTGCCCAACCTGCTGAGCCATCTGCTGGGCGAGGGCCTTCAATTTCTATTTCCTTCTTTCACCTAAGTATGTCTTAAATTTCTTTCTGTCAAGGAGAGTATCTGAGTAATTACTCATAAATTTTACTAATTTTAAAATCATTTGGTTATATTTACCCACTGTAGGAACCCAAGAATGTCTACAAACTCCTGGATTGTGTTAGGAAATCCCAAGGCTGGCAGGGTTGGAGGAGTTTATGGGGCCTGTCCTTGCCCTGCCCCTCTTACCTCTGGGTAGACGCCTATCAGTGCATCAGCTTTGGAGTAGAACTCTTCTTTCAGGGAAATGATTATCATCTGAAACTGTTCCTGACTCTGCTCTTTGATGTAACCTGAGACCTGGGAGGAAAAATAAAAGCATACCTTTCACCAGCAAAGCAAGGCCTCCTTTGGGCTCTGGGAACAATGGTTCTCTTTCTTTGTTTTTAGTTTTAAAAATCACATTTGAGTTGATAACTCAAGGCTTAAAGATTGGGTAACTGTGGTAAGTGTATATGATTTTATAATCAAGTCTTGGATAAAGAATTCTAGCTTGCCAGGCGTGGTGGCGCCCACCTTTAATCCCAGCACTTGGGATGCAGAGGTAGGCGGATTTCTGAGTTCGAGGCCAGCCTGGTCTACAATGTGAGTTCCAGGACAGCCAGGGCTATACAGAGAAACCCTGTCTCGAAAAAAACAAAAACAAAAAAGCAACAACAACAACAACAAAAGAAAAACCAAAAGGAGTGGGGGGGATTGAAATCAGTAAGAAACTTACTTTGCCAATGTTAGTATTGTCCAGGGCTGCATCTACTTCATCTAATACAAAGAATGGAGCAGGCCGAAAACTAGAAAAGAATAACATGTACATAAGTAACAACTTCATATCTGTTTTATGAAAGACTTAGAGACAAAGAACAACAATACTTAGGGTAATCAAGCCCTTTTAGAACCTCTGAGAGAGGTCTTGTGCCACCATGCCCAGCTCATGCTCAGCTCATAGCTCTCTTCTTACATGTCTGCACACTGGATTTCACATGAACATCCAGCCATCATGTCTCCAGCAAACCCTCTCCTGTGGGCAGCTAGTGGCAGCAATTAAGGGGTTATTCATTCCATATC
Source organism: Mus minutoides (assembly GCA_902729485.2). Lineage (NCBI taxonomy): Eukaryota > Metazoa > Chordata > Mammalia > Rodentia > Muridae > Mus > Mus minutoides. The sequence continues at coordinate 304,245 of LR749587.1, forward strand.
TGTCAGTAACCTCTAGCTCTCACATTGTTCCAAGCCAGCACTGTCTTTTCACTTTGCTTGTTAGAACAGCATCGTAACCCTGCTGCCATCACTGCAGTATTACTGTGAAGTATACTCCATACATGCTGAGCACACTTTGGCCTCAGAGCCCTTTTACACTTGCTACTCTTTGTTACATCTAGAACAGTCCTGCTTTAACTATCTATATAACTTGTTCCCATAATTCTTAACTAATCTAATCTTTTTTTTTTAAAGATTTATTTTATTTATTATATGTAAGTACACTGTAGCTGTCTTCAGACACTCCAGAAGAGGGCGCCAGATCTTGTTACGGATGGTAGTGAGCCACCATGTGGATGCTGGGATTTGAACTTATCACCTTCGGAAGAGCAGTCGGGTGCTCTTACCCGCTGAGCCATCTCACCAGCCCCCTAATCTAATCTTTTTATTGTTGTAAAGTACCTCAGGCCCATGAATATATCCATTCCTTTTTTTTTTAAATGGGATTTGTCATTTACAAATATTCTCTATATTAGGGAAACTGTTTACAAATGTACTTCACTATCTCCTCCAATGAAAATAAATCTCCCCACAATGGTGTCTTAAATGAGCCTAAGGTCTCATACATGGGAGACATGTACTCTATTGCTGAACTATAGCCCCCAGCAAAAATGACGTTTTTTGTTTTTTGAGACAGGGTTTCTGTTACAGCCCTGGCTATCCTGGAACTCACTTTGTTCCAGAGGTCTCAAACTCACAGAGTCTGCCTCTGCCTCCCGAATGCTGGGATTAAAGGTGCACACCACCAACACTGGCAAAATTAAATATTTTTAGGGAAGACACTTTGTTTGGTTCAGAATCTCCAAAGCCCGAAAGTGTGATTATTTAATAGAGTGAAAAAATGGGTTGCTACTTAGTGATAATCTCATTCTGCTTTGATCCTGTGTCTACCTCATCATGGTTTTTCTCTGTACCTCACCTGTGGGAGCCTGTCCCATTTCTTTCTTGAGACCAGAAGTCAAATTCCTCTGTTCTGTTCCTGGTGATGGAAAGACACTAGCACCCACACTGCTACTGCCTACTATGACTGCTGAAATCTGTTGTTCATCTTAATTTTATTCAACTTTTGATTCTTGATTTATATTTCAAGGGAAACAGTATAGCCATCATCAGTGGAAATGAGGACTTCAAGCCCCCACTTCCTTTTTTCAAAGGAAGAAATACTTTGCTTTCATTATACAGCAGAACTCTGAGTATGGCTTAGGAAAATAATTTATAAACTAGGTCATTGCTTTTGTTCATTCTTCGGAAATCTTGATGTTTTATGTCGATTATCCAAATATCATAAAGCTAGAAAACTACTAGCTATTGCCAAATTTTGTCAAAGACTGTACTTGTAGATTTTCTAACTTGATACAATATGCTTAAAACAAACTTTTATTTTAATTTTATGACTGAAAAGATAGCTTTGGTAAATATTATTTTAAAAATAATTATAGGCTTTCTGTAAAAAAGACAAACTTGGTAAGTTGCTGTGGCCTTACCTGTGTACAGCAAACAGAAGAGCCAGAGCAGCCACACACTTTTCTCCCCCTGATAGGTTGTCCATAGGCATGAACCGTTTGCCTGGAGCCACACAGTTATAGCTAATTCCATCTAAGTAAGGTTCTTCAGGGTTCTCTGGGCTAAGAAATGCCTAAAACACATTTATTTAGCCATATCAAAAGAGTAACCAATATATGTTAGGTGGCAACATATTTAACTGAAAAAATTCTTTTTCTTGGTTAGGTTCTCCTCAGTTTTGATGGGAAAAATACTAATACCCAAAAATCCATTTAGTTGTGCATTACCCATAGACATCAAGGTTATCTGGGTTGAGGGGAAATGAGAATGCTCAACATATCCACAGCCCATCTCTTTCCACCATAATTCCAGTCGAATCTCAGCAGCAGACATCACAAACTTATGAAAAGTTTCCATCAACTTACTTGTTGGTCCATGTCTCTGACATTTACTGAATACTTACTATGGGCCACATACAGTAGGTGTTATGTATGAATTCTTTTTTCAAATGAGTTCATATGCTTATTTTACTAAAATGTTATATGTTGCTGAAAATCTAAAATTCAGATTCAGGATCATTTCAGTCATAATGTAAGTCCAAGTAGAGCTGGTACACAGATCTTGACCTATATTTTTTCCATATTTTATTCTACAAGTATTTGCTGTGGCTATTGCTAATACAACAGGGGTGGATAAAAAAAATGGGCTCAGAGATTCATTCAAATGAATATTATAGGGATTTGATCCTGCCTTTAGTCTTCCACTCTTTGATATTTTGATCAATACCACAACTAATTCTTACCATACAGACAGTAGTTTCATTAAGTAAATTTAGTACTAGACAATAGGATTTCAGCACTTGAAAAAATGTAGATTTCAAATATCTAACCCCACTCATGTTTCAAGTGGAAGAATAGGCCCAAATAGCTCCAACTTGTCTTCCACCAGCATAGTTGAGTGGACTCCAAAATACATGTCTTGAGATGTGTTCCTGCACTGGCTTTGCACCTATTATGCAGTAGACATTTTTTTCTCACCAGAAAACAAGCACCATTATTGACATCATGTTCCCTCTAGTGTCAGAGGTTGAGAAACACACCTGGGCACTGTTGTTCCTGCAGAGCTTCTTGTAGATTTGATCAATTGAGACTGAGATGTGCTCAAAACATTGACTGAAAGCATCGTACCTCCGTCTTTTCACCTGTTCAAACTCTTGCCTACATATTCTGGCTTCCTTTCTGCTGGTCTCAAAAGCTAAGAAAAAAATAAATGATCTTTATTTTTGAGTTTTGGTTGTCTTGAATATATCTGCATTCAAAATACTTTACCTGTTACTAAATTTTGAGAAAACAACTTTTAAGCTTCATGAGTCTTTTCCTGACAGAGCTAATATCTAAATAATGTTAGCAAATCCTGTCAATGTATTTAATATACTTAATTATCTGGTATGAAAAATCTTGATTATGTTTTAACATAATTAATACTACTTTGTTGTTTTTGTTGAGACAAAGTCTCATGAGGCCAGGTTGAGCTCAAACTCACTATGTGGCTGAGGATGACCTTGAACTTCTAATGCTCCTGCCTCTACCTCTAGAGTTCTGGTATCTGAGAGGTACAGAAACCCAGTTTATAGGGACTTGGAAATGGAACCCATGGTTTCATGTATATTAGGTAAGTATCTGTCCAACAGAGCTACATTCTCAATAAACCTATTTTTAAGAAAAGTAGAACATTGAAGGAAGGCACTTGTGCTTCAGTATTAAAAGACACACATTACCCCATGGCAACAGAGAAAAATGCATGCTAATAAAAGAAAGGTACAATACAATGGGGTTGTTGGTACATACAGAAATAAAAACACAGATGAATATATTTTTTTTAACAACTATAAACTCAGTTTTACCATCTGCAGATTCCTGAAACTTGTCTCTGACAGTCTTTAAGTTCTCCTGTGCTCGCAAGTTTGGAGCTGTAGTCTTCAGTAGAGTATTTTCTTGGGATGCTACTTGCTGTAGAAGGAGTGTAAGGTGGGCCTCCACCTCCTTATCTGATTGTAGAGCCTATCATTAGCAAAGAAGAACACTGAACAGCATGCCTTTAAAACTCAAAGGTAAGATTTAAGTACAAGACTTACCATTCTTTGTGTGTATGAGCATATCTCCCACAGCATGTGTGTGGAGGCAAGAGGACAACTTTTGGGACTGATTCTCTTCTTCTGTTATGTATGACCCAGGAATTGAATTAAGGTTGGTGGCAAGTGGCTTTATTTGTTGAACCACCTTGTTGGCCTAAGACTACTATCATCTATTCTGCGATAGCCCAGGGGATTGGAGTGGTGTTGGTTAGTTGGTTTCTTGAGATAGGGTCTTGCATTTTAGCCTTGGTTCGTCTGGTATTCACTATGTAGTCTAGATAAAGGCATCACATTTGTAGCAATCTTCCTTTCTCAAATTCCCAAATGCTGAGATTACAGGTTTGTGCTAGCACACCTGGCAAGGACACTACTATCTGACTCTACCCTACCCTCTGCATCTTCTTGCTCCCCTTTGGAAGCCATTGTTTGGTACTGTAGTCAAACAGGCAGTCTGTAATTTCCATACTCAGCTGTGTCTTTCATGGCTTTAATACTACTGTATCATGCTCAAAATGTGAAGATCTATTTATCATGTTTCTTTGATAATTAAAGAGTTTAACTATGATGAACTGGTTAGACACAGAGCCATCAATCAGGAAAACTAGTATTTGCTTTAAAAAAAACTCAGAGGGGCTGGCTAGAGGGATGGCTCAGTGGCTGCTCTTCAGAGGACCTGAGTTTGATTTCTAGAATCCACAAGGCGGCTCATAACCATCTCTAATTCCAGCTCCAGGGGAAATGATGCCTACTCTGGCTTCTGCAGACATCAAGCATGCGTGTAATATATGAGTACATATGTAGGCAAAACACATTAAAAATAATAAAAAAGCACTCACTTATTTGTAAGTCAGAAATAAAAGCTGACATTTACATTGGGATAAGAACGCTTCCTCCCAGGATGAGCATAGGTACCATGGGGCACAGAGATGGAATACAAATGACCTGGAGGTGTAATGCATAACTCTGAAGTCAGTGAATAAGGAGGGGAAGGGGAAGGTGTAGCCACACTCTTCCAGGAAAACCTTCTTGACTCCTAGAGGGGGTTAATACACAACAAAAGCAATGCTTAACTCACTGGAAAAAACACTTTGAAAACTGCATAAGATGCATATTTGGGTGACTTTAAAAAAAATAACAGAGTAAAATTTAAGTGATCAAATATGATAGTTTCTTGCCAACACTTCCTGGCTTCCCTTGTATAAAGCAAGCAAAGCAAAGAAAGTTTAAAGTAAACTTAAAGTTTGCTTAATGTAAAGTAATATTCAAAATCAGATATATAAAAATTGGTCATGAAAATTTGCATGCTTGAGTAAAGTGGGTTAAATTTATAATATACTCCCATGGCAGGAAGTCCCCAGACTTAAGTTGTTCCTTTATTTGGAGCACAAGTTCCACTTGATGGAGCACCATCCCACCAGAGTTAAATGCTTGTTAGTCTCCTTACAGGACAAGGATGCATGGGAATTAAAACCTGCTAGAAATCTGCTGCTTCTGCCTCTGGCTGTATAGGCCTGACCAGCTCTGGGCATGTAAGTATGATCCAAAACAAAACAAAGCAAAACAAAACAAAACACCCCTCCTTATCTAAAAATGAATTACTCCTCATTCCCAAATGACAGGGAGATGGGTATTCTTGCCCAGTGAAGGATCTCAGCCTACACCGACATCCTAAATGTCTCAAACTAGAGAGAGGCAAATAAGAATTACTCTATTCTCAATGTATTTCAAACTGGCATTTGAGGACGCTGTGAACAGGGAAACTTTGTACCTAACTGGTATGGGGCCTGCATGCTAGTTCAGTTAGCCACACCCTTAACCTTGGCATTTGATTCTTCCTCTTTTCAAAATCTAATTTCAGGGTCCACACCCTAACTACCCATGTGCCCTGATTAAAGGAGGCTGCCAGATATTCTGTCCTCAAACTCACAGCTTTGAAAAGGTATTCAGAATATCCAAGCCCTATCTTTGGCATTTGGTTTTTGTATTTGTAGAGTCAACAAGTGATTCTATTAATATCCGTTAACCCATAAGCCCTCAGAGTCATCTGGAGATGACTTAGATAGAGGAGAGTCTCACCAACCTCAATTCACCTGTGGTCCTTCAGACCATAACCAGCTTTACCCAGATGAGGAAGCTTCAGGCCCAGTGCCTACACTCTTACCTTGAAGCTCGACAGAGTATACAGACTTTAGCAGTGATGCTTGTGGTTGTTCTCTTAGAAATTCCAAAAGCTCATTTAATTTATTTTGCTTTATAACAATCTATTTTTAAATAGAATGATGTTAAGAACTATGCTTATTGCTGTCAGTATGTGGTGACCTACAGATTTGTCCACCAACAAAAGGAGTAAAGAATTGGCCTTCTTTGTTAGTTCAGTCCATGTTACATGTAAATTATTTATTACAGATTTGACATGACTGACTGCTTTCATTTTTTCCATCTGTTGACTGACTGTGTGGAATGAAAATGTTATAAAATTTTTACAATGTTCTGTTATAGGGTTAATTTTAGAAAACTTTAAAATTAATCATTTATTCTTGACAAAGCAAGTCACTGTCTCTGGGACTATACCTTTTATATTAAAATTAAAATTTTTGGTAGGATGTAATATAGAATTAAAATGTCTTTTATATAGTTGGTCAATATAAAATACATTTATTAAATAATCCTGGAATATAGGTTTAACAATTTGATGTTTACAAGAATATATTGTTAAGCCGGGCGTGGTGGCGCACGCCTTTAATCCCAGCACTCGGGAGGCAGAGGCAGGCGGATTTCTGAGTTCGAGGTCAGCCTGGTCTACAAAGTGAGTTCTAGGACAGCCAGGGCTACACAGAGAAACCCCGTCTCGAAAAACCAATATATATATATAAAATTTGCTATTGTTAGGCTGGAGAGATGGCTCAGCAGTTAAGAGCACTGACTGCTTTCCCAAAGGTCCTGAGTTCAATTCCCATAACATGGTAGCTCACAACCATCAGTACAGCTACAGTGTACTCATATGAATAAAATAAATAAATCAATCTTTAAAAAATATATTGTCATGTTTTTAATACTAGATATGGGCATTTAAGGTAATAGTCCCAATTTTACTTTATCTAATTGTTTCTAACCAGAAATTTTGTTTAACTTGAGATACTGTTTTTATACCCAGGCCATGGTGGTGCACGCCTTTAATCCCAGCACTTGGGAGGCAGAGGCAGGCAGATTTCTGAGTTCGAGGCTAGCTTGATCTACAAAGTGAGTTCCAGGACAACCAGGGCTATACAGAGAAACCCTGTCTCGAAAAACCAAAAGAAAAAAAAAAGAAAAAAACAACCCCCTCCAAAAGAGAGATACTGTTTTTATCATTAAATAATAGCTGCTACTGTTAATATTTAAAACAAATATACAAAGTTCATCATATATAAAAGCAAGAAATATCAGACACTTTCTGTTCAAATTAACTTGGATTGCTGACTTTAATTGGCTTCTTTTACAAAGTTTCCAGCTGGTTGGTTCCTTATGCAGAAATCTGATGTAAACCATCAGCTAATTACAGTTACCTATCCTTCTACACAACTCTGGAAATGGTCTAACCAGTTGTACACTTGCATTTAACCATATGTTATATTGACTCACATTAGTGTTGATGCAAAATTTCCTCATTAACTTTGTCTATTAATATTCTCCACAAAGTGGTAGTTGTTATCTCCTTTGTTCTGGTCTTTGTTAACAAATTTTACCATGGCCCCTTAATTGGCTTTTGCTCACCTCATCACTTTTCTGTCAGCTTTGAAGGAGTTACTGAGAGATCCACACCCCCAAACCCTTAAAAGCAGTCTGGGTGATCTCTAAAAGGATATTAATGGAACATGGGCTACCCAACTCATCCCTCTTCTTGCCAGCTGGCCTAGAGCATGCTTATCTCATTAAAAAAGTTACCTATTTCCTGCTATTTTGTAATAATAGATATTTGGCATTCATCCTGGCTCCAGGCTCAGCACTAACACTTCGAATTTCTTGAGAGATAAAAGGAGCTGCTCTTGTTATTCAGTTTGCCCCTTTTCACTATAACTTGAATTAATGCTAATAAACTGAAATTTGTAGGATGAAAACTGATTGCTAAATGTACCAAATGGGATTAAAAAGCTTTTAACTTTTAGCACATCTTCACTGGGAATGAAGAGAAGCTAGGGATTCAGTTTAATCACGAAAGTCACCAGCTGAGAGAGGGACATCCAGGTTGGTGGACACATGGACAGGCTGGCAGTGCAGCACACCTACAGGAGTGTGCCTCCTTTACTCTGTCGCCCCTGTCCTGCACATTTCTTCCACTTGGCTCTTCCCATGTTATCTTTTATAACTGTTAGGTTTCAAACCTGGAACAAATGGCCTATTTAACACATTAAAGTAGGAATATCTCCCTGCATCCCTCAGTCCCTACTTGGTACAGGGTGCCCTCCTGGCTGGTATACACAGCCCCCTACCTTTAACTCTGCAACCCAGGGGGCTGAGCTCCTTTTTCATATATAATTTAACCATTTTGTTTACCTGCTCTCTTTGTACCTTTGGGCTTCGTTGCTGCTGCACCTGGTTCCTCTCTCGTGTCCTTACCGTCTCTCCCTACTCCATGGAACAGCTAAGTCTGGTCATGTCTACTTTGGACTCTCCCACATATCCCTGTCTCTGTCTATATTATCTTATATAACTACAATAAACCTTCTCTCCCACTATACCTAGGAGCAGTTGTGTCCTTTCCTTTCTGTCTCTATCATTCAATTACAAACTGTCAAATTAGAATAATTACTCTGAATTCTGTGTGTAATTCTAGCAATTTACCACACTCAAGTGTTAAGGCACCCCTGGGTGACTGACACCCAAAGTGCAGACAGTCTGTGCCCTGAACTTGTGGAATCTGATGCCACTCCAGACAGTGTCAGGCTGGAATTGAACTCTTAACATTTCCAGCTCGTGTTCAGAGAACTAAAGAACTGCTAGTTCTCTGGTGTTGAAAGCACTGTTAATACAGATGTTTGGTGGTGCACACACATATTTTTGTTTGTGTACATGTGATTGTGGAGGCCAGAGGCTGGTTGGCTGTCTACTTCAGTTTCTCTCTACCTTATTTTTATTTAATTTTTTTTCTACTTTCTAAGATTTTTGTTTGCACCACCTGCATGCAGTGCCCAAGGAGGCCAGAAGAGGGCATTGGATCATTTAAAACTGGAGATAACTTGTGGCTGTGTGGGTAAAGGGAACAATACCTGGGACTTCTGGAAGAACAGTCAGTACTCTTAACTACTAAGCCATCTCTCTAACTCCATCTGTCACTGGACCTGGAGCTTACTGATTGGCTAGAGTAGTTGGACAGTGAACTTTAGGGACCAACCTGTGTCTGCTTCCCCAGCTCTGGGGTTACAAACAGAAAATTGTTGTACCTGACTTTTTTTTTGTGTGTGTGTGTGTGGGGGGGGGTTCTGGGAGCCAAATTCAGGCTCTTATGTTTACTTGGCAAGCACTTTACTGACTGGATCACTTCTGTAGCTTCTATTTTGGTTTTTGGAGACTGTTTCATGGCACACAAGCTAACATGATTCTCCTGCCTCTACATCCCAAGTGACTGCAAGACATTTGCAATCATCATCCCACCTTTTTTTTTCCCTTTTATGCCTCTTCCCTCACAAAATAAAAATGACAAAAAACCCACCAACTAACCCACACCACACATCTTAAACCTAACCATATAAAAATGATTCTATAATATTTTAATAGCCAAATATTACCATTAATCACAAACAGAAATCTTTACATTACCTTTAAATCCTCCCTTAGAGGGCTGTAGTCTATTTGGATGGATGCTTCTTTCTCATAGATATCAGCTGTTGCCTGGGTACTTTCTGTTTCAGTTAGCTGAAAAACAGACACTCTTGCCTGAATGGTAGCCTTCTACTCCAGCTACTTAATGAGTCATTCAGATCAAGCTATCATACTTATGCAGCCACATAGCCAAAAGGCCTGGCCTCAGCCATTCTTGGCATAATCATGCAGCAGTGTCCTATACTCACTTTATTGCAAGCACACCTTATTGACAAAGCAGGCGGGGCCCACTCTCAGAACATACTTCTCTGTATTAGTGCAGCCCACTCTGCATCTGCTCAATTCTCACCTCATGTGCTTACTAGCTGCCTCCTCTCAAGCTATCCATTTTTACCTATGTTTCTGAGACCCAACACCAACACTCAGTGTGATGGTTTGTATATGCTTGGCCTAGGGAGTGGCACTATTAGGAGGTGTGTCCTTGTTAGAGGAAGTATGTGAGCTTTAAGACCCTCAACCTAGCTGCCTGGAAGCCAGTGCTCTCCTAGTAGCCTTCAGATGAAGATGTAGAACTCTCAGCTCCTCCTGCACTATGCCTGCTTAGATATTGCCATGCTTCCGCCTTGATAATGAACTGAACCTCTGAATCTGTAAGGCAGCCCCAATTAAATGCTGCCCATATAGGAATTGCCTTGATTGTGGTGTCTCTTCATAGCAATGGAAACAGAAGTTGGTACCAGAATTAGGGTATTGTTATGATAACCCTGACCATGCTTTTGTCTAGAAGAATGTGGATTTGGGGACTTTTAATTTGAGAAGCAGTGGAATGCTTTAAGTGGGGTTTAATGTACTTTCCTAGTAGGAATAAGGAAAACATTGGTTCTGAGGATGATTTGAACTGTGCAGACCTGGCCTAAGATGTTTCAGTGGAGAAGAATTTTAGTATGTGACCTAGAGACTGTTTTGTGAGATTCTGAAGAACATGGCTGCTTTTTGCCTTTGTTTGAAGAGCCTGCCTGAGACTAAGGTGAAGAGATTTATATTAATTACTTTGACAAAGGAGGTCTCAAAACAGCCTAAAATAAACCTGTTGTGTTCACTCTAAAGTTCACTCTTATGAAGAGCATTTTAATGAAAAGGAGCAAGCTGAGAAATGAAAAAGATAAAAATGTATTTTTTATTATGCTATGGTTAGGTATGGTCCCCATAGGCTCATGTGTTTGAACAAGCCTATGGGGGCCAGGGAGTGGAATGTGGTGGTTTGAATATGCTTGGCCCAGGGAATGGCACTATTAGGACATGTAGCCTTGTTGGAGGAAGTGTGTAGTTGTGGGCATGGGCTTTAAGACCCCTGTCCTAGCTGTCTGGAAGCCAGTCTTCTAGCAATTCCATGTGTGGGATACAAGGTTGCTTTAGATTGTTTACAGCAGATAAGATTTGCCTTGTGCTCTAGCATGAGTGTGATTTGACAATTACAGATAGTTTCTGCAAGTGTATAATGTGTCCTGCGATGGGCTGTGGTGGTGGTGGCAGCTGCTGCTGCTTGCTGGTTGCTCTTGATGCAGTTTGTTAATTAGTTGTGGGAAGAGTGATGAGAAGAAATTGGATATTCTGATGATGAAGATCAAACATGCTCCAAGGAACTCCATACCCTAAACAGCAGGAAGTAGTCTAACAATATCAATGCCTCTCTTCCCTTCCAACCTTCTTTCTCTTCAACCTAGTAGTGCAGGCTTGAAAGGGTGGAATATGGGGTGAAGAAGGGTGGCAGGAAGGGAACTCATAAAGCATCCAAAAGTCCGGCTACAATATATGTGATAAAACAGCTCAAATACAAGTTAAGCCGAATGTTAAATGTATTGCAAAAGCTCTACATATCATGTGTGACTTCCTTGCATATAAGAAATGGCTTTTGTCTAAGTTTGGCTAAAATATTTTGTTTAACATCATGATCTCAAGTTCTATTTTTCTTCAAATGATATGTCATTCTTTACAGTTGAACAAACTTTTATGTGTGCATATATATTCTCTTTACCTATTCAACTGTTGACTGGAATCCAGGTTATTTTCATGTGTTGGCTACTCTGATACACAGATATGCAAGTGTACCTGTGGTATGCTAATTCTTGGGAACACATAACAGAATAGTAGTATATCTGAATCATATGGTAAGTTTTTGTTGTTGTTGTTGGTTTATATTTTTTTTACTTGAGAAACAAGAATATAAATTTCTACAGTTGGGTATACTAGTTTGAATTTCTATTAGCACTATATAAAGTGATTTCTTTTCCCACATCCTCACCAGCATGTGTTGCCATTTGTTTTCTTGATGGTAGCCATTATGATTTTAAGTGTCAATTCTTGCTGTTAGTTCTTGAGTTGTTGGAATACTTTTCATTAAGTCCTCACCTCTACATATATTTTCAAGGATTCTGTTTCCCCTGGCAGTTTCAAGTCTCACATTAAAGTCTTTGATCTATTTTGAATTTGTTTGCATATAGTGATAGGGAAGGAGTTTCATCTTCTATATGTGACAGAATTTTTCCACTGCCCTTTACTGAGGATGTCTTTTTTTTACTAAAAAACCAGGCTGCTAAAGTATATGTTAAAGTACATGAAAAATAATGTATGTATTTCCTTCTGGATCCTTTATTCTGTCCCATTGGTTTGTGTATGTTTTTTGTTAGTAGCATGCCATAATGCTCTGCTGTAGTAATGTACTTCCACTAGTTACATATACATACATATGTACATATACACAGGCTAGTAAAGATCTTTATATATGAAGAAAAAAGTGGCTTTTTCTTCCTGTCTTTGAAACCTTGCAAGTGTTAAACATTTTGTTGAGAGTAATGCTGTGCACAGGAGATACTGCATTGGAGTTTCAGAATTCACAGTCCTATTAAGCCTCATGTAAGATAGGCAGCTCCAAGGGCTAAGGTACCAACATCAGGTAAGCTTTGTTAACTTCAGAAGATGAGGTTCTGGTAAAGTAATTTCTCCAGAGGACATCAGACCCTGTTAAGTGAGAGCTTGATATCACTTCAGAAGGTTACATAAAAAAGTCCAAGATCCTGAGATTGGCTTTCCCTGGAGTTTTCATACATATGTATTCTTGAGATATGGTCCCACTATATAGCCCAAGTTGTTTTGAACTCTTGACCCTCCTCTCAGCTTTCCAATCACTCAAGTCTTTACAAGCTTACACCATTGTGACCAATTTAGAAACCCTACTTTTCTTTTTAGGTAATGATAAAATATTAATTGAGCATAACATTTTAATATTTGTATTGAAATACCTAGCAACAAAACATCTTTCCTTTTTTCTTTCCTAGAAGGAGTTAAAGAACCTGTAGCACAAGCAGTTGAAGACATCAGCTAAGTCTGCATAGCTGCACGTATTATGTTATTGGCTAGATACCTCCATTTCAATGATATCCTCCAATGACCCCAGCACAAGACTTATGTCAATGTCTTGAACTTTGCAATCCAGCAGCAAGTTGTGTTTCTCTAGCAGTTTCTGTTCCAAAGAACCCTGAATTATTACAACTTCCTTCTGTAATTTTCCAACTTCCCTGTAAATGCAGATATAAAAAGTGACTTTACTCATTATGTAATACCAAAGAACATGTTTTATTATAAACTTGCATGAAAAAATTACTTTCCTATGAGAGTTCCAAGTGCCAGTCTCTGATTTATACATTACCATTCCTGAGTAAGACCATCAATGTATACATTTGATCCAAGGGAACATCTTTCATAGATATTTCTTTAATCAGAGTTAGCAAAGAAACAGCTTTCCTTCAATTATTTTAATTACTTTTTGAGACAAGGTTTTGCTATATAGCCCTAGTTAACATCAAACTTTGGATTCTCCTGCTTCCACCTTTTAATTGATGGGAGTACAGGTGTGTCATCATATATAGCCCCAAACACTTTATTTTTAAATTCAATTTTCAACATGCATTTCCTTTTTAGATAGGCTGTATATTTTAGAAGCTTAAACTAGGAGAATGTCTCTTAACAGACCTATATTAGGTCAACTACTGCATCTCTGACAACCTGGTTTCCATCACGCATGGAATGCCTTATCTGAAAGTGGGATATGAGGCTTAACACTAAGCCAATGAAGACTTTTAAATGGGATCAGAAAGAGGACAAAAAGAGATAAATAAGCCGGGCATGGTGGCGCACGCCTTTAATCCCAGCACTTGGGAGGCAGAGGCAGGCAGATTTCTGAGTTCGAGGCCAGCCTGGTCTACAAAGTGAGTTCCAGGACAGCCAGGGCTATACAGAGAAACCCTGTCTCGAAAAAAAAGAGAGAAAAATAAAAATGAAGGGGTTGGAAGAGATGGATGTTTTTCAGGAATGTAAAGAAAAGTAGAAATTATTCTGTTTAAAATAAATACAAGAGACTGAATCTCAAAGCACTGGAGATCTCTAGATAGTAAGGAAAATTATGATATGCCAAGGTTCAACCAAAGAAGTGTTCATAGTCCTGTTAATCACAGGAAAACAGATGTCATTTGGACACAAATCAGCAGATTCAAGGTGTTGTCACCATCATGATGGCACATAAACTTGTCACATACCAGATAATGCTTCAAATTTAAACATAGACAAGAAGGAATCACTGGATGACAGGAAAATACCAGGATCAAAAGATTTAGGGTAAAGGAATACAAATGGGTTCATGCTTCATCCACCAAAACGAACTTCAATGTAATCAACGAATCACCTGTCCTAATTATTCCCATATTAGAACATTTGGAAGACCAAGAGCAACAAAGTATAAACATTTGAAGTTTTGATAATATCAAATTGAAAGTATAAGTTTAAAGTTATTAGCCAGATCTTTAAAACTAAATTATTAATTACCTATCAACAGCCAAAAATTTCTTGCGTTCCTCTTCAATTTGAATGTGAATTTTTTCAATGTTGGAACTCTGTGTGGCAAGCACTTCCTTAATTTGCTCTTGCTTCACCATGAGTTCCTCAACAATTTTCAGACATTCTTCTTCGGTCTGAACAGAGAGAATTTGTGTGTTTATATATAATAAACACACATAGTTACATATTATATACAATTTATATATGTACACATATATTATGTATATATAACATTTTATATTAATACAAACAAGTTTTACCATTATCCGTAAGAACACCTACTCATCCTAAGAGAAACCCATTATCTCATGTGCTACTAAACTCTGTCAGGTTGTGATCCTCTTTCATCCTATAGATTTTGGAAGCTGGAAACAAAAAAAAAATGCAGTATCTCCTATATTTCCTGCTTTGACATTCATTTTGAATCTACTCTTCAACTTTGCTACATGATTTGTGTTCCATTTGCCCAGTGGAAGTGCTCATGAGACTAAAACATTAGCCTGCCTTAACAGTTTTCATCACTTCCTCCTTCCCACGGTACTGCGTATCTATACTGTCTCCTCTTCGGGCTTTCTTTCTAAAATTTCTGAGTTTTCTATAATCCCAACTGGTTCTTCCCTGGACCATAGTCTCAGCTCCTGTCAAATGGTTTTAAATTACCCTACAAACCAGGAACTCCTGCCATACACAGAACATGCCTTTAATCTAGCTCTCAGAAGGCTGGAACAGAATTTTGAGTTTGAGCCTGGCTACATAGTCAAACTGCCTCTGAAAACAGAGCAAACCTGAATTCAACCAGTAATTCTGAAGTTTGTGGTTCCAGTCCAGAATTCTCCCATCATTTACATGCTTGAGTCACCTCTCTTTCTTTGGTGTCTCACTCTTCCCCCTCCTCCCATCTCCCTCCCTACTTAACATCCAACAACTCATTAGTTCTGTTAGTTTTACTTTAATATTTCTGAAATATGTAGCTCTGATCCCAATCAGGCACCTTTAAGTGCTAAAAACATTGCTACTTAATGAAAGAAGCCATAACTTCAACGAACTGGCACTTCAGCTACTGATAATAAATTACCTTCTTTAGGTTATCAATGTCTTCTTTGCCCTTCTGGATTGTGGTTTTTAATGTGTCGATATTATTCAGTTTCTTCTTAAGCTGATTTCGACTATATTCAAGCTGAATATTAAGCCGAGTTTTTTGTTTTTCAAACTCTAATCTAGTATAATAAAATCAAGCATTATAAGTGGTAAGAAGAATGTACTGGTTCTTTTAACTTTTTTTTCAGATTAAAACATTTATGTGTATTTGTGGATTTATGTGCACCACATTTGTGCAGATCTCTACTAAGGCTAGAGGACATCAGATCCCTTAAAACTGGAGTTACAGGTGCTTGTGAGCTGCCCTATATGGGTGCTGAGAACCAAATCTGGATCCTCTCCAAGAGCAGTAAGTGTTCTCTGAGCCATTTCTCCAGCCCCTTTTAATTTTTTATAAGAGATTCAAAACAGCCCTTCCCCTTCCAGTCTGGTCCTGTCCACCCGCACCAGCCCAGGGCTCGGGCGCGGGCTCTGCGCACTCTCCGAGGGACCCCCCCAGCCTGTCTTGGGATCACAGGTGAACAGCTGAACGCAGCATCTGTTCCTGCCCAATCCCGTGCGACCTGAGTCACCAGCCAGGACAGAGTTAGAGGCCCGGCCCAGGACGGACTCTCCCTTCCCCTTCCGGTCTGGTCCTGTGCGCCCGCGGGCTCTGCGCACTCTCCGCGGGACCCCCCAGGCTGTCTTGGGACCACAGGTCTCCTTGGTTAGAGATGGCAGGAGGTAAGTGTAAGAACAGAAGCAACAGAATCCAAGGGTACTTGGCATCACCAGATCCAAACTCACCCACCCCATCAAGTCCTAGATACAACAGCACACCAGAAAAACAGGACATGGATATAAAGTCACTCGTCAGGATGATGATGGAGGACTACAAGAAGGAAATACAGGAAAACGCAGATAAACAAGTAGAAGCATTTAAAGAGGA
>LR749587.1:469177-571393 GCA_902729485.2 Mus minutoides
CCACCTATAGGGTTGAAGACCCCTTTAGCTCCTTGGGTACTTTCTCTAGCTCCTTCTTCCTTGGGAACCCTGTGTTCCATCTAAAAGCTGACCGTGAGCTTCCGCCTCCATGTTTGCCAGGGATTGGTATGTTTTCCCCCGAGACCGCTATATCCGGGCCCTTTCAGCACCATCTTGCTGGCATATGATATAGTGTCTCAGTTGGTACTCTTAACTGCTGAGCCATCTCTCCAGCCTTAGAGCTTATATTTTAATGGGAGAATAAATCATGGACATATGAACAATAAAATCTGCTTGGGAGGTAGAGGCAGGTGGACCTCTGTGAGTTCAAGGCCAGCCTGGTCTATAAAGTAAGTGTCAGGAAAGCCAGGGCTTCACAGAGAAACAAACCCCAACTCAAAACGTAGACAACAACAAATCTTATACCCATTTTGATAAGATAAACTGAGGCCCAGAGTGAGAAAAGGATTTCTTCTCAACCCTAGAGGAATAAGCATAGATAGGAACCCAGGCCACGTGGCTCCAAGGCTCATCTGGGACTTCTGCCTTCCATCTGCTTACCCGGTAGATGCTGAGGGAGAACTCCCTGCAGTGTGTATGGGAAGGTCCACCCCCATGAGTGAGTGATATTAGCAGCCGCTTCTGAGATCCTGTGATCATCATGAATGGGTGGGCAATAGGACTCTGGGTGTTAGTCCTGTGGCTACCAGCCTCCTGAGGAACTTGAGTCTGTTTTCTAGGAACCCAGGCCTCTCAGCTGGGTGGTGTGGGGAGCTGGCTGGCCACCGAGGCTCCATGTAGGGAAAAGGAGGCTTCCCCGGACTCTGCTGCTAATTTGCCAGGCAAGCAAGTCCTAGGGTAATTGAAGAACTGACTGAGTTTCATGTTGCTGTTCTCATCCCCATACTCTTAGTTATACATGCAGCCTCTTCTCCAGGATTCTCTGAGCCTTGCCCAGTGAAGCCATAACTTCACTGGGTTCTAGAGTGTTCTGGGTTCTAGAGTGTTCTGGATTTGATTGAGCCCAACTGTTGGAGGAAGGCTTACAAGAGCCCAAGTTGGGGGTGCAGGGAGAAGAGCAGAGTCCATGCTATGGGGAGAAACACCAGCCCTGGGGCCAGGTGCAGCTTTCTCTGCTTCCTGTGATTTTGACCAAGTATCTGACCCTCAAGGTTACTCACCTAAGAGTCTGATCATTGCTGAGACATGTGACAAGGTACATCCTGCCTGGGTGTTAGCATTCTGTCTAAACTCCACCCCACAGTTGCCTGGCAACAGCCAGGTAGGCCTGATCCACTATAAAAAAGGGCTGCTTGCCCCTGCCTTGCTCTCTTGCTCTGTTTCTCTCTTGCCCCCTTGGGCTCTTCCCTCCCCCACTTCTCTATTCCTCTTCCCCACCTCTCTCCACATGTTCATGGCCGGCCTCTACTTCTCTACTCTCTCTCTCTCTGCCTTTCCCCCACCTCTGCTACCCTCTTAACTCCCCTCCCCATGCCCTGAATAAACTCTAGTCTATGCTATACTGTCCTGTGGCTTGTCCCTCACGGGGAAGGCATGCCTTGGCATGGGCCTGCTGAGACACCCGCTTCCCCCATACCTCACCACACCTCCATAGAACATATCTCCTCTCTCTTTATCTTTTTATAAACACATCATTGGGGACTCAGACCCAGGGTCAAGTGGGTATAGGGTCACATTCTGCACTCAGACATCTTCTGTTCTCTCACTGCCCATGACTTAGACATCCCAATACTGGTTTTCCACATCTGTACCAAGCACTGTCATCCTAATCTTCTTCCAAGACTTAAACGGCAATTACATATAAGAATATGCTTTGGGGATGTCCAGAGCTCCTGCATGTCATGCCAGTGACGCTACACTGAAGGAGCCTAAAAAGTCACCGAAATCAAATTTAACAGGGGGGAGGGGAAGGTTCCCCACTAGAGTCCAAACCAAGAGCTCCACATAAATATTTTTCTGTCTCTGTCTTAGGAAAATCACCCCTCCCGGTAAGAAGCTGCTAGAACCTTTGGTAAGCAACATCCAGTTGAGAACATTCCACATGCAACAGGCAACTTGTGGCATTGGCCTGTTTCTTTTCTCTGTAAACAAGCCTTGACTAGCCATATCTGAGGTCCTCCGTGAGTGTGAGGCAGGAGGTTAAGGAAATGCCCAGGCCTCCTCCCATTGGCCCTCCCAGCTGAAAGTTCAAATGACGGCCTCGCCTCGGATCCCAGTCCCTGGAGCGCAGCGGCTGGCCTCCATCCGCCCAGGAACGCTGGAAATGGATCTGCTGGAGAGTTAGCCAACACGCATTTCTTGGAATCGTAAATGTCTGAGGGCTGCTGCAATACTTCAGATTATCTTGTTTTCTTTACCCGTGGAAGCCAAGGTTTTAACGCGGCATCTGTGTGAGAGTATCTCTTGATAATAAGAACCAAATGTTGTTGGTGGAAATGACTGGAAATTACACTGAGCATCAGAATGTGGGGTTTTAGATTCCCCTCCGGAAGGCCTGCTGAGAAACAAACACACAGGACATCTTCCCTACAAACCACCTAGGCGATGTCGCAACCCGGAGGGCTCCTGCTGCTTTCTCTCCAGGCATGGGTGGGCTGGGACTGGGCAGCCTCTTCAGAGACTTCCACTGGCTGGTGTAGATACCTCACAGCTCCAGTCTGACCTCCAGGCATGGGTGGGCTGGGACTGGGTAGCCTCTTCAGAGACTTCCACTGGCTGGTGTAGATACCTCACAGCTCCAGTCTGACCTCCAGCCTTCTCCTCTGAGCTCCTTCCTTGGCCACATCGAGAAACTTCTACCAGAAGTTAAAACCAGACCCTTCATTTGCCTCCAACCCGGCTTGCTCTTCTATCTGTAGATGCCACACTGTTGAATGCCAGCCCTGGTCCCACAAGAGAAACCTGGAAATCATTCCTGAACCCTCCCCATGCTGCCTCTACCAGCCAGTGGCCTGTCTCACTCGGACGCCATTTCCTCTTATAACATGTTGGGCCCAGGCCTGGCATCCAGCCTCCCTCCAGACATCGAACCCTTGCAGGAGCCCTCTCTGCCAGACACCAATAGTGCCTTTCCTTTTTAAGCCCACCTCCAGTCAAAATGACCTTTTGGGAGTGATAGGGTGGGTGTGGTACCAAAGATCCTATTCAGTCATAACCAAAACTGAAGGTGGGGCTGGAGAGACAGTCCAGTCAGTTAAGTGTGCAAGCATGAGGAACTGAGTTTGATCTCTAGCACGCAGGTAAGAAGCCCCGCCCCATGATAAACATTTGTAATCCCAATGCAGGGGGTGGGGGCAGAGGTCGTGGGGCTCACTAGCTCACCAGACTGGATGGACTGGAAAACTATCCCAGTGAGAAACCCTCTTTCAAAAAAAAGAAGAAGCAGTAAGATAGCTTAGACAGTAAAGCAGCTGCCATGCAGTCACAAAGCAGTCACATGTATGATGGCATGCATCTCTAACTCCAGTCCCAGCAGGGTGGAGAGAGACAGGCAGATCCCTGAAGCTCACTGCACAGTCTGCTTAGCCAACCAGTGAATTCTGGGCTCAGGGAAAGATCCTGTCTCAAACACCAGGGTGGGGAATGGTAGAGAAAGGCACTGTGTACCGGTCTCTGGCTTCCACCCACATCACACATACAATATAAGCTAAACATACACAAATGATTATTTTAAAAAATGATTACTGAGGACCCACACCTAAGGTTGACCTCTGGCCCCCACACATGCATCTGTGCACACATGATAAAACAAAACCCAAAAGCCTGAATTGAGGTGTGGCTCCCTCCGTGTTCTCAAGATGAACTCCGCCTTCAAGAAAGAATTGTAAGAGCATCAATATAAACTCGTATTTCAGATCCACCAAGGGAGACCTTTCAGAAACCACTCTGCTTGCCTGATGCTCAGGACCCAGGCTGAACACAGAGCAGGTCCTGGGGCAGGGGGATAGCTCTGATGCAGTCCTATCGAGTGGACCTCTGTCCCCAGGTATGACACTCCACTGCTGTCTTGAGAGCAAAGGAACTGTGATTACCAGCAAGAGGCCCTCACAGGATTGGGCCTATTCACGCTCCTGCACAGTGTGATGAGACTCACTTAAGATTTCAGCCACGCCGGGCGGTGGTGGCACACGCCTTTAATCCCAGCACTTGGGAGACAGAGACAGGCGGATTTCTGAGTTCGAGGCCAGCCTGGTCTACAAAGTGAGTTCCAGGACAGCCAGGGCTATACAGAGAAACCCTGTCTCAAAAAACAAACAAACAAACAAACAAAGATTTCAGGCACTCCCTCCCTCCACCCCCTCCCCAGCACCCTCCTGTGTATGCCATCTTGCTAGACTAGGTAGAAGATTGACTGAGGTGGGGACTCCAGTGGTGTAGCTTTCATGAGACATCACCTACGTTGGGGTCACCTGTGCTGAGGTGACCCATTAGTCTCTCTCATCAAAAGAAGTCACTAAGCACCCTGCTACTGAGGGGCTCCTGTCTGGGATGATTGAAAGTAAAGTTGGGGAAAGGAAGGTCCGAAAGGGTCAGAGCCCACCGGAGGAGATGCTGATGGCAGACCAAAGGCTCATTCAGTCCCTGTAGATCCACAAAGCATTAGTGGACGGCAATGGCGGATACCGAGGGAGAAAGTTAAAGCTGCAAGCACCCCTTGATTTTCTTTTCACATCCTACTGCCTTTCACAAGGGCTGTGTGCCCTGCCGACTCTACAGCAGCTGCTCTCAACCTTCCTAAAGCTGCGACCCTTTAATACAGTTCCTCATGTTGTGGCGGCTCCCAAACATAAAATTGTTTTCATTGCTTCTTCATAACTGTAATCTTGCTGCTGTTGTGAATCGTAATATGAATGTTTGTGTTTTCTGATGGTTTTAGGGCCACACCTGTGAAAGGGTGGGACCCACAGGTTGAGAACCATTGCTGTGTATGGAGGCCCACATAGGTCCACCATACCTCACCTGGATTAGCGCCTTGGACCTGTGCCAGCATCTCCGTGGTGCAGGTATGCTTGTCTGCTGCCACAGCTGGGGCTTCTAATTAATTACAGATTAGAATGTGTTTGTTTGCTTTACATTTAGAAGGCAGCCAGGAAATAAACATATGTTAGGCAAATGAATTATCCCTCTTTCCTTCCCTGCCGGGCTGTCCTGACACACCCAAAGGGATGAGCTCAGAAGGGCTCACTTTGGGGGTTCTGATCGCTTCAGAGACTCTCCAGCAGAAAGGAAAATGAAGCTCCTAAAGGAAAATGAAGCTCCTTCTTTGTCCTGAGACCTTTAGCTTGGGTTCCTTCATGTCCTGGGGACCACCACTTGAGAGTGCCACCCCCAGCTTCAGATGAGAACTCTGAGCCCTTGGTGACTAAGTCAGGCATCTTGCTCCTGAAAACACACTTGGCCTATTGTGTGGCCATCTCGTTGCAGGGCAAGCTTCAGCCCTGCACCTTGGCCTTCTACGTTCTCTTACTCTCTCCAGGAAGGCCATGGACAACAGGGACGCATGTTCTAAGGGAATCACGCAGCACATAGCTTTAAACAAGGTACTCAGTATACGTTTGCCAACTGAGCACGTGGGTGCCCTACTTAATCACACACCTGGTAACCCTTACCCCACCAAATTCTCCCTGTGTAGTGTGAGCCCCTCTTAGATTATGACATCAAAAGCCCCTGAGAGGCATCTATGCAATCACTTAGTGTCTTAGTCAGGGGTTTCTATTCCTGCACAAACATCATGACCAAGAAGCAAGTTGGGGAGGAAAGGGTTTATTCAGCTTACACTTCCATACAGCTGTTCATCACTGAAGGAATTCAGGACTGGAACTCAAGCAGGTCAGAAAGCAGGAGCTGATGCAGAAGCCATGGAGGGATGTTCTTTGCTGGCTTGCTTCCCCTGGCTTGCTCAGCCTGCTCTCTCTTATAGAACCCAAGACTGCCAGCCCAGAGATGGTCCCACCCACAAGGGGCCCTTGATCACTAATTGAGAAAATGCCTCACAGCTAGATCTCCTGGAGGCATTTCCCCAACTGAAGCTCCTTTCTCTGTGATAACTCCAGCTGTGTCAAGTTGACACAAACCTAGCCAGTACACTTAGCATCCATGAACCCCATCTTTCTGAGTGGAAGTTGCCACACTGCCCACATTTCCAAATTCACCATCAATCACTCTGTGGTTTTCCTGGGGATTGGCAGGCCTGCCTCTGGACATAACAGAGTCACCAAACTGGCAGTGGAATGGCCTTTGCACGGAAGAGACATCCTAAGAGGGGCCCACCGCCAACCACCCCAGCCACAGCATAGCCTCTTCCAAGGGGCGCCGAGTAATTGGTTCTGTATGGTGTTTGTTATGGCTTATGTCAAAAAATCAGAAAAGATGCCGCTGGGGAAGGAAGGCTTTTGTCAGACACCACATGGCGGAGTCCCTGCTGCGGCTCTGCTAACCTGGACCCAATTAGGGGTTGGTGGGACTCGGGCCCTTGAGCTTGTTTTTGAAGCTCCTCCGTGGAACTCTGCCCCCTTTTCAGAATGCAGATCTGCAAAAGCCTTGGAGGTGTAGTCAAGCAGTGGGCCCCGCCAGAGCTGAGAAAGTGCTCACTGCCTCTAGCCCCTCTGCAGCAGGCAGTGCCCAGCGCCAGGCTGTGGGGCTGTGCTGGCTCCTGCCAGCTGCCGATGATCACCTGCATTCATGAGGGAGCTGGATGGAAACTCCGGGGAAGATGCTGTTTTCTTCCAAGCCCTGGGCACCGTTTTGCCATCTCCGTTATGCCCTTTGCTATATTTAGGCCGTGCTCACAGGCCCTACTCTCCAGATTGTTTCTCAGGCTGTTTTTTCATTTAATGTTTTTTTTCCTTGCCACCTGGAGAAATCGTCAAGCATTTGAATCCCCCCTCCCCCAAATTCACTCTTTCTGCAGCTCAGCTCACTAATTAAAACAAACCCCTGGCCAAATTACAACCTTCAAACGGAATCCGGGCGTCAGTGGAAAGTACTGGCATGTGTTTTCCCCACCCCCGATGACTCCCTGCTGGTGTTTATGAGGTACCTGCCCTGTGCCAGGCCCAGCTCTGTGCCCTATACAGGTTTGCTCACTTCAGGCTCCTGTCCACTGTGAGTTGTGAGAACCGTGAGTTACCATCACACCAGGCTAGAGACAAGAAGACTAGGGAGGTCTAGCCACTGGCCTTTACCCCATAGCCTAGGGGAGCCCCCTGCAAGGCCTGATTCAGGTTTTCTCTACTCTGTCCTGAGATTTGTGTGATGTGACACTTTTCCTGGAGGGATATGAAAGAGCATTTACTTACCCTGGGTAAGGAACAGAGGTCAGACCAAGGTATGAATAACACCAAAGTCCATCAGTGAGCCATATTTGTGCTATGTACAAGAGAATGGATGAGGGGTTACTTACAGGAGCAGAAATGTCTCAAAAGCAGCTACATCAAGAAAGCCCTCCTCAGCATGGGTGACAGCTCATGAAAGCTGGAAACCTGGAGCTCACTGCATAAACTGCAGGAGGCTCAACATAGTTCAGCTGGCCTCAGCTTCTTCGAGGTAGCATGGCTGATCTGTCTTCTCCAGGCAGCACAGAGTATCTGAGAGCTCCCTTCAGCCACTCTTCCTGCCCAGATAAGCACGGGAGTAGGGGTGGGGTGCGGGGAGGGGGGAGGAATATACCTAGTGAATCAAGTCAGTTTCAGGAACTTCCTGAAGCCTTTGTGTTGTTTACATTCTGAACTTAAGGAGCCTATCTACAGGATACAGTGTTTGACCTCCCATGAGAAACATCTTGTGTCTTAAGGAGCTTCCTTGTAGGACAGTTACCCCTCCCTTTTAACAGCCTGTGTTTTAAACCAAGGATGGGATGTTTTCTTCTTAGAATATCCCATGTCTGCATGAACTTCCCTCCAAAATGGAATATTTTATCTCTGAGGAGATTGCTACATAACTTGACACTAAGCCTCCTCTCTCCTATGTGACACACAGTGCTGGGACAGGCAAGCTAGGCACACTGACTCCTGAGAATCCAAATTTTATTTGCATACAAAATCCCATGGAAATGTGGAAGTGCATTCTGAGGAAGGGCTCTGACCTGGAAGGGGTTCATGGGAGCCTCCCTCCTAGTACAGGGATTCTCCAACCTCAGTCCCACTCTTAGAAGTCGTTCTTTGCCTGTAGTCCTCCCTCAACATAAGGGTAACATTGAAGTTCTTTACTGTTCTTGGGACCCTAGCACTACAGATGTGAGACAGAAAAGCTCCCCTAAATCAGCCCTGCCTCAAAGATTAGCCCTCTGGTGTGTGTGGCCCTTGGCTCAGATACCTGGTCTGGCCAGCTCACAAACCATCATCCACACCGTTGTCTTGCTGGGTGGTTTCCGTCCTCTTTCCAGGAGGGCCAGCCACAACAGTAAGGCTGCATTCTCCTGAGAATGCCACTCCAGAAAATTCAGAACAACCGTGACACTCAATGGTGACACAGGCCACATGGCACATCCTGTTATTACCACCATCTAACAGAGGAAGAAACTAAGGCTGTCACATTTTGGTTGGTTGGTTTGCGAGGTGGTTTGCTGTAACCCAGGCTATCCTCAAGCCTGCTGTGTAGTTGAGGATGACCTCAAGTTTCTTATCCTCCTGCCTCTACCTCCCCAGTGCCAGGTAATTATAGGTATGCACCACCATACCCAGTTTACATGGCGATGGAGATCTAATTCAGAGTTTCAAGCATGGTAGGAAAATAAATATTCTACCAACTGAGTGACATCCTCAACCCCAACCCCCGCCCCAAGCTGTCATTTGTGAAGATATTTGAGAACTCTGGGGCCAGATTCTTTCAAGAAACAAGCTTGACTTCATCACTCTCCACAAGTTTAATCTCAGGTGTGGATAATGTCTTTAAAGCCCTATAATGATGGTCCTGCCTGCTGGTCCAGCTTTAGCCCCTTTGGGACCAACCCCAGGGGGCCTTTCACAAACTATCACCTGATTGCCCTTATCCATCAGTCTACCTGGAAAATGGTTCCTTTTTCCTTCTCTCCCTAGCAGTGGCTTCTTTTCTCTGGCTTCTGAATTTTCCCATGCTGACTACAGCATGTCCCTCTCAGGGAACACCTCTGTCCTTTGTCCACCTCCTGTGGTTGACAGCAGGACCTGAAAGGAAATGTGGAGTGCTGGATGTCAACCTGACACAAGCTAAAGTTGTTTGAGAAGAGGGAACCCAAACTAAGAAAATGCCTCCATAAGACCACACTATCAGCAAACTGGTAGGGTATTTTCTTGATTAGTGATTGATGGGGGTGGTGCCATACCTGAGCTGGTGGACCTGGGGGGGTCTATATGAAATCAGGCTGATCAAGCCATGGGGTGCAAGCCAGTAAGCAGCACCTCTCCATGGCCTCTGCATCAGCTCCTGTCTCTGGGTTGCTGCCCTGTTTGAATTCCTGCTTTGATTTCCTTTGATGATAAACAGAGATATGGAAGTGTAAGCCAAATAAATCCTTTCCTTCCCAACTTGCTTTTGGTCATGGTGTTTCATCAAAGCAATAAAAACCATAAGACAGGAGGTGTGGCTGTCTGTGCCTTCAAATCCTTCCAAGGCTTGCCCACACTGACTAGTGAAGTTGCAGAGGATCCAGTACCAGGCCCTACCAGAGCCATTCTCCCCTTAAACCTCTGCCTGCCTTTGGTACACATGCCACCCCAGTCTTCTCCCTGGTAACTCAAACCTTCACCTTAGAATCTTGGTGTCTTCTCTGATGGGGACTAAATTCTGCATGAGTTCTTCCAGTGTGCTTTCCTCCAGTGTGGTTCTGGGCCTCAGCTTTGCTGGTGTCCTGGGCATGGACAGAACCATGCTGTGGTTAGGACATAAATGTCCCTGGAAGAGACTTGAGGCTCAGTGTCCAGAGGATGAGTTCAAGCACTGACAGGTGGTTTGTCATGATGGATCTGACTTCTGAAATGGGTCAGTCCATCAAAGGATTAATAACTGAGCAGACTATAGCTGTCTAGCAGAGACTGGAGAAGGAGGGGCCTCATGGGAAGAAGGGGATGGTTGTGGGGGTCTTTGAAGGGTACATATCTTTGCCACCCTCTTCTGTGTTTTTCTAATTATGTATTGCTACGAGGCAAGCATCCTCCCCCACCACATAATCCTACTGCCAGGATATTCAGCTTTGTCTCAGGCCCACAGAAACGGATCCAGCTGAGCTTACATTGAGAGCTCAATAAATCTTTTTTCCTTTTTTTTTTTTTTAAAGAAGAATTATGCCGGGCGTGGTGGCGCACGCCTTTAATCCCAGCACTCTGGAGGCAGAGGCAGGCGGATTTCTGAGTTCGAAGCCAGCCTGGTCTACAAAGTGAGTTCCAGGACAGCCAGGGCTATACAGAGAAACCCTGTCTAGAAAAAACAAAAAACAAAAAAAAAAAAAAAAAGAATTACTTATTCTATTTTTATGTGTATGGCTATTTTTCTCACCTGTAATCTGCGCATCGTGTGTGTGCAGTGTCCTCAGATCCCTGTGGATGCTGGGAAGTGAACCCAGGTCCTCTGCAAGAGCAACAAGTGCTCCTAACCACTGAACCACCCATCCAGCCCTCCTCCTAAGTTTGTACCAGGTGTTTTTGTAACACTGCTTAATTGGTAGTGGGCACAAAGTGTGGGGACACACACGTCTCATTCCCCAAAACCTTGAGGTTAGGAGTCTTTATTTTGTTTTGTTTTGTTTTTTCTTTTTTTCAAGACAGGATTTCTCTGTGTTCTGGAACTCACTCTGTAGACCAGGCTAGCCACAAACTCAGAGATCCATCTGCCTCTGCCTCTGGGGTGCTTCTGGGATCAAAAGTGTACACCACCGCCTTGAGGCTACAGAGCATCTAGGAGCCATCCAGGCTATGAGGTGAGCACAAGGCCTCAGTCCCCAGCCCCGCAGAGGACACTCTGCGAATACTCGGACTCTTGTTAGTCTGGGTTGACGTGTTTCCAAGGTGGGAGGAGCCTAACTATGGAGCCCCCAAGTACTTTACTCTACCTCGTGTGGCTCTGGTGAGAAGGAATGATGCTTGAATGTTATGGGCAGTTTCTCAGTATCACGCATGATGCTGTCTTAGAACCTAGTACCCTGATATATGTAGTAATTTCTGGCTAGGCAGGACCTGTGTTCAGGCCCTCAAAGTCATAGAAGGAGAAGGCCTTGTGGCCATGCTGCTATGCATGCTGGGTTTACAGATCCCAAGGCATGCTTGGCTGGCCGCTCTGCCTGTTGGGTGGTCAGTCAGCCTTTGGAGTGAAGGAGGGATGCATGGGTAGAAAGATGTGAATATTCTGGAAAGCTGTTCAGGAGGCTCAGTTACCTAGTCTGAATGGGCAGGAATGGAACCTAGGGGAAAAGAAGCAACTTGCGCTCCTTGCTTTGCTCTAGTAGTTGGCCACCTGGTGGTATTGGTCACAGAAGTTAGCCAGAGAGAACACACGTAAGAATTCGCAATGAGTGCTATAACAACAGACCACAGTCTAGGGAACTTAGACTTCCAAAATGAGTTTTCTTGCTGTGGGGAGTTGGGAAGCCGTGAGTGAAGGTACAAGGAGCTGACGAAGCCTAGTGAATGTGGATCGTTGACGTGAGTACAGCCATGGCAAGATCCTAATGCCTCAGGTCCACCAACATGCCAAAGCCTTCCCTGGGTTAAGCGCAGGAAACTGTCATTGCCTTCTCTTGGTCTGAGTACACAAGTGTCTATGAAGGACAGATGTCCCTTTCTTCCTCCTGGGGATGTCTGCAGCCTGAGACTGGTCCTTACAGGGACCTCTGATGCTGAGTAGCACTCGTACGCAACAAACCTGCCTCTTCCATTGAGACAGCAGATAAAATAAGTGTGTTAAGTTCCCGGGCTGCAGTAGGTGCCCTCCATCAGAGCAAGCAGAGCCCACCTCGCCTGCCCAGCCTCAGCTTTTCTGTATGAGTGCCTGTCCTTTCTTCATTGCTCATTGCCCACTTGAGTTTCCAGCACCAAGCAGTGTAGGACGAGGCATCTAGCATTTCTAGAAAACAGAAAAGTCACAATGTCTCCAAGGCTGGTTTCTTCTGAGTCCTTTTTTTTTCTTGACTATTTACAGACAGCCGTCTTCTCCCTGTGTCCTTGGATGGTTGTTGCTTTGTGTGTTTGTATACTCCCCTGTCCTTGTAATGACAGCATCAATATAGATGAGGACATGACACAATGACCTCACTAAACCTCAGTGCTTTACCAACTCCAAGTATGTCAGGGGTTAAGATGCTGGGGCTTTGGATTTGGGTGGCAGGGGCATGATTCAGCCATTACAGTGCACACACATATACCACACACATACACACACACACACACACACACACACACACACACACCATTTGGAGGAACAGGCAAGCATGTAAGAGGCATTGTTGGGGGTGTGTTTCTATTCAGAGGGAGGACAGCTTGGCTGGAGATGTAAATCCAGGTGTAAGGAGTTAAGATTGAATCAAAACAAAGGAGAGGGAGAAGAACACAGGACCAACATCTGGGACCCATGGAGTGAGATGGGGGAGCAGAAGGAAGCTGTGGCCATTGAATCACTGTGGCCCTTGAATCAAAAGACTGGGGGGGGCGGTGTAGGTAGAGTTCTAGAAAAGTCTCAAGGGAAGGGTAACTTTAAGGCAGTGGTTCTCAACCCATGGGTCACAACCCATTTGGCACACCTCTATCTCTAAGACACACACACACACACACACACACACATATATATATATGTGTCACAGCATAAGGAAGGTTGAGAACCTCTGCTTTAAGGAGTGGTCTCCATGGATCCAATTTCTCAGTATTATGGCACACACATATGCCGTAGCTTTGCAGATTCTTCATACCTGGTTCTCATTCAGCTCTGTGTCTTCTACAGGACGGGGCACAGTTAGGAGCAGCAGCTGAGTTTCATCACCTCAGGGCCATGGTTTGGAAATATAGAATAAAAAAGAAGGTACAAAAATCACTGCATCTACCTAGCAGGTATGGTTCTCTCTGTTCACGAATCCAGCCCGCTGTCTGGGTTGGGCAAATCAATATGTCTTTGATCTTAAACTGCTCACAACTTCTCAAGGGGATTCTGAAGTTAAACAACACATCCAAATGGATAGTCTACTTGGAAGATTGAGAGAGAGAGAGTGTGAGAGAGCGCTCCAACCAGCCTGTGCAGGCTTACTGCAGAGGTTGTTCAGTGTCCCAATATCCATTGGGATGAAGGGAATGATGCCTTCCAGATGCTTCCAAATGCTTCTAATCTTCTCAAGCCAGGAGTCTGGCTGGTCAACTGGGTCCCCACCCTCAGTCTGGCTGTCTATTGCCAGATGGACTTTCCCAGCACAGTATCTCTCACACCC
Source organism: Mus minutoides (assembly GCA_902729485.2). NCBI lineage: Eukaryota > Metazoa > Chordata > Mammalia > Rodentia > Muridae > Mus > Mus minutoides. The sequence goes on from LR749587.1 coordinate 482,580, forward strand.
ACTGCAGCTTAGCCTGTGGCCTTGCCTCTTGTAGTAGACAGGGCCAAGCAGACTCAAAGATTCACTTGTTTGGGCCTCACTGGCTGACCAGGGCCTCAACTTGAAGATCAACCATGTGAGGATTTCTACCTTTCATTTGAAAACGGTTTGGTGACCCTAAGCCACCCTCCCAGGTCTGTCTATGCAGCCCCTCTTAGCACAGCTGGTGTTGTGGGTATCCTAATGCCCAGATGAGCTTGCTCCTGGTGATAGGATCTCCAAACTGCTGAGCCATCCCTGTGTTTACGTGTATGTGGGTATGCTTATGTGTGGATGTGCACTTACACAGATGCACGTGCACATGTATGTGCACAAGGAAAGCTAAAGTTGATGTCTTCCACGTTATTTGTTGAGGCAGGGTCTCTCACTGAACTGCAAGCTCACCTATTTGGGTAGTGTAACTAGCCAGCTTGCCCCAAGGATGTCTGCTTCTCACACCTCGGGATTGCAGGTGGCCAGCACATTGGCCTGGTTGTCACTTGGGCTCTGGGGAATTGAACTAGAGTCCTTACGTTTGTATGGCAAGCACTTTATCTGATGAACCATCTTAACAACTTTCATTTTGATTTCATATTTTGAAAAAAATTTAAAATTGACAGAAAGTTTTGGAAAACAACACGGAGAGACTGTTTGGGGCAGATAGACAGGTGTACCACCCTCATGTCCGCCAGCACATGCAACTGGAAACCCTGGACGCAGATTGACAGACAGGTTGGGGCCAAGTAGGGACCTCCAGACCTAAGGAAGAGCCCAGGAAGTTACCATCCAGAATCTCTCACTAATAGGCACAGAGTAAATTCAACCAAACAGAGCTAGGACACTGCAGCCTACCAAGACAGAACAATGGCGTGCTTTCCCTAAGCACAACAGTCAGCGGTGGGGAGAGACACCTCGGAAGGGTCGGGACTGCCACACGCATGCTATGCCCTGTGAAGTGTCCAGACATTTTGCCAGTTGGCTTTGCAGAAGGCAGGGCAGAGAGCAAGACCTTCATTCCTGCCAGGGGGAACGGGTCCTTTGCCATGGTGTCAGTAAAGAGATCTCTCGCCTAGAATAGCAAGGCATTTTTCTCATTCCTACAGGGATGCAAGACTTTCATCGTGTCCCCTGATGACAGATCCGCCCCTCCACCAGCTTCATGGCTCCGGGCAGATTATGGTGGATGAGGTTGGTGGAGAGCAGGAACTGTCACTTCCACTCAGCAGTGACAAGGAGCAGAGCTCTCCCACCCTACAGTATCAGGGACAGCTGAGCAGGAAAGCTGACCTTTTCCCCTTCTCCTGCTGCACAAGAAGGAGCCAGCTGTGGCGGGTCACTTAAATACGATCCAGAGTCTCATACGAAATGTGAAACTGTTCAGGTTTCAACAGGAAAATCGCTCATCATCATGCCAACTGCCAGAAAGATCGCTATCGGAGTGAAAAATGATAAGAGATAGATATAGCCACGGGGTGGCGGGAATGGTGGGTTATTTGGTGGAGGTCTGGAGACCACGATGATATCAGCGGTTCAGAAGGCAATTACGTCTGAAAAAGAAAAGAAAAAATAGAGCCCCGGCAAGTAATTGTAAATCACAAAAGGAAACAGATTCTATAAACAGAAATGTAGAGAAATAAAAATCGTCCAATCAGAACAACAGAAGAAAGCCTTACAGGAGATCCCAGTAGAACCCTGGGGACAGTTGTTGCATGGAATTCTGTACGAAGAAAAGGGTGTAGAGTAGGCATAACTTAAAATTCCCCACATGGGGACACACACACCTCTTAAAATTCCCCACATGGGGACACACATGCCTCTGAGAAGCTTAGTTAACCCTCAAATTTGAACAAACCTGACACCACCAAGACACAGCACAGTCATATGTCCCCAACCGTAGACAGAGGGAGATACTCGACAGCAGCAGCTGCTTCTTCCTGTGGGGAAGCCATAAGTGACTGCAGAATCCTCATCTGAGCCATGTGATCAGAAAGCAGGGTCTTGACATTCTACAGGCCCAAGGGAGAAAAGTCAGAACGTATCCCAGTGGAAAGTATTTGTTAAGAACAAAAGGACAGAGAGCAGGAGAGGAAGCTCAGTGGTTAAGAGCACATACTGCTCTCACAGGAGGAGGATTCCATTCCTGGCACCCATACCTGACAGCTCACAACAATCTCCAGCTCCAAGTAATCTGACACCTCTAGTCTCCATTGTATGTACACACACACACACACACACACACACACACACCACAGGCATGCATGTACCTGGCACAAATAAATAAAATAAAAGATTACCTGAAAAGACATAGATGATAAACAATAAGCTCTTTTCAAAAAGAAAAGAAGGGGCTGGAGAGATGGCTTAATGGTGAGGAGCACTGGCTGCTTTTCCAGAGGACCCTGGTTCAATCCCAGCACCCAGATTGTGGCTAACTACTGCCTGTAAAGCCAGTTTCAAGGAATCCAACATTTCTTACCTCCTTGGGCTCCTCTATGCACATGGTACACAGAGGTATACTCAGGTGTATGCATGTGCATGCATGCACGTGAGCACACAAACACACACAAAATAAAGCAAATAGATATTAAAAGAAAGAAGAGGAAACGGGCATGGTGACAGATGTAGAGACAGGGAAATCTCCATGAGTTTGAGGCCAACCTGGTCTACAGACTTAGTGTCAGGCCAGCCAAGGCTATGTAATGAGATCCTATATAGGAGGAGGGGAAAAAAGGAAGGAAGGAAAGAAGAAAGGAAGGCAGGCAAAATGAGAAATCCTAGAATTGAAGGTGTTAAATACTGGAATGTTTTTAAAACATTTTTAAATTTTTCTGTGTATGGTTGTTTCCTGCAATGTCTGCCTGTGTAACACATGTGTGCCTAGTGCCTGTGGAGGCCAAAAGAGAAGTCAAATGCCCTGAGACTGGAGTTACAGAGGTTATGAGCTTACATGTGGGTGCTGGGAGTTGAACCCAGGTCTTCTGGAAGAGCAGCCAGTACTCTTAATCACTGAGTCACCTCTCTAGCCCCAATAAGTATGATTTTAAATTACTGATGTGACTCTAAATATATGTGAAGAAAATACTTATGATAATTATAAAAATAGCCCAGCTACCTAGGAGGCTGAAGCAGGAGGATAGAAAATTCAAGGCTTGTTTAGGCTACAAAGCAAGAAAACTAAACAAACAAACAGAAAATTTATGATAGAAAAACTATAATAAAAATCTTTCTTGTTGCTGTGGGTCAGTTGGTTTGGTTGGTTAGTTGGTTTTGATTTTCCAAGACAGGATTTCTCTGTGTAGCCCTGCTGTCCTGTAACTCACTCTGTAGACCAGGCTGGCCTCAAACTCAGATATCCACTTGCCTCTGCCTCCTGAGTGCTGGGATTAAGGGCGTGCACCACCACCACCACCACCTGGCTAAAATGAAATTCTAAAAAGAAACAAGTAGAGAACAAACATTAGAAAAGACGAAGTGGCAGGTACAGTTCTGGCACATCAATAATTACATCAATAATTTCATCAATAGTTACATCAATAATTACATAAGTAATTTCATCAATAGTTACATCAATAATTACATCAATAATTGCATTAGCCATGATGTCTCCTAGAGCAATTACATGACACAGGTCATCAGAGTGAATGCGGTGCAGGACCTAACTACAAGCCCCTTGTAAGGGGCATCCGATCATTTGGGCAGCTTGACAGTGCATGAGTAGAAGATTTATCATGCAAGTATTAACCAGAAGAAAGCAGGTTGCCGTTTGAATATCAGGCAAAGTAAGGCTTTGGAGCAGAGAGTTCCAGAGACAGAGAGAAACAACGCATGAGGGTGAAGGGCCAGCCCACCCAGACACAGCAATTCTAAATGTCTTTGTACCCAAAAGCAAAACTGGGAAATATTTACAACTGAAAATGAAGTAGGTAATTCTGCCCGTATTTGAATCCTTCAGTAACTTCTAGAATGAAATGGAATAGCAGTGTAATGATTTGTATGTGCTTGGCCCAGGGAGTGGCACCATTTGGGGATTTGGCCTTGTTGGAGGAGTAGGTGTGGCCTTGGAGGAATTATGTCACTGTGGGCGTGGCCTTTCAGACCCTCATCCTAGCTACCTGGAAGCCAGTCTTCTCCTAGTGGCCTTCAGATGAAGATCCTCCTTCTGCACCATGCTCCTGCCTTGATGATAGCAGACTGAACCTCTAACCCTGTGTGCCAGCCCAAGGGAAATGTTGTCCTTATAAGCATTGCCTTGGTCATGGTATCTACTCATGGCAGTAAAACCCTAACTAGGACAAACAGTAAGGATATAGAAGAAGCACCATCGACCAACAAGAGCTCAAGTAATGCTGGAGACACTCTGCCTGCCTAACAAAAGCAGAAATGCATAATTTTCTCACCATTAATGGAACAGTGAGTGTGTGTGAACACCCTGGATGTCCCTCCTTGCTTTCTGCCTTCCTTAAGCTGGATCTCTCTTTTTCTGTTGTTCCCTGATTTTTTTTTTTTTTTCGAGACAGGGTTTCTCTGTATAGCCTTGGCTGTCCTGGAACTCACTTTGTAGACCAGGCTGGCCTCGAATTCAGAAATCCACCTGCCTCTGCCTCCCGAGTGCTGGGATTAAAGGCATGCGCCACCATGCCCGGCCTGTTGTTCCCTGTTGCATAGCCCAGGCTATCTGGTCCAGGAGTTTCTAGTCTTGCCTCCCATCTCTCCCTAGGAGTCCTGGGATTATAGACACATGCATTACCAAGCCTGGCTAATTGTGGGACCTAGGAGTTCACCCGTTTTCACTCTTGTATGGCAAGTACTTTAGGTACTGAGCTATCCCCACCCCCACCCCCCAAGCCCCGACACTGGAAGGGTGCCAGCAGTCCTTAAGTACCCAGGAGAGTGTTCCAGGTCAAGTATGAAGGCCACCTTCCTCAAGGTGAAGAATGTCCTTTCATTCCTAGCTGGCAGAGACATTTGGTATGTCAAACACTTTCCCCATTGATATTGAAGTGGCTGCGTGATTTGTGTCAATGTGGTGAAACCCACTGGTTGGCAATCAGAGGTTAAACTGATCTAGAAGTTTGATAATGAGGGCTGCTCAGTCATGATGTATCATCCTTTTTATTTACTGCTGGCTTTGGTTTGAAGTTTAGCGTTACAGATTTCTTGTGTCGGGAGAGTATTGAGTCTCCGTTTTCTTTTCTGGTTTGGTTTTGGTTAAGGGGATAATGCTGCCTTTACATAAAAAATTAGAAAGGATTCCTTCTCTGAGTTCTGAAAGAGTTTGTGTAAAATGAACCTGATTTTTTTTCCTGGAATGTCTGATGGAATCCACTTATTCATCACAAAGTCTTCCTCTGGCCTCTGCTCTCTTCCTGATAGTAGTGTATGTGGGGGCAGGAGAGATGGCTCAGTGGTTAAGAGCACTGACTGCTCTTCCAGAGGTCCTGAGTTCAATTCCCAGCAACCACATGGTGGCTCACTACCATCTGTAATGGGATCCGATGCCCTCTTCTGGCCTGCCGTTGTTCATGCAGATAGAGCACTCATACAATCAATCAATCAATCAATCAATCAGTAGTAGTATGTGTATTGAATGTGGGGCAGGGGGTTAAGGGCAAGCGCCACAAATCTGACTTGCTTTCCGGTGGCACATGAGCAGGTGAATGGCCAACAGTGTGAATGGGGCTATGGCTGAAGTGGCGGACCCATTCAGACCTCTCAAAAGCTGGTTCCTGCCACAGCCCTTTGTTATGCCATCTCCCAAGGACAAGCCTGATTCCACATTGACTAGCAAAAGGAGAAGGGGACAGGGGATAGGGCCCTTTATGACCCTGAAACTGAGAAGTTGAACTAAGCTCTGCAGACTATTTCATTCTACCTGTATGGAGCAACTTGCTTTAAGGTCAGTTAACTGTAGAGGCCATCAGTTAGCAGTGGCATGAGGCAGAGCGGCATAGCGAACAGTGGCGCACACCCGTGGTGTCAGCTGCTTAGAAGGTGAGGTAGTAGAATTGCTTGAACCTACAAGCCAGCCAGGGAGAACTTGTGAGGTCCTGTTTCAAACAAAAAGACACCTACTTATCTCTGTGTCACCAATCTTAGAGCTGGCAATATGGATCAGGGCAGAGCACTTGTCTAGTATGCACAGAGTCCTGGGCTCCACCTACAGCCTCAAGCCAGCAACCACCAATTTTAGGAGCATAGATAACACCCCTCCCATGTGTCCCAGCTGACAACTGATGAAGTCAATTACATGCGTGCAGACCACAGACAGCTTCCTAACCTCCAATCCCTTCCCCAGGCTGCCACACATAAAAAACAACCTCTTAACTGAATTCTTGGGGAGGTGAATTTGAGACTTGCTCTCCCATCTCCAGAGATGGCCCTTTTATGAATAAACATTGTTTTTTCCTTGTGAAACTCATTCTAGTGATTGACACTCTGTGAAGTGGGCAAAAGGGGTCCACTTCTCCAACACCTCCCACCACCGTTTGTTTGAGTCAGGGTCTCACTAGTAGCCCAGGCTATACTGGAACTTACTGTGTAGCCTAAGCTAGCCTTGAATTCACCTGCCGTAGTCTTACTAGTAGCAGGCATGTGCTGTCATGACTAGCAAACCATACTCAATGTCAGACGTTTTCTGCTCCCCACCTCACTTCGTGAGGCAGGATCTCTCACTGACCCTATAGTTCACCATTTCTAGTAGACTGGCTGCTTGCAAGCCCCATATCCTGTTTCTGAAGACAAGAAGATATAGTCTAGAAACCTCCCCACCCCATAGTGCCTAAGTAAAGCAGTATGACAGTGCATGTCTGTAATCCCAGCAATGAGAGAGTTTTAAACACAGAGAGTAGCCATGCCAGGCCTATACAGCAAGATTTAGTCTCAGAAAGAACAAAAGCAGAGTGTGGGTTGTAGGTCAGTGGTAGAGTAGCTGCCTGGCATGCACAAACTCCTGGCACAAACCTCATGTACCACATAACACCGGGCTTGGTGGTAACCTGTGGTCTTAGCACTTGGGAAATGGCAACAGGAGGGTCAGAAGTTTGAGGTTAGCCTGAGCTACGTGCGACCCTGCTTGCTCGTGGAGACTTAAAAACTTTCCAAACATATGACCAATGAGTGAGTGTGGGGTGCTTATGAGCACCCCTCTGCTTGTGGAGACACGAAGGTGGCAAATCCCTCATCCAAGACTTGTTGGTGATGTCAGTGTTTGATGGACTCATTCCTGGGTGAGTTGGATTCTGAATGCTGCATAACTGTGAATCGATTCTTTCTTGCTCCGCTAAAGTCGACCGACCTTGTATCTTTATGGTCTGTTTCATTTTCCATGCAGCTTTGAACAGTATATTTTGATTTTAGAATGAAGTCATAAGACCTCAGAATGGTCAACAGATGGTCTCTTTCTAGAATCTGAGTGTGTGTCTGGGGTGTTTTATTAAAGCCACTCCGCTGTGTAGAGGGAGATTAGGCTCAAACGAAGCTTGCCATAAAAAACACACTTGCTCTCTGGGGAATGTCCTTGTTTTGATTGCAGCGTTCAGACTTGGCTGGGTGATGATAGTGATGTCTTTAACATATAGATGCTTTTCTGTTTCTCACTTTGGGTTTTGCAGGCTTGTCTTAAATCTCTATCGTGACTCCAGTCTACCCAAATTTAAACCTTGGAAGAAAGACTGGCCTCTGGGATCAGCCGAGAGTCTGGGAGGTGGCACTGCCTTCCAATTTGTCTCACCCATTTGTGCACTCTCAGTGCCAGAGTAGTTTTGTGCCAACGGTGAACACGTGCTGGGGTGCAGGGTGGGTTTGGAAAGTGCTGGAGAAAGTCATATTTTTAACTAATCCCATTGTGGGGCGGGGGCAGGGGGTGGGGAAGAAAGAAAGAGACGGTATTTTCTAGAATATTGGCTCAAAAGCAATGTACCCAATTGTCAGCTTTCAATGCTCTGAGTTGAGATTCTTTCCCCTGGGCAGACCTGACACTTGCTCATTCCTTCAGCTCACTCAGGGGAGGTGTATTATTTGAACATTCTCTAAGAATGTGCTATTGAACAGGTCCCTAGAAGCATCAGCAATGCCTCGATGCCTCGGCAAATTCTCTCTCTCTCTCTCTCTCTCTCTCTCTCTCTCTCTCTTTCTCCTTTCTTCTTTCCTTCCTTTCTCTCCTCACCTTTTTCTTTGAGACTGTGACTTAAGTAGACCATGCTGGCTTTGAACTCAGGCAGCTGCAGGTGAGTGTAAACTTCCAGTCTTTCTTGCCCCCTTCTGATTGCTAGGATTACAAACTTCTGCCACCACAGCCCGTTTCTATGCCATGCTAGAGGCTTTGGAACTGAACCCAGGGCACTGAGCATGCCACAGAAGCACTCTGCCAACTTAGCTTACACCCTCAGCCTCCTTTGTTTGTTTGGTTTTGTTTTCTTTTCTCTTCTTTCTCCAGAATAATATTTAGACACTTGGTGAGGCATTGCCTTGAGGCTAAAGCTGCAGTTTGAGCTGGAGGGAGGGCTTTCTGAGAAAGGAAGAAGAGGGCTCACATGCTGCACAACTCCTGAGCAGGGCCCCGCCTACTCTGTATTCACCCCAAGAAGAGGACCTACTCAGCCATAGAGGACAGAGAGGAACACTGGTGGCATCTGTCGGGAACATCTTTCTTTCTTCTAAGGAGCATGGCCATAGGCACCCTCTCTGGAAGGCCTACGTGGCCCCCACCTGGGGTCACCTGTATCTGATTCTCTGAGTTTCCTTGTCCCCTGTGTATACATTTGATGTAGACTGATCTCACAGCAGTCAGTCCTGTCTTCTTCACTGCCTTGTGTGTGCACATGTGTGTAGAAGCCAGAGCCAAGGCTCCTCCTCCACTACTCTTCTGCCTAACTTACTGAGGAAGGTCTCTCTCTCTCTCTCTCTCTCTCTCTCTCTCTCTCTCTCTCTCTCTCTCTCCTCTCTCCTCTTAACCTTAGGGTTAAAGTTGGGTCTCTTGATCGAACCCAGAGCATACTGATGTGGCTTGTCTTGTTAGAGCCTGCCTCTAGCTTGAGAAGGTTGGAGTTGTCAGCCTCTTCTCTTCCTCTTCCTCTTCCCTTCTCCTCCTCCTCTTCCTCCTCCTCCTGCTGAGTATTTTCTGCTGGCGTTCTTTGAGTTCCTGTTTCCTGTGTTCTGCTGTGCCTAACCTGTTACTAGAACCATCCATGAAGTTCTTAACTTTGGAGCCGAGGAATGATATTTTGGTCCTTTTTCTTCAAAGATTCCGATTTGGCTGTCCTGTTGCTAAAGCCTCCCTCTTTTCAGACTGCGTCTGTTTCCTTGCCCAGTGATGGCCACGTCTGTGCCATTCCGGGTCTGTCTCTGGCTGGCTTCTTCCCTTCACTGCTAGCCAGAGGTTTTCTAGTTTCTCATGTCTAATAATTGTAACGGAACCCTGGACATTGTATATAAAAAAACAAAGGAGTTCTGGGCAATGTCACACTCTCCACAGAGAGCTCTTCCTCCTTTCCTGAATATGTTTGTGAGTAAGGGACAGAAGCTAAATATAAAATTGCTCTTTCTAGGTAAAGAGGACTGTGGCTAATTAAAAAGCCTAGCTGTGTCTTCATTGTGTTTGTTTGTTTGTTTGTTTGTTTGTTTGTTTAAGACAGGGTCTCATCATGTAGCCCTGGCTGTCCTGGAACCCCCTCTGTAGACCAGGCTGGCCTCGAACTTAGAGATCCACCTAATCTCTGCCTCTGCCTCCCAGTGCTGGGACTAAAGGCATGCGACACCTCCACCACCATCACTACTATGAGCTCCTCACAGTCTTTTCGCTGAGAACTTGGTGGACCCTTGTCACCTTGCCCTTGAAGACTCCAAGATAGGCCATTAGTCTCACCGCTCAGCCCACTCTGCTCTGTGCAGGCAGAACTCCACAGATGAGCTGCCAAGACAAACAGGCTGATCTCCTCAGTCCCCTCGTGGACTCTTGGCCTTCTCCTTGTGATTGCCCAAGTATCCACAACTTTTTTCTCTCCCCCTCTGCCCCCAGCCTTGATCTTGGCCCTGGGAGAAGCCCCATTCTCAGTCCTGAGAAGAAAGACTAGAAAGAAAGACTGGGGAGGGCATTTTATGCACTGAACCATCTGTCTCTCCAGCTCTGATTAAATTTTTTAGGTTCCTTTTTAATTTTATGTGTATGATATTTGCCTCATGTATGTCTGTGTACCACATGGGTGTGTAGTGCCCATGGACGCCGGCAGAGGGCACTGGATCTGGAACTTGGAGTCCAGATGGCTGTGAGCCACTGGGGCTTGAACTCAGGTCCTCTGTAAAAGCAGCCTTGCTCTTATCCACTGAGCCATCTCTCCAGCTCCCCTGTACCTGGTCAGATTTTTGCATTTTAATCAGTTGTTACAGTGTAAGCGTGAACCTTTGGTCATCTTGTTAAATTTAAAATGTAGAGAAAGGCTATCTCTGCACAGCTTGCCTACTGCTTGCTTCTAGAACAGAACCACACTTCAAAAACACCACCACATGAACACTAGCATCCCCTCCATGGTGACCCCAGAGAAGCTTTGATGCAAACCACTGGCAGCCAGAGATGGGCACAAAGAAAGAAGACCTCTGTGGGTCAATTTTCCTCTGTGAATTATTTCAAAATTCCAAGCTTGGCTCCTGGGGTTGCACATGATGTCTGCCTACAAGACCACATCCCAGGTTCCTGTAAATGAGCTGTTGCCCCACCTCCACCTGCTCAGAGTCTCTCTAGGTGAGTCTGTGCCCGCTTGAAGAAGCCCCACAGCTCCCCTGACCCCTGCCTTCCCCTACATCAGGACCTTTAGGGCTAAGTGTAGGGAGGAGAGGTCACACTGAACAGGGAAGCCTCTTGTCCCTTCTCTGGTGCTTCAGTGACATGGGCTCTGGAGCCATAACTAGGGAATGAGAGCAGCACACTTGCTTCTCAATGGCTGCAAGGTGCTTGGGAAGTTATTAACCTTGCTGAGCCTCAGTTTCTCCATCTGTAAAGAGGGCAAAATACCACTGCTTTCTAGGGCCTGTGTGGGAATCTGTGGCTGGTAAGAAAGCTCAGTCTGTAAAAGCTTTTTGTTTGTTTGCTTTGTTTTGTTTTTTGAGACAGTTTGTGCAGCCCTTGTTACCCTGCACAGAATCTGTACATCGCTCTCAGTGCAAATCTGATACCGTGAGTTTGATCCCCGATCCCCATGGCAGAAGCATTGCATTCCGACCTCCACATGTGCGCTGTGGCACACAGGGGTGCACACTCGCTCTTACACACAGAATAATGGCAAACTGCAAATAAGTTAGACTTCATAACCAAGCTCACCTGAGGTTCTCTTGGCTCACAGGTGTGAGCAGATGGTGGCTGTGGAGGCCCAGAGCCACGCGTGGAGGGACACAAGCACAGTCCCTGGGATTCCAGGATAATCTGGCTAAATCCATGCATGGGCCAAACCCTTTCACACTCATACAGAGTACCAGACATGAGTCAGTACATAACAACTGTGCATTTTCCCCAGGCCAGTCCAGAGCTGGGGATCTTGACATGAACTGAGGATAGCTCCATCCTGTGGAGAGAGAGATAACACACTAGCCAAGCCAACATGGGCTGAGGTATTCCCAGAACCATATAAAAACACCCAAGGAGACCCAAAGGAGGGAAGGGGTCGTGCACCTCATATTCCAACAGGCCACCCAAGCCATTCTCCACATTTATACACTGGTGCACACCACACTATGAAACCTGAGGCCCCCTAGGGTGTTGAAGGTATTTGGTGGGCTGAAACAAACAAAACCACATGTACAAAAGTGAATCCAGCCTTGTAAACTGAAACCCGAGGCACAGGCAGACCTTTCTCCTTGTTAGGAGTAAGTACCTAAGTACTGCACATCTCACATCTAGAAGAAAAACAAAACCAGAGAGAACAGAAGAGCCCCAGCCCCATGTTCTGATAGGAGGCAGCTCCTGCTCCAGGTGGGCCCCCCAGGCTTGCAAGCCAGTCGTTTGTGGTTAGGACCGGGGAGTGCCTATAACAACCACCCATCCTCACTCTCCTGTTGCAGGGCTCAGAGGGAGGCCTGCAGGATTCTTTGAAGAATGGGAATGAGTTTGGCAGGGTAGAGGGGGTAAGGAGCTGCCTGCTGGTAAGGCAGCAGCAGTGGTATACAAGGAGAGGGTGATGGGAAAGAATCCTTCATGTCTCAGTTGGAGAAGGTGTGTGTGTGTGTGTGTGTGTGTGTGTGTGTGTGTGTGTGTGTGTTTTGACTTTTATTTATTTGCATTTCTATGTATGCGCATGAGCTAAAGTTTACAGGTGATTGTGAGTCTTCTGACAAGGGTGCTGGGAACTGAACCCGGGTCCTCTGCAAGAGCAGCAAGTGTGCTTAACCACTGAGCCATCTCTCCGGCCTCAAAGATTTAGCTTTACTATCTTTAATTACACATGCTTCTGTCTGTGTGTAGGTATGTGCATGGGAGTGGGTACCAGAGCTGTGTGTAGGTATGTGCATGGGAGTGGGTACCAGAGCTGTGTGTAGGTATGTGCATGGGAGTGGGTACCAGAGCTGCAGTGATAGAGGACTGTGAGCCACTGGATCTGGGTGAGCGGAACCAAACTCAAGCCCCTTAAAGAGGTACACACTCTTAACCACCGACCCATCACCTCAGCCCCTCTCAGGGGAAGTTCTGACCCTCATAGTACCATTTCATGGAGGCAAGGTGTTAGCCTTCCTTCTAGGCTCCACCCCACAGTTACCTGGCAACAGCTAGGTAATGCCTGGCTTAGTATAAACTGTTTAGCCCCTCCTTGCTCTCTTACTTTCGACTCTCTGACCCTTCTCTCTCTGCTCCCCTAACCCCTCTCTCCAAGTGTTCCTGGCCAGAATCTCCTCTCCCTCTCCCTCTCCCTCTCCCTCTCCCTCTCCCTCTCCCCTCCCCTCCCTTCCTTCCTCTCTCTGCCTTTCTCTGTCTCTACTCCCTCCTCAACTCTTCATCCCATGCCTTAAATAAACAATTCTATATTATATCCGTCCTATGGCTGGTACCTTGGGTGGAAGGGATGTCTCTGCATGTGTCCACAGAGGCAGCCCCTTCCATCTCACCAGACCAACACATCCTTGGCTCTTTTTCTTTTTTATAAAGCACACCACCAGGGCTTAGTGAAGTTCACTTCTGTGGCTAGAAAAATGCTTACTTAGAGCCTGACTTTGTGGCTTAGGCTTGTCATCCCAGCATCTAGGAGTCTGAGGCAGGAGGATTTGAGGCCAGCCAGGGATATAGAGTGAGACCCCGCCTAGGGCAGGGCCCAGCTTCTGGCACATGCTCAGCAAAGCACTTGGAATATGGGTGGAAGAATGAGCTGTTCCTGCTGTATACAAAGAACAGCCTGGAGATGAAAGAGAAAGGAGCAGACAGAAGAAGGATCCCAAGGGCTGGGTGAGGTTAGCTGAGGTCCTGGACCTAGCCCCACAGACCAGGGGGAATCAGCAGGGACCTGGAAAGATCCCTTTGCTCTTGTCCAGTTGTCCCAAACACCATGACAGAAAGGGAGGATGTATGGCAGGTCACACCTTGGGCATTCCTAAGACCACAGGTAGAAACACCTCAGTCCTCAGGATGCTCTCCCAGAAAGAGCCCATGGCAGGCATGGAGTGCCTGTGGTACGTCTCATGGCCACACCCAACTGCTCTGCCTGGCTCAAAGGAAGTTGGAGACAAGCAAGGCAAAATCCAGCAGGAGAATGTGAGGTGAAACCCCAAGCTAGCCTGTCTAAGCTGCCATGTCTAGAGGAGGCCTTCATGGTGCCCTGGATGGGACACATACCTAGATGCAGAGTGCAGAGACAGATTCTCTGTGTGATGGTTGCAGGAGAGTCAGGGGCCTGATAAGAGCAATGAGTTGACCATGTGCCAACAGACAGTGAGGAGCCTGTCCCCCTCCCCAATCAGGGCTCATGGGGACAAATGCATACAATAGCTAAAACCTGTGGTAGAGGGACTGAGATAGCTCAGCTGCTAAACAGCTTGCTGCGACCTGGTCCCACGTAGAAAGGCGGTCACAGCGGTGTGTGTCTGTAGTACTAGCACTGGGGAGGTGAGGATAGGAAATCCTTGGGGCTTGCTGCTTAGTCAATTTAGCCAAATCTGCTAATTCCTAGTTCAAGGAGAGACCCTGTCTGAAAGATATTAAGTTGTGGGGGGAGTGGGCTGGGGCGATGGCTCAGAGGTTAAGAGCACTGTCATAGGACCCAGGTTCAGTTCTCAGCACGCACATGGTAGCTCACAACTGGTCATAACCAGTGTCCAGTTCCAGGAGATACAATATCCTTTTCTGGTCTCTGAGGCCACCAGAAATGCATGTAGTATATAGACATATATGCAGGAATAATACTCATGTATCTATAATTTTTGAGACAGGTTTCTCTGTATAGCTGTCCTGTATGTCCTATATGGGTTTTTCTGTATGGCTGTCCTGGAATTTGTGTATAGACCAGGCTGGCTTTAAACTCACAGAGATCTGCCTGTTTCTGCCCACTAAGTGCTGAGATTAAAGGCATGTGCCACCACCATCACCACCAGGCTAAAATATCTTTTAAACATTGGAGACTCTGAGGCCTCTCTCTAAGACGTCGCTATCTTTCTGCCTCTGGAACCTTGAGTATCTATCTCTGCCCACGGAGCTTTCCATAACTTTCTTATCCAAGGTTCAGAATCTTCAGGAAGGCGTCCAAGCTTAAGTCTGCCCATCACCTCCCCCACCATCATCATAGCCAACTCTTAGCAAACAGGTCTCAAGAGCCCAGTTAAAGACTTCCCACGCGCTGTCCTCTGGAAGCCTCCCAACACCCGCAGGCAGACGACGCCATTATGCTTTTGAAGAAAGCAATCATTGAAACCCAGGGAAGGTCAGTAGCTTTTCAGCCAGTGGGGAGAGAGGTTGCATCGAAGTGCAGACCTGCAAGAGCAAAGCTTGCTCTTAACCACTGTGACACACAACAGCAGAGAAGGTGGCCGTGGTGGCCTCCAACACGGTCCCTAGCCACTCCTGATCCTTATCCTTTAGAATCCTACCCAGGAGTTCAGGAGAGAAACGTTTCTTCGTTGTTGTCTTTTGTTATTGTTATTATTATTAATTATTATCATTACTGTGTGTGTGTGGTATGTGTGTGCCTGAATGCAGGCGCATACCACGGCATGTGCGCGGAGAGACCAGGATAACTTTCAGGAGTCAGTTGTCTCCTGCTGTTGTGAGTTCTGGGGATGGATTCAGGTTGTCAGGCTTACATAGCAAGCATCTTGCCTGCTGAGGCATCCTGCTGACCATCACCTTGCAAACGTACTCAGGGGTACTCAGGGGCCTCGGAGGACCTCTCAGATCCCGCAGGATGCTCTTCTCAGGAGACCCACAATTCTCTCTAGCACTCTTTCTTCCTGCGACCCAGGGCCCAGGACAGAGCTGGTGTGTGTGTGTGTGTGTGTGTGTGTGTGTGTGTGTGTGTGCTGGTGCACTAGATCACATGTAACGAGCAAATACAATTCGGTGCGAATGGATCCGGAAGAGGACCAGGAGCAGGGTGACTCAGTGAGCACTGACTTGGTGACTATGCTCCCCTCCCCTGCCCCAGGTCCTTTACCCTTTTGAATCTCTTAGATGGAGGCATGGAAGCAATGAGAAACAGAAAGTCTAGTAAACCCTGAATTTTGCCGTGAGGTAAGGTGATGGTGATTCAGGGCCAGGTCCGGGGATGAGGGCTTTGGACCTACTCCTTACTCTGCCAAGTGTGCATGTTTACAGCCACAACCATCCCAGGTTCTCCTGAAACACGAGCCAATCCAAAAGGCCATTGAGTTCCTTCAGAGAACAGTCTCACAGACCCCATCCCCACCCCCGGCCTCCACTGAGTTCAGCAGAGCAAACTGACTACATTGTGTGCGCCTCAGGGGTTCCTCCATTTTTTTTTTTTGCAGCTGGAATTTGTGAGAAAACTCCAGGCCTCTAATTGGAACCGTTTGTCCTTCCAGCAAACAGCAGGTGGCTGGGCCAACTGAGAAAGGTGAGCATCACCGCAGTATGTGTCCTCTGACCTGTTCATCTGACTTCTGGGAATCAGTCCTAAATAAATAACTCCAAATATGGGAAGGCTTAGGAGCAGATGAGGTTCCCTGCAGTATTTTTCCTGACAGCACAGGGAGAGGGCATCAAGGGGAAAGAGGGATGCTGCTCCACCTGCCTGGCTGGAAGATGTTCCAAGTGGGAGTGTCCAGAAAGCTCCATGGCAACCCGGGAGAGTTGAGGAAAGAGTTCAAGTTCAAAACTATGGACCCCGTGATAAGCTATGGAAGCAGCTCAGATCCAATACCAGCTTTGTCTGGAGGAAAGAGTTCAAGTTCAAAACTATGGACCCCGAGATAAGCTATGGAAGCCGCTCAGATCCAATACCAGCTTTGTCTGGAGGGAGGCCTTACTTTGTTTCCATTTTCCCAATTTTCTGCAATGTGGTTCTGGTTAAAAGTATATTGTAAACAAAGAAGCAATTAAAAGCAAAGAAGGAAATGGCTAGTTTCACACATACAGAGAGAGAGAGAGAGAGAGAGAGAGAGAAGAGAGAAGAGAGCCGAGAGAAGAGAGAAAAAGAGAAGAGAGAAGAGAGAATATCAATTCCTGAGTTGGTGAGAGCAGTTTCTATAGAATCACTGGCATGGCCTGGTTTAGATTTCTTTGTCTTTCTGCAGAAAATGGAAACCCACCCTGGCTGATGCTAATAAGTAGAACATGTTGAGGGGAAATACTCAGGAAAGAAAGACCTAGCTGTGTCTTCTTCCAGTCTCAGTCCGTGTGTGTGTGTGTGTGTGTGTGTGTGTGTGTGTGTGTGTGTGTATGTGTGTGTGTGTGTGTTTGTGTGTGTGTGTGCATGTATATGTGTATGTCTGTGTGTATATGTGATTTATATGTGTGTGTGCATGTATATGTGTATATCTGTGTGTGTCTTTGTGTATATTTATCTGTGTGGTTTGTATGTGTGCATGTGTATGTATCTGTGTGTGTGTATGTTTCTGTGTGTGTATGTGTGTCTCAGTATGCATTTATGTGTGTGTGCGTGTATATGTGTGTATCTGTGTGTCTGTGTATGTGCATGTATGATTTATATGTGTATGTCTGTGTGTATATGTGTGTGTTGCTTGTATGTGTGTGTATGTGTGTGTAGTATGTATGTGAATATGGGGGTACACATGTATATGTGTGTGCATCTGTGCATGTATATATATCTGTGCATATATGTGTATGTCTGTGTGTATGCATGTATGTGTGTGCCTGTATATGCAGGGGTGTGTGTGTGTGTGTGTGTGTGGTCACTTGCAAGTGGAATGGAGACCTACATTCCATGTCTTCCTCAATCACTTTCCACTTTATTTTGAGACAGGCCCTTCTCAATGAGCCTGGAGCCTCTCATTTGGCAGGACGGGCTCTGTAATTCCAGGGTTCCTTCTGTCTTTGTCTCTCCAGTGCTAGGCTTGCAGAAGGCCACACTGCACCCATCTTTTCTGTGGGTGTTTTGGGTTCTAATTTTTGCCTGGCAAGTGCTTTACTGCCCGAGTCATCTGCCAGCCTCAAAGCTTACTTTATAAAGGCAGGGGATGCACAACCCTAACTTCTGATCACAGTTTTATTTTATTTAGAAATAGTTTATTTCAACAGTGTTCCTGTTTGCAAATGTGAAGTTTTACCATATTTCAAGTGGGGTATGTTGTATTTACGTGGCTGTCCCTGTATGACATATTCTTTATATTTCTTTTTGTAATTATGTCTTTATGATGTCTCATGGTGATAAATGTTTGCACATACAGTTCCTGTACTTGTCCACCGCAGACATGGATAAATCAGAAAACATGGAAAAATATTTCACTTAGAATGTCAATCAGTTACAGAATGCTTAGGACTAATGTAGTAAGTGTGGAGGTGTGAGCACAGATCCACAGTTGTGCTTAGCATGCACAAGGCCCTGGTTTAATCCCTAGTGCCACTGTGAGGATGGTGAGGATGGTGATGGTGGTGATAGTGATGATGACAGTGATCATGATGACAGTGATGGTGGTGGTGGTGGTGGTGATGGTCTTTCTGTCATCATGCTGGAGAACACTTAATTCTGTAATAAGTTCTGCTTATCCCTGCACTACAGTTCCTTGTTTGATGCAGAATACAAAGTCCAGGTAGCTGAGGGAAGGCCAGGAGGGACTCTGTGACATTACCGTATACATACAAGAGGGTAACCATGCATCGATGGCTATGTTAATGTTGCATCTGCTACAACATCATATCCAAGGCCTTCAATGTCTAAAATAAGAACAAATATATAAAAAGGGCATTAGATGCAACACACGCACGTGCACACTCACACACACACCTATTTGCTAATATAAATCACAAGCAAGGTAGTTGTGAAAAAAAAACATGGTGGAATCACGTGTATTTCATTCAAGACCCCTTCCCTTTAGCTGCATCAACAGAAACCTGCTGGAAATTGGAAGGTTGGTTCATGGTAAGGAGCCCTGAATTTCACTGTATCATGAATCACATGGGCATGCCTGACACCCATTCCCAATTCTAACAGACTGGGAATCAGGGAGTTTAAAATTCCCTTGTATTAATTTTTTATGCGTATGTGTGTGCTTGAGTGCATGTATGTGCACCACATGATGTCAGAAGCCTGTGATGGTGAGAAGGGGTATTGGACCCTCCAGAGCTGGGGTTACAAATGGCTATGAGCTACTTTTGTGAGCGGCCAACTGAACTTGGGTCTCTTGCAAGAGCAGCAACTGCTCTTAACCACTGAGCCATCTCTCTGGTTCCAATGCCTGGGTCATCCTAACGCGGTTTTATTAGTAGTAGCAGTAGAGCAATCAGAAGTCATCAGCTTAGGTATCAGGGCGATCAGGGATATGGGGATTCACACAGTGTGAACAGAGCTTCCAGGAACCAAACCTGGGGTCAGAAGTATGTAGTTCTTAGACCAAAAGTCAAGGGCTGGGTACCATTTTCCAAAGATATCTACTATATTTTACCCCTTGGCTGACCAGTCACCAAGGGAAAGGGAAAACATCCTTTTCTCTATATGTACAAATAAGCCTCCAACTGCTGAGCTCAACCTAGCTTTGATAGTTTGATTAGGAATGAGCCCCATAGATTCATGTGTTTAAATGCTTGGCCCATAGGGAGTGGCACTGTTAGTAGGTGTGGCCTTGTTGGAGTAGGTGTGGCCTTCTTACAGGAAGTATGTCACAGTGGGGGTGGGCTTTGAAGTCTGTGCCCAAGCTGTGCCCAGTGTGTCTTACAGTCTCTCGCTGCTACCTGCAGATCAAGATGAAGAACTCTCAACCCTTCTTCAGTACTGTGTCTGCCTGCATTTTGTCATGTTTCCAGCCATAACAATAATGGCCTAAGCCTCTGAAACTATCAGCCAGCCCCAATTAAATGTTTTTCTTTATAAGGGTTGCCTTGGTCGTGGTGTCTTTTCACAGCAATAGGAACTTTAGACACTTAACTGTCTCATTAACTGCCCTTGCTAAAGGCAGCCAAGTATTGTATAGCTATTACATTGGCTCCCATGACATCGGGTCTGGCTTGACTGGCCTCAGGCCTTGGCTATTCTTTTCTACTCTATCTGTTTTGATTTTTGTTTTTGTTGTTTGAAATGGGTTTAAGTGTGTGTGTGTGTGTGTGTGTTTGTGTGTACATGCACATGAAGGCCAAAAGTTGACCCTTCCTCCTTCATTACTGGCTGTAAATGAACAGATAACAACAACCCCTTGCAATGCCTGAAAGTCTGTCCCCCCCACCCCAAATTTTCTAAGCTAACCCCCAAACAAGGAGACTAGAGTAGAAAATTATTAACAGCTAAACTGGCCTGTAAGGTCAGACGTTTGATAAGCTTTGGAAATAAACAGGATCTAAGACAAAACATAGAAATGAACCTACAGACACTTTGTGTTTTTTTTTTTTAAATGTAAGTGACGTAGGGAAAGATAAGCTCTAGATGACTTGTAAAATTGTACCATCTCTACTATGCAAAAGAGGGAGGCAGGGTCACGCAGCACTGTTAGGCACTGCTCTGTGCACTCTCGGCACTCCTGCTGTTTGAGGCTGATACCTGACTTTATGTTTTCATAAAACACAGGACTTACCTTCTGTCACTCTGACTCTCTAGTGCTCTTACCTGAGTCTGGGCCTGAAGGGGAGCTGGCTGGTCACTGAATTCCAGAACTCCACTTCACTCTGCTTCCTCAGGGTTGGGGTGACAGAGGCACACGCCTGTGCTTGGCCTTTTCCGTGGGTGCTCGGGATCTGAGCTCAGATCTTCATGCTTGCACAGCAAACACTTTATGAACTGAGTAACCCCCATTCCTTCCCAGCCGCCTGTAAAGACCTCAGTCTTTACTAGTCGACAACCTTCCTGCAAGAACTCTAAAGGCTTTTGTCTCCTACACAATCACCTGCCATCTTAGGGCTAGGACATCAGCATGTGAAGTTAGGGAGACATATGTCTGCCCTTCACCCTAAACAAGTCACGTGATACTGGGCTGGGTAAGTCCTACAGGAAGCAAGAATGCAGGTCCAGCCCTGCCAGGGGTACATGTGAACCCCAGTTTTCGAAGCTAGCACCCACTTTGGGAATTCTGCCTCCCTGTCTGTGAGATTCAGGAGGCACCCTCCTCTTAGGCTGCTGTGTAAGTGAAGTGGGACCAAAGGCCTGGCTGGTGTTTGGGCTGGACATGTGGAATCCACAGACAGATGTGTGAGATGGGTCAGGCAGGAGCTAGCAGTGTAGACAGCACTTGCCAAATCCTAATGACTGTCTCAGGTTAAAGGTCACGCCACTCTGGGTCATCCTTTAGTGGAGCCTCTTCACTCTGGCCACCATCCCATACTGAAGTCCTCTCCCACTGTTTGTACCCAACACTCCCACACCTGCCTGATTACTGTCTGCTCTTCTCTAGCCTGAGCTGTGTTCTCTCTCCTCTCTGAGGCTTCTTCCTCTGCCCCTGAACATCCTTGCCTGTGTCAGGGCCAGGGTTGGAACACCTCCTCCAGAAAGCTTCCTCTGACTACTTCATGCATCCTCAGGCCCAGGGCCTGGGGTTGTCCTTGGATGTGGAGAAGCACACGGAAACCAGGAGTGTACTTGTGCGATGCACCAATGCATTGAGAGCAGCCCCTCCAAGCCTTCTTAGCATCATAAGGAATACACCTTTGGGAGAGGCTCGGATGGGAGGAGTCCCAGGCGCAGGGCGGGCTTTGAGGGGGGAGGGGAGCATCTGCTGGCCTTATTCATATTTTGCATGCAGTGTGTCATGTGTTGTTTTCTGCAATCCACTCATGGCCTCGCCACTCTCTCTGCATTTCTCACCCTGGACGTACAACGGCCAATGACCATCCCACGAAGAAAAGGTTCCCAAAGAAAGAAGAAGAGACTAAAAAGGAAGTGAGCAACCGCATGCCCAGGGCATGCTTCCAGGGTGCATAGTAGCAATGGTCCTGCAGCAACCTGGGGGTGAGGGTGGGGGGCTGGGGTCTCTCAGGGCCTCAGGTAAAGAGCACAGGAGAATGCTGGTCCTGGCAGGCAGTGTAATGTCAAACAGGGCTCCCACTGAAAGCTGGGTTTTTCTTAGCATTTGGTAGTACCAGTGTAGAAAAGGAGGTTCTCTCCATTCAAGCCTTCCTGAGGACTTCTGAGCACAGCAGAAGAGGCAGACAGTCCTTGCCCTCTAGGAACCCATGAGCTAGTGGGCACAGAAATCAACACACTAACAGAGAAATAAAGGATTGGGAAGGGGACTAGAGTCCTGGAGTGGGGGAAGAGCCGGTGCAGGGCAGGGAACATCCAGGCCCAAATGCGACCAGCATGGAAACCAGAAATGCTTCTCAGAGGTGAATCTTGGCCGAGGCATGAAGGACAGGAAGAAGCCAGCTGCCTAAATGTAAGGCCACGAAGCCTTAAAAGCTGCCTTTGAAGCCGGTTTTGGAACCAGACAGAAGACAATAGTTGTAGCCAATAGAAGCCAACTGCACACGCAGGCCCCTGCCTGGGAAGGGCTTCTGTCTGCTGCTGCTGCTGCTGCTGCTGCTGCTGCTGCTGCTGCTGCTGCTGCTGCTGCCCAGAGGCAGAAAGCAAGGCGAGGGCGTAGGTGCTCTGGGAGCCATGCAAAGGCCATAGAGCTAAGGAGGGGTGTGGGTGTGAGGACTGTGAGGCTGAGATGGCCCTTGAGGGGTGGACACAGAGGTCAGGGCAGCCTCTGCTTTCAGAAAGCCACAAAGGAGGGAACACAGCTTCATGTACAGAAATCACAGGCAGCTGGGCTCCAGAGGCTAGTGGCTTCCAGCCATTTGTCTTCTAACGTGGGGGAAGGGGAGGCGACAGGACAGCCTGCAAGCACCAGCTATGATCTCTCAAACAGATGAGGAGCTGTTTATTATCAGGAAAGCCATCTGTTAATCTGGCTCTGGAGATGAGACAAAGCTGGATTGTCACACAGGCCATAATGAACGACTTCCTGCTGGTAATGGATTATATGATTGTGTGAGTACATGTCTTCCTGCCTAGAACCCAGGGTCAGAGGTTTCTGTGCTCTCTCTCCACATGGAACCTCTCTGAAGATCAGCCTCATTTCCTTTTCTCTTTTTGGAGACAGGGTTTCTCTGCATAGCTTTGGCTGTCTTGGAACTCTGTAGCTCTGTAGACCAGGCTGGCCTTGAACTCAGAGCTCTACCTGCCTCTGCTTCCTGAGGGCTATGATTAAAGGCATGTGCCACCTGTGACTGCCTCAATCCAATTTTTGTAATTCTTAATTTTTTTTCAAAGTATGATCCAACACGTAAGTCCTGAAGTTTCGTTGACTTACATAAACCCTTATGTCTCCCAGCAACACGGGTCCTCCTTTGGGCTAAAAACAAGAACAGCAGAAGCCACCACAATTTGATCTTTTTTTCTTTTGGTTGCCAAGAAACTCAGGGTCAAGTTGAGGTGCAATAGTTATATCTCTCTAGGTTTCTGGTGTAATTGTTAGTTCAATTCAATTGTGCAGACCACAAGTAGGCTACTGATGGACATTGCATTTTTTTCCTAGATTTTTGCTGTTATAAATAATTTTTCCATTGCAATAACCCAGTAAAAGGAAGAAAGAGAAAAGATGACATGGAGAAATACAAACTGCTCTTAACACAGGAGAGATGTTTGGTCCTTTGTGGGAATGGAAATTAGACTGTTTTTGCTGCCTGCATGCAGAAACGTTAGCCTATGCTGGCTGGGAGGTGAAAGACTCCATGTTTGGATCCTGTGTCCTGAATCTGAATTCCTCATTTAGCTTCCACAGCACCCATGCCAGGACCTGCAGAGACAGCCCAGCCTGGGGCACAAACTCACACTGCTACAGTTTCTAACCCTACAGAATCTGACCATCACATGGCAGGAGACTGTCCACTAGTTACACTCATAATGTTCACACAGTGGGCGCTCTAAGTCTTACCAAGACACAGACATGTTTCTGCCCTGGGGTTTGGTAGGGAACAAATGCCCAGATATGGAATGGAACTGGGGCCAGGTGTCAGAGGACATGGAGTCCAATCCCAGTGGCACCACTCTCCAGGCTGAAGACTCCCGGTCAGAGACTCAAGAGTCGCCAGCTATAACACAAAGCTGCTCCCCCGAGTCTCCCATGCTCCAGGGGGCTGAGGTCAAGGGCCAGCGCTGTGAGCCTTCATACACTCAGAGAACAAGGAGC
Organism: Mus minutoides; assembly: GCA_902729485.2. Taxonomy (NCBI): domain Eukaryota; kingdom Metazoa; phylum Chordata; class Mammalia; order Rodentia; family Muridae; genus Mus; species Mus minutoides. Next base: position 506,355 of record LR749587.1, read on the forward strand.
TCGGCATGCTGGTCTAAATGGCAGGAGTCACTCTCCAGTGTCAGGGTGCTGGCTGGTATGATTGTGTGAGTACATGTCTTCCTGCCTAGAACCCAGGGTCAGAGGTTTCTGTGCTCTCTCTCCACATGGAACCTCTCTGAAGATCAGTCTCATTTTCTTTCTCTTTTTGAAGATAGGGTTTCTCTGCATAGCTTTGGCTGTCTTGGAACTCACTCCGTAGATCAGGCTGGCCTTGAACTCAGAGATCTACCTGCCTCTGCCTCCTGAGGGCTGGGATTAAAGTGGGGGGGGCAGTATGATGGATGGGGAGCATGACTGCCATGGTAAATGGTCATCCTGTTCAAGGAGATGGAGGCAGGAGCTGGTTTGAGGGAAAGTAAGAAGTTTGCATGGAGTGCTCTGCAACAGCAAACTTTGGCCACAAGGATCAATCCCAAGGGTGGTGTCGGTCCAACGCTGGCTGCCCAGGCCATTGTTGTGGGAATCCTCGCCAAAGTATTTTCTGGGCAAGGCTGGGATGGCTTTTATGCCAGATTGAGGTTTTGGCAGGGTGTCCTGGCATAAATGATTCATGTTACTGAGTAATCATGTGTGAGAGCCCCTCCCTCATTCACACCCTCCTGCCCAAGGACTGTGTTTATTAGGGTCTGACATCAGTGACTCAATGTGTATATGACTGCTTCCTCTTCCTTCTCTTCTTCCTCTTCTTTCGTTTCCTCCTCCTCCTTTTTCTTCTTTTCTTTCTCTTCATATTCCACTTGCTCTTCTCCTGCCTACCTCCAGTTTCTGTTATTCTGAGGTAAGGCCTCACCATGTCACCCAGGCTGGGCTCACACTCACCGTCCTCTGCCTCCAAAGTGCTGGGGTCCCAGGCTGCTTGTTGTGTCCCCAACCCTGAGGTAGGGACCGATGATTAACAGGGTAGCTCAGGCTTTGCATTTTGTGCCGACTGTGTGGGAATGCCTGGGGCTTCCCCTGGGGTAGGTAGCCCCTCTCAGCATCCGCCCAAAGCTCCAGCCTCCAGACTTTCCAGGGACATCTACAAACTGGAGACTACCTAGAATGGTCCCAGGGACCCAAAGCCGCCTAGGATTTGGGACCTGAAGTTTCCTTGCCGATCCAGATCATTTTTTTGCAAATAGGGATACTGAGTCTGGGGCCAGGCTGGGGTGAGACCACAGAGAGAAGGTTGGGACTGACAGGGTGTTCCTGTGCTGTGACAGTCTGTTGCTCCTACCCTGTCACCTGGCTGGCAGCAAGTGAGCCACACTATGCGTGGTAACCACAGATTCGTTCGTAGCATTTTGTATCCTTGACTTCTGAAATAATCAAAGTCCTATCCCATTTAACAGACAAGGACATGAAGGCACCATGTGAGTGAATGACTCACAGAGGGGTCACAGAGCCGGAAGTGGCCCAGCCTGGATTGGGCCTGGCTGCTGTAGCCTCAGAGTTACCCATTCCCCTCATTCTCCGTCTCCACCTCTAGCCCACCCTGGGGGGTTTCAGGATGGTTCCTGTCTCCCTGACAACTGATGACTGCTTTTCCAAGCCTCTAGGCATGTGACAAGACGGTGGGGAAAAGCTGTGGGGATAGGCTTGGGGCAAGTACCTCAAAAGTAGGGGAGATGAGGGTGGGAGTGACTGGCAGAGTCTGGGAAAGACTGAACATGGACCTTGTGGGTTCCTGACTCCCCTCAGGAACCCCACATTCTTAGTTCTCCAAACTCTGCATCAATATCAAATTCAAAATGAAATACTGAGAAGTCTCCAGTCTGCTCACAGCTCAGAGACCCTTCCCTCAGGCATCTGCACATGCTGGGGCTTCCTGAACCAAGTCCAGGCAAAAAAAAAAAAAAAAAAAGCCCCACCATCCTCTCTGATGCCAAAGCCTGTGAGCCTTTGCAGAGGCTATTTCCTCTGTCTTCTCTCCCTCCCTCCTTCCCTCCCTCCCTCCCTCCCTCTTTTTCTTTCTCATACAACCTACTCATTCTTTTTTTGTTTTTTAAAAAGACTTATTTATTTCATGTATATGAGTACACTGTTGCTGCCTTCAGACACACCAGAAGAGGGCATCGGATCCCATTACCACGTGGAACTGAACTCAGGACCTCTGGAAGAGCAAGCAGCCAGTGCTCTTAACCGCTGAGCCATCTCTCCGGCCCCAACCTACTCATTCTTGTACTCACTATGTAGCTGAGGGGGTGGCCATAAACTTCTGATCCTCAGGCTCACACCTCCAGACTGCTGGAATTATAGGTTTTGCCACGACACCTGCTTTATGTATGGCTGGGGATCTGACCCAGGGCTTCGCACATGCTCAGAGAGCATTCTACAACCTGGATTGTGCTTGATCTATGCCTCACTTCTGGGAGGCCTCCTGAACTGAACTCAGCTAGCAGATTCTTCCTCCAGCCTCCCCGGCCTCTCTGCAAGCCTCTGGCATCATGTATCTTTTGAAAGGAGGTTTCACTCAAAGACAGCTGAACACAGTGGTGCATGCCTGTAGACCGAGCTACTTAGGAGGCTGAGGAAGGGCGGGGCGGTCACTGGAGTCCAGGAGGTCAAGGCTAGCCTGGGCAGCAGAGCATGATGCCCCCTTCTTGAATTAAAACAGAAGGGCATATTTCGTAAATGAACACCCTGATAAGTTTCCACACACTGACTATGTTAAAGGAACCATTCCTCAGCTGCTACCTCTACTCTGCCCAGGAACATCAGTCTCCTAACCTCTGACCGGCTCTGACCTTTCTACAAGGAGATCTACACAGTCAAAGTTCATCTGCGGTTGGTCCCACTCTGCACCCTCAGCATTTAAGGTCCTAGGTCCTACTCCCCCCCCCCCCCCAGTATTCATTCGAGGTGGAGGGTGTTGGGTGGCCCCCTCTGGACACGGTGGACAGTCTATCTAGCTCCAGTTTGTTTGCAGATACGCACGTTTATTCCAGCGGAGCCTAATCCATGCGATTGAATTGCTAGTTCCACACAATCAGCTAACTGGTGTCTTATGGTCCTCCAAATTTACCTGTTGTGGGTTTGTTTTTACTTTAATCTTGTTTGTTTTTCCAGACATCATTTATCTGTGTATCCCTGACTGGAACTCGATCTGTAGAACTAGCTCAGGAGATTTTCCTGCCTCTGCCTTTGGAGTGCTGGGATTAAAGGCTTGTGTCATCACATCCGGTTGGAAGTCTATTTTTTTTCCATTTATTTAAATTTGAGCTCAGGTCCTTGTGTCTTCACAGCAAGTGTCTTATCCACTGAGCCATCGAGTGAGCCATTTTCCCAGCTTTTTAAAAATTATTATTATTATTATTATTATTATTATTATTATTATTATTATTATTATTTTATTAAATAAATCAGAGAGTCCTCTAAACTGTCTGGCGGCTGCCAGGCAGTCTACACAAAAAGGCTTCTGCTGGTCTAGCCTAAGGCGGCCCGCTATCCTGACTTGTCTGGTTAGACACTTTTCACGTGACTTTCCGCCTGTAGGTGGGTGGCACCTCTCAGAGCTTTGCGCTCGGCCTGCATCCCGGCAGGAGAGTCTGGGTGGCGGCATGCTCCAGCTGCGCAGTGTTGGAGGGAGGGTCCCCGCGGGCCCCGCCCCCGCCGCGCCTCCTCCGGGCGGGATAATTGAACGCGGCGCGCAGGAGCCTCGCGTTGGCTGCCCAGGCCTGGCTAGTGCGTGTAGCCGCTGCCCGCCGTGCCTTTGTCCGCTGCTGGAGCCCGCCTGCCCCATGGAGCGCCCCGTGCCGTCGCGCCTCGTCCCGCTGCCGCTGCCGCTGCCGCTGCTGCTGCTCAGCAGCCTCTCGCTGCTGGCGGCCCGAGGTAGGGGCGCCCCGGGCCCACGGCCCCGCACTAGGTCCCCACCCGGGCCCCGCGCTCCCTTCTCTGGAAGTTTGCAGCCCCTGATGCTCTGGAGCGCGCTGCACCCAGGGGGTCATCGCACGGTCCCCAGAGCTGCGTGGAATCCAGGCCCACGACCTCCCCTCCCCAACCATACTTCTGGCTCGGCTCCAATGTCCTCTTCACTAGGGGGACTTGCTTTAAATCTTTACCCTTCCAAACAGATCCTGTGGGTTCACGCAGCCGCATCCTCTGCTGGTGAAGGCAGACCGCCTGCTGGGCCGAGGGGGTGGGAAGTGCTCTGTACTGGAAGTAACTTTTGTGCACCTTTTAAACCGCCTCCAACCCCTACCCTCGGGTGCGGGGGTGTAGGGTGGGTGCGGGAGGAACTGCTGCCCCCATTTTGCACCTGAACAAACTGAGACAGGAAGACAGGAGCAGTAAGTCGGTCAGAGATGGGGGCAGAAAGAAAACAGAAAATAGAGAAACATCCCAGAGGTTTGGGAGTTGGCCACCTCTTCACCATAGTAGCAGATTGGTGACCCAGAACCACTTCCTCACTACAGGAAACTTAGAATGGAATAGGGTCCACCTAGGCTGTACTTTTCTCAGTCCAAAAGCTGCAAGGCCTGATGCAAGCACTTCACCTGTCTATCAGAGAAGCAGTGGGGTTGTAAATCTTTGACCTTTAACCTCTGTGATTCAGGGGTTCTAAAAGCCAAGCCTGGCCCTCCTGGAGTCTTTGTTTCTGCAGGGGGCCCCAGATCCACAGCACCTTCTTGATCTCTTATTCTTTATCCAAGGGTTAGCTTAGGTTTTTTTTTTTTTTTTTTTTGAACTCTCTGACCCTTCTAGTCAAAAGGTCACGGGTTGTAGATAACTACTGGGTGGAGTCTTAGAGGCAGAGGGGAGGGAGAAGGGGCTGGCTGGTCCTGAATCCTGGAGGAGTTCTGGTTGTTCTGGGCACTGTCTGCAGCCTTGGCACATCTTGGGCCACTTCTCAGTGTAGGCGATAGGGTGGGTAGGCTCATAGGCCTCTGTTGGTGCCAAGAGCTTTGCAGCCCCTCAAGAGCTCAGGGAGGCTTCTTGGAGCAGATTGTGTGCTTGGACCAGAGATGGTGAGGTGGGTCTGTGGGCCAAAGAAGGCATTTGAGTTCCAGCCAGGCAGAGTGAAAACCAGAGAGGACTTTTAATAAGGGAGGAGACACACCCGTTGCAAATGGCAGGGACCTCTGATACCCCCATATTGCTGCAGAGAGGAGACAGGTAGAGAGATGTAGTGCTCAGAGTCGTGTGTGAACACTCACTCACTCTTGCTAACCTGGAGTCGCTCAGGCCTGCAAGCATCGTTCTTCTTAGAAAAGCTTTAACCTGAAGCCAGCCAACATAGAACATCCCGGGACCCATTTTGTGACTTGTAGGGGAACCTGCTTTGAGTTTGGTTAGTTCAGTTTCGTGTGATCTTAGAAAGGGTTTGAAACTACTTGGCCTCTTCCTGCAGCCCGTAGCAAGGCCAGGAGACCCTGATCTCGGGCCCCAGAGAGCTGGGGTGGGCAAGAAAGCTGACATCTAAAAAGGACTTTATGGACGCCAGCCCGGCAGAGTACCCTGTTGCTAATCAGCTGCCATTCACTGGTCACCAATGGGCCGTGTGGCCACCTATATGCAGAAGAGCCCTGATTTTTCTTGCTAAGGGACAGAGTCAGCCCGTGACTGTCCTGTGACTATCTGTCCTGTTGGGCTTGGCTGCCTCAGGACCAGCTGAGGGTGTAGGGAGCAGGGGGTTGGGGGGGAGGTGTTGGGAGAAACAGTTGTGTTTTCTCCAAGGCTTTCTTGGCCTCTGGCTCCAGCTTGCAGTTTCCGACTGATTAAAAGAAAGTCCTGTTGGGAGGGAGAACAAAGGCCCTGAGCCCTTGGCAGAAACATGTGGCTGTGAGCTGAGCTCCTGGAAGTTTCCCAGTCAGGAGGTGGAGACTGGAGGCAGGAAGATGGGGCTGGGGGTTGGGAGAATCCTGGGTGGTGGGGGACGCAGCACTGAAACCTCCAGGGCTTAAAGTTACAAACTCTTGAGTTGCAGTTTTTGTGTTGGTGTGTCTGTGCCCACCCCCATCCCCCAACCTCCTCCCGCAAGTTCCACTGTGAAGGGAAGAAGTCAGGGAACCCAGCTCCCCAGCTCGCTCATCAGATTACCGGAGTACCTAGTGCTTTGGAAACCAGTTTTCCTATCTGGAGAAAAATCCCGTGGAATGGCTGGGCAGTTCCCCGTTTATAAAACACGATAACAGATTCCCACTTGTTAGGTTGCCTTAAGGGTTAAGGGAGAGAGAGCTAAGCAGCAGGAGAGCCGTCTTGGCGGGCTCTCTTTTCGTCCATGCTTCAGAACTTCAAACTCTTCCTGAAGGAGCCCCAGACAGTCAGCCCGGGTGGTGAAGGGCATGCAGAAGCCTTCACTAAGTAGGCGCTGAGGGACAGCACAGCGCCAGATGCTAAGGTTTCCCGGATGTGGCGAGGGATGAGACAGATTCAGCCCTTTCCCTTCATGTGCTTCGTAGCTTCCAGGAGATCCAGATAAATGAGCCAAGACCGAATGGCTGAGTTGGGGGAGACTTTCTGGAGGAGGCGATGTGCGCCCGTGGTGTGCAGAAGAGAGTTTATCTCAAATTGCCGGGGGTGGGGGTGGGATGGGGGCACGGGGTCGGGGAGTGTGCATTTCTGGCAGGAGAAAGAGCTGGAGCAAAGTCCTGTTGGCAAAAGATAACTTGTGCATCTTAGTCATTTTTCAATTGCCATGAAAAACACACCATGACCAAGGCAAATTATAAAAGAAAACATTTAATTTGGGGATCAAGGTTTCAGAGAGTTAAGAGTCCATGGTCATGGTGTGGAGTATGATGGCAGGCAGGCACTGGTGCTGGAGATGTAGCTGAGGGCTTCCATTTAATCCACAAGCAGGAGGTAGTGGGGTGGGGAGGGAAGAGAGAGGGAGAGGGAGAGAGAGCTAACTGGGAACAGTATGGACTTTTTAAAACTTCCAAGCCCACCCCCAGTGACACACCTCCAACAAGGCCACACCTCCTAATCCTTTCCAAACCAATCCACCAACTGGGGACCAAGTATTCAAATCTATGAGTCTATGAGGACCATTCTCATTCAAACCCCCACAACAAGATAACCAGGAACATATAGGGGCTCTCTGCCCTACCCTAGTGCCTGGGGAAGCCACTCCTTGAAGGTCCAGTAACCCAAGCAAAAGGTATAATGGACAGGCATCTTTGCAGATAACACTTTGGGCAACAGTTCCCAAAAGGCACATGAGATTTTGCCAATGCACTTTTTTTTTTTAGGTTTGTTTACTTTTAACTTTGATCTGTATAAGAGTTTTGCCTGCATGTATGTGCACCATGTATCTGCAGTATCTGGGACAACCAGAAGAGGGCATTAGATTCTCCCTGGTACTGGAGTTCCAGATAGTTGTTAGCTGCCATATGGGTTCTGGGAACTAAACTCACATCCTGGGCAAGAGCTCCCAATGCTTTTATCTTCTAAGCCATCTTTCCAGCCCCGGCACCCCCCACCCTAGTGTATTCTATCCTACAAAAGACTTTCCTTTTATGAAATATCACATTGTAGCAATTTGATTAATAGCTGCTTTGACTTAGTGTGTGGGTCCAATTGCTTTGAAATGATCTCAGCTATGGCTGTGTAACAAAATAGGGTGGGAGAAAAGGAACTTTCTCAACATACCGTAGGTAAGGCATCTGCCCCACTTAGGGCGAACAGAAGTGCTATTTTCTAAGTTGGACAGGCCTCACCTCCTTCCTCCCCAGGCTGGTCCTGAGTAAGTCAGTGATGGAGCTGGTGTGGTCTGTGTGTTTCCAGGGGGTGTATTCGGGCCATCTCACCCCAAGAGAGGGTAGGGGGAAGCTAGACTCGGTTCTGAAAGTGGCTCAAGATGGTAAGTGACCCAAGCCTCTATTTCTCGATGTCAGTCAACTTCACTGGTTAATGCTGTTTCTGGGCCGTTAGGCTAACTGAAGTGACTCCCATCCTAGAGCTGACAGCCCTGTGAGGTATGTGGCCCAGTATTTTTCCTGGGTCTCTTTTTACTTTCAATCTTCTCACCTACTGGAGTTAAGACAGACTTGAGTTTTGGTATATGTGTGAAGTCTTGCCTTTCGTTTTGGTTTGAAAATTCTCTTGGGCGAATCCATCACTAAGAGTCAGTCCTGCCTGTAGTCTGACTGAGAGTGGCTGTGGGATACTATTATCCCTTGACAGCATGGATGCATGACACTAGCCCTGGACTCTGCTTCACCTAGAGGACCTTGTAGCATGCATGCCACATGCCTCCTCACAGAGGACTCTGTCATTGTCCCCATTGTACAGGAGGACAGTGAGGCACACAGAGAAGAAGGGTCCCAGGCTGAACATTTCAGTCCTAACAAGGATGCCGGGTGGCCTCATCTCTTGCCAGTTAACACTTCACTTTCTTAATTCCAGCCTCAGTGAGGGATACGGCTTTCCCCGGGGCTTTTATAGTGGATCTGGGAGCTTTAGAAGCTGAGCTGGGTTGAGGGCCAGTCAACCTTTGCTCTTTCTGCCTGAATCTCTTTAGGGCCCAGATGGAGTTGCTAGAGTCTCAGGAGATCATTTGCTTATTCGGTGCTATCAAGTGGTGGCCTTGGTTGCAAGGCCTTGGGAGAAAGTAGGGAGAGAAACACAGCCCGGCCCCGCCCTCCAGGTGTTAAGTTCAAGTGTAATCATTTGTGCTGGGTGCTGGGAATTGTAAGAGAACAAAGAGGCAGTGTGAGACTGGAAACAATTCTTCTGTGAGCCTGCGTGTTGGAGCGAGTTGAGGGTGGTTAAGAGTCCCTGAAGAAAGGGCTGTTGGCAGGAGCGCACTGGCCCAGGAGCACCCTGGCCCAGGAGCACCCGGCCGCAACTTCTAAAGGCCAGGTGTGTGAGGACACGTGATAAGTGGCTGGAGAAGTGAAGGAAGCCAGGGGGAGATGGTTCCTGGAAGCTTAAGAGACCCTCCGGGCAGGGTAGGATGCTACGGAGCGGTTGGCGGTGAGGATGGCACTGGGTATATGCTAGACTTGGCACACATGATAGCTGCCTGAGCTGGACCTGCTCCAGGGCGCGTCAAGGGGAAGATAATTCGCCTTCCTAGCTGTGTCCTGCTCCTCCTCTTCCGCTGCCCCCTCCTGGCTGCTTCTCCATACCTCAAACCCTTGTGCAGTCTGGGACACGTGCTGGGCATGCGCATTCCGTTCAGTTGGCTTTCTTGTCAGGGTCTGCAGTTTTGGCTTCTTGAATCCCGGTCCCAAGTCCCCGCAGGGTCCCCTTATTCTGCTGTAGCTTTAGAGAAGGCAGTGGCCGAGGCTGTGGGCAGGATCCCTGCAAGGTGTGAGCTATGGAGGCCCCAGGCAGCAGGCCCAGGATTCCACCCATTATGGAACACCAGGCCACTCTCTGAGGGTCTGAGCTTGTTCAGAACCCCGGGGGCGGGGTCAGTGGAGGCTAGCCTCGCTATTGGTCCTTCCTCAACCCCCACCTACTCTGTAGAACTAGAGGACATTTAATGTCTGGAGTTTTGGAAGGACAGTCTGAAAAGAAAAAAATGTTTTTGGTAGGATGGCACTTGGGGCCAGCGCCTTTGCTTTCCCTGTGAATCTAGCAGCCTAAGGCCCACGCATGGGCAGGCAGAGGTGGGGAGGCGCAAGTCCGACAGTAGGGGAAACTGATACTCAGACCTACTCCAGTGGGAAAACCTTCTACTTACCACACTGAGAAACCTTGGACATTAATTAGATCTTGGTGGCCCCCAGGCCACTGGGAAACATAATCAGGCTAGGCCTCTACAACATTCATGGCCCCTAGGCTGACACTCAGAAAACCTCTACCTGAAGAGTGGTACCAAACCCCTGTAATCCTAAGCCCAGTGTCTATACTGTCATGGGAGGACCTAGTGACCTTGTGTTACACCTCAGGGTGGAGTCTGCGGTTTCCCTCGAAGCCATGAACGACTGTGTGCTGGAACACATGTATCCCTTGTATTCCATAATGGGTGTGGGACCCTGGAGCCTGCATGGCTCACACACTGCATGTATTTTACTGTCCAAACCTGTCAGTTTTATGGCTTTTACTTACTTACTTATGGGCGTATGCTGATGTCCATGTGTGGAGGCCAGAGGTTAACCTCCAGTGTTGTTCCTTAGGAGCTGTCTGCCTTGCTTTTTAATGTAATTTGTGTCTGTCTGTCTGTCTGTCTGTCCTGTTATATGCCCTCAGAGGCCAAAAGAGGGTGTGGGATCCCCTGGAACCAGAGTTACCTGGGTTGCTGGGAACCGAACTCAGGTCTCCTGGAAGAGCAGCAAGCGCTCGTCACTGCTGGGTCATCCAGCCCAGCCTTGCTTTGGAGACGAGGCCTTTCACTGGGACCTGAGGTTCATCATCGTTAGACTAGGCTGGCTAGCAAGTTTCAGTAATCCTTCTGCCTCCGCCTCCCCAGTACCGGGATTACAAATGCGTGGGTACCATATTCAGCCTCCTATGTGGGTTCTGGGTCTCCAGCTTAGGTCTTAGGTCTGTCCACTTTCATGGGAAGCACTTCACTGACTAAGCTGTCCTCCAGCCCCTTGGAAGTGTGAACTCACCTGGAAGAAAGTTACCCTGGGGGCCTGGAGAGACGGCTCAGCGGTTAAGAGCACTGACGGCTCTTCCGAAGGTCCTGAGTTCAAATCCCAGCAACCACATGGTGGCTCACAACCACCCGTAATGAGATCTGATGCCCTCTTCTGGGGTGTCTGAAGACAGCTACAGTGTACTTACATAAATAAATCTTTAAAAAAAAAGTTACCCTGATGCCATCTTCTCGACTGCCACAGTAGTTCTGTGGGTCGGTGGCATTCTCGGAAAGAGGGATCTGGGCCAGGTGGTGGGTAAATGCTGGGAAATACGCAGTTCCTATAGAATAACTGTGGACTGTGTTTTATCCTGTAATCCTGTCCCCAGGGTTACCTCCTTCATCTCCCCATTTCTGCACATCTGGTTGTGGAACTGAGATCCCTGAGGTTGGAGAGATATGGCAGCTGGCAGCTTGTTTGAGGCTGAGCAGTGTTCTTCTGTTTGGTGACATCTCTATCTGTCTATTTATCTATCTATCTATCTATCTATCTATCTATCTATCTATCTATCTATCTAGATGCTGCTCTAGCTGGTCCCCATCTCCTGGACAGTTATAGACTGTTGTATGCCACTTGGGTGCTTGAAATCACCAAATGCTCTTAGTGCCTGAGCCATCTCTCCAGCCCCATAGGAGAGTACTCTTTTTTGCTTATTTGTTTATTTGTTTGAAACTGGGCTTTTCTGTGTAGCCCTGGCTGTCCCAGAACTCTCGCAGTCTCTCTGTAGACCAGGCTGGCCTCAAATTCACAGAGACCCGCCTGCCTCTGCCTCCCCAGTGCTGGGACTAAAAGCATGCACTACTTCCCCTGGCACAGGATGCATGTCAGATATTTATATTATGATTCATAACAGTAGCAAATTAGTTATGAAGTAGCAACTTAGTAATTTTATGCTTGGGAGCCACCACAGCCCGTGGAACTATTGAAGGGTGGCAGCATTAGGCAGGTTGTCTGCCTGTGGATTATTTGACTGAAGGGCAGCCATATTGGGCAAGACAGTTTATTCTTGGTTTATGCTGTTAATTGCTTGAGGATCGTGTCACCCAGTCAGATGACAGAGTTAGAAGTTAAAACTAGTTAGGTGGTGTTTCTATAGACAAGCAACCAGGATTGAAGTGAGAGAAGGTTCTGGATTGGCTGAAGGGGCCCTGCTCAGTGAAGGGACCTCGAAGCTCTCAGGGTGTGGGTCAGTTAATTGACAGACTTGGAAGCTGCCGCTATAGGCTGGCCGCACAGAAGCGATAGTGATGGCCTGGAAACAGAATAGAAAGACAGAGCTTGCAGGGACATGGAAGGAGAGGAGCCCCTCACTCTGGAGTCTGACTGAAGCCACTTATAAGCTGAGAAGCAGGAATCCCGGCATAAGCAGTCAATATTCTGTTCATTTACAGATACTTTGTATCAGCAGGTTCTCATCCTGTGGGTTGCAACCCCTTTGGGAGTAGCAACTTAGTAATTTTATGGTTGGGGGGGTCACCACAACATGAGGAACTATATTGAAGGGTCTCAGCATTAGGAAGGTTGAGAATCACTCCTCTATATTAAAGTGAGTAACCAGGTTTAAGGCCCCTGGGCAGTATGGTGTGGGGTAAGGCCTCATTCCTTCCCCCAGGTTGGACTTTTAAGCACAGTGAGTGTATTTATGGGTTAGTTCTCCTACATACCCGTAGGCTAGAGTTTTCTATTTAATATAACAATTGTGACCCTTTCAGATAGCCTTCGGGTAATCATTTAGGTTTCATAGTTAGCCTTTGAAGAGAGTAACTTCAAAACCTAAAAGAAATGATGCCGGGCGTGGTGGGGCAAGCCTTTAATCCCAGCACTCGGGAGGCAGAGGCAGGCGGATTTCTGAGTTCCAGGCCAGCCTGGTCTACAGAGTGAGTTCCAGGACAGCCAGGACTATACAGAGAAACCCTGTCTCAAAAAACCAAAAAAAAAAAAAAAAAAAAAAAGAAAAAAAAAGAAAAAGAAAAAAAAGAAATGATGTATCTGCCTTTCAGAAATCAATGCTCTCGCTCTCTCCCTCAGGGAGTCCCACACCCACACTTGGGTATGTTTTCTGTTCCAAGACTCTCCTTAGAGAAGCCCAAACCTGAGTGCTTGGGTGTGGCTTATATTTGTATCTGAGCACCTCTTAATCCTCCTACTTAAGCCCGATTTTTGTCGTCATCGTCGTCGTCGTCGTCGTCGTCGTTTTAAATACCCTTATTAAACCTCAACTCTGGCCAGTCTTGAAATTCCTTTCTGCATGGCATCAAAGCCACGATCGACCCAGGTTTGGTATGAGTTGAGGTCCCTAAATGCTGCAGGCACCACTGGGGAGGTGTGCCTTCTCTCTCTGTCCCCACCAAATGCTGACATTGTGATGGGCTCCGAGTCACTCTTCTCAGTGCTGCAGGACTGTGTGCAGGTTGGGGTGTTCATCCTTCACCTTTCGGAAGGTGTCACCAGTGGGTCTGTGACCGACCAGCTGTGGTATGGAATTCTCAGCACCTGTGCAGTGTGGACTGGGTGGGGACTTTGCTCTGTAACTCATTGGTAGACACTGAGAGGTTGCTCTGGGTACGATGTGAGTGAGCCTTGGGGTGAAGGAAGGATTGCACCTCTGTGGGCTTCAGGAAGCCCATAGATTTCGTGTTGGGACGGTAGGAGCCAGGATGCCATTGTTCAAGGTGACTTGGTCATTCCCCATCCCCAGGTGAGTCTGCGGGAGCTGCACCTGCATGAGGAGGAGGTCATAGGTCATAGTTGAGCAGGCGTGGTGGTCAGGCCCCTCCCCACTGCCCTGCTCTAAGCGAGGGTGCCGTGACCCCACCCACCTAGACCACTCTGTGGGTAGAAAGAAAAGTTTATTTGGGAAAGCAAGTTCCCAGCTGTCTCACTGGGATAGAGAGAGCAGTGACTTGCTGGGAAAGCAAATGAATTTTACATGCTCTTCAGCCAGGTTGTGGTCTTTGAGTCGATAAAGGCTGTTCAGATTAAGCAGGAACCTTGCCCAGTGTAATTGTAGTTGGCCTTTGGGGCTGATAAAGGAGGTAGTATTTATTTTTTCCCAGTAAACAGAAAACTGCTTTACAAGATTTCCAAGGAATGTTGAGTGTGAGCTTCTGTTTACCCAGTAATAATCCTCCTGCTTACCCAGTCAGAGTCCTTCTGTTTAGGACCTTGTCACCAGCACCGCCATTTTGGGGCCCTGCTTTGGATCTAACACCTCTCCCATGGCTACCTCAGAGACACTTGGGGGGAAGACACTCCCCAGGGAGGTTTTTAAAAACAAGTTATTTGAATTATTTCTATTCATTACCACACAGTTTAACTGTTCCCATTTGGAATCTCACAGCTCAGCGTGTGAACCATGTCATTGTCTGTCTATACGGCTGTTCTTTAAGAACACTCTGAAGTGCAGTTGACTAAATTCATCTCTTTATGGTAGTCAGACCAGCACTGGCTGAAAAAGACCAACGAGTTTATGGGCAAAATGTTCAAGTTCCTTTTCTAGTGACAGAGAAGGTGGAAGGACTCAGAAAAATGATTCTGATTCTGATTTATTTTATTTGGGGGCAGGCAGGACCTCACTCTGGGGTCGGAGCTAGAAATCTGGTTACCTCAGCGTCCCAAGCTGGGGGTTTATAGGAAGGTACTACTGTCATACACCTAAACACTGTTTTAAAAAAAACAAAACAAAACATTCTCACTATGTAACCCTGGCTGGCCTAGAACTCATAGAGATCTGCATGCCTCTACTTCCTGAATACTGGGATTAAAGGTGTGTGACACCACCAGACCTGTTGAAAACACTAAATTTTTAGAAGATTTTTTTTTTTTTCAAGACAGGGTTTCTCTGTATAGCCCTGGCTGTCCTGGAACTCACTTTGTAGACCAGGCTGGCCTTGAACTCAGAAATCCGCCTGCCTCTGCCTCTGCCTTCTGAGTACTGGGATTAAAGGCGTGTGCCACCATGCCCAGCTTAGAAGATTTATTTGTATTGAGGTGTATGACTCTTTGGCCTGTATTTATGTAGGTATATTGCATGACTGTGGTGCCCAAAGAGGCCACAGGAGGCATCATGTCGTAGGGTTTACTGCTATGAACGGATACCATGACCATGGCAAGTCTTATAAAGGACAGCATTAATTGGGGCTGGCTTACAGGTTCAGAGATTCAGTCCATTATCAGTAAGGCAGGAGTATGGCAGCATCTAGGCAGGCATGGTGCAAGCAGAACTGAGAGTTCTACATCTTCATCTGAAGGCTGCTAGTAGAATAGTGACTTCCAGGCAGCTAGGGTGAGGGTCTTATAGCCCACTCTCACAGCGACACACCTACTCCATAGAGGCCACACCTCTTAATAGAGCCACTCCCTTGGCCAAGCATCTATAAACCCTCACATATCAGATCCCTTTGAACTAAAGATAGACAGGTGTGAGCTGCCACGTCGGTGTTAGGAACCAAACGTAGGTGCTCTGTGAAAGTGCTAATGGCTCTTAACTGCTGCTGAACCATCCTTCTAGCCCCTAAACACTGTTTGTTTGTTTGTTTGTTTTTTAAACACTAGTTTGTATTTTTTAATGAATGTTTTCATTGTGGTGAAATGTATATCACACTAAGGTTACCCTCTTAACTATCAGGTGTGTACCCTCCAGATCCCATAAGAGAAGTCACTGCTGTGCACACGTCTCTACCACTTATCTCTAGAATGTTCTCATTTTCCCACACAGAAATTTCATACCTATTAAATCTTAATTCCCCACCCTACCCCCAGCCCATGACAAGTACTTGTTCCCTGCCTATAATTTTTTTTAAATTTACATTTTTAAAAGTGTGTGTGGGGGTGTGTGTGTACAGCCTGTGTCTGAGCATAGGCGGAAGCCAGGGAAGAACTTGCAAGAGTGGGTTCTCCTTGTTCCCTTGTCTTAAGCTCTCTGACTATATTTTGATTTTCATAAGAGGAGTATAGCTTGTTTATCTAAAGAAATGTGGACGTAGTAAACACAGTAATCTACCTTTCTAACTAGGATGAGAGAAAGTGTGTGTGTGTGTGTGAGTGTGTGTGAGTGTGTGTATGTGTGTGAATAAGTGTGTGTGTGTCCTTATCCCTGCCGTGTGTGTTTATGTGCTGCAGTCAGCTTTGCCCTGCCCTACAGAACCTGTCTTGCGTGGGTCTTACCTTTTAAAGACCAACCTATAAAGGGAGCCTTTGTTAGCATCTTGGGCTGTGGTACCAGGGATGTGTTCTCATTTCTCCAACCCCTCCTCTTCCTCACCTCTGCCTTCTTTAATGGATAAGAGGTGGGTAGTGCCCTGAGCCCACCAATAGAAAGTAAGACCTATCTCCAGGGATCAGAAGCGGCAGTTCTAGACTCTCTCGCTCGTGTGGAACTTCAAGCGAGTCTTGCCCTTTGCTGTGCTCAGCTCCAGCCTAGGAACCTTCCCTCTGATCACTCCCTCCACTCCCTGAGATGAACCAGGAAGAAGCCCTCTTTTGAAAGGCAGAGCATCCTGCCCCAAACAGCCTCTGTGGTTTAGGGGTGGTCAAGCCCAGCAGCTCCTCGCTCTTTGGAATTAATGCTTCTTGAGCCTAGGTGGGGATGCTGGCCAATACAGATGCTGTGTGGACAGTGAGGGGCGGAGGCAGGGAAAGAGATGCGTCTCTGTCCATGATGTAAGTCCAGTGCCAGGGAGCAGGAGGGTGCAGGGCCTCAGTGTCTGCCGAGTCCTGGGCAGAGCCAGCCCCGTGCTGCTTTAGGTAAATGAAGCACATCCTCCATGTGGATGGGAGACACATTAGCATTGTTTCTGTTAGTGGCGACTGGACTCCATTCCACTTCAGTTCCTAGCTCTGTTTGAAGTCTGAAGTCCTTCCTTGCTATGACCCTTTGGTGGCTGAGCCCTTCAGGTATCTGAAAGAGACTGGTGACTATGGGAACAGTTGGGGAACTGTTGTTGGGGGACAGGAATAGGAAAAACCCTGGCGGACTTCTGATAACTGCAGGGTGGTGGCCCCAAACACAGGTGTGCCAATGCCTGCTTCCTCCACTGCCCTCTTGTGCATCCCCAGCTGCTGTAAGCCCTTCTGGACTGGCATGGGTCCTCATGGACTCCTTTCCTGTTGGGCTGGAGCTCCCAGCATATCCTTAGACAGACAACTCCTCCTTGATGAAGGAGCCCGTGAGCTTGGGCCAGCAAGTGCAGCTCCAGCTGTTGACACAGGGCCTGCTTGGCAATCCCTGTGGCCTCACTATTTAGCTACAGTTGCTGCGCCTGTAAAGTGATGCTCCGGCATTGGTCTGCTCTGTGCACCTAGCAGGACTCAGAAAATGTTGCTGTCCCCAGCCAGGCTACTCTCCTTCCCAGGCTGTAGCCGGAGCAAGTGATTATCACTTAGAATAAGATTTCTAAATCCTCACGTTGTGCTCAAATGTTCTGCTGGGTCTGGGTATTCCTTCCTGAGAGGGAAAGGTTAGAAGTAATGTATTCCTGGCAGGGTGAAGCTCAGAGCTTAAGAGGACAGGTCCTGGGGACTGAGTGGGACCTTGGGCTTGTTTATTGCTGCAGGGATACTCCCTACCCCTCTGTCTATTGTCCAGCCTGGCTGTGGTCCCTGCCTGGTCTCTTAAGGGGGCATGCAGGCACTGTCCACTGACTTATGAGACATCTCAAGCCCGAGGGGAGGGTGAGCTGACCCCGTGCAGCCTCAGGGGAGCCACTGACAGCTTTCAGACAGCTCAGCTCTGCAGGTATCAGGCCTGGGACACTCTGCTCAAGAAGGGTGGAGCCACATTCCAGGGACAGTCCCAAGTTTCCAGGCTGCCTGAAAGTTTTAACATCCGATTGTCCCGCTGAACGTACAAGGTTCAGGGTGTCCCAGGTCCTCTAACAGGCATCCTTTTAAAACACACTCGACGCCCCCCACCCACCCACTTAGAGTGCAGCCTTGCTAATGGAATTCTACAGAGCAGAGCCTCCCCTCTCTCAGGTGACAGCAGGCATCCCTCCCGCCCTCTAACAAGTGGCAGAGCCACTGTTTAGAACTCCATCAACCTGCTCCACCCTCTCAGAGACTGCAGAGATTAAAATGAGCTGTTTTAATACAAATGAGTGATGGGCCAGAGGGCTGAAGTGTCTATGCCAGGGTCACAAAGGGAAAGAAAGTTCCAACACTAGAGCCAGAGTTTTAATGGCTCCAAAGCTGTGTCCTTCTCCCCAGTCTTGCTTTTTTTTTTTTTTTTTTTTGTCTGTGTGTTTGTTTGTTTTCCTGGGGGAGCGGTTTGCTTCGTATCCCAGAACAGTCTTGAACCCAGACTTGCAGAAACTCTCCTGCCTCAGCCTCCTACCTCATCATTTCAACTCTTTGCTTCCATGACAGGTTTGGCTAAAGTATAAGGGGACAAGAGACAGATTTAGTGTCAGGATCTCTGCTTGGGAGAGTGTGTCAGATAAATGGGACATCAGGACCAGTGAGATGAGCCAGAGTGAAGGGTTCTAAGATGGAAGCCCAGGACCCTAAGACTGCGGGAGGCGACAGACAGTGTCGGGGAGAGGCTGGGTCTGGAGAGCAGCTTATGGAGTCTAATCACATCTGGTGAGCTTGTATTAGTTTGTGTGTGTGTGTGTGTGTGTGTGTGTGTGTGTGTGTGTGTGTTGTGTTTGAGGGATTGGGGCTACATGGAGAAACTATGGGGACACTCTACACACTTATCTAGGAACTAAACCACAGCTGTCTCTTTGGAACAGTTGGGACCCTGTTTTGTGTGACTGCTTCTATGCTTGCTTCCTTGTTTTTAGCTGTGTGTGTGTGTGTGTGTGTGTGTGTGTGTGTGTGTGTGTGTGTGTGAATGTGGGCATGTGCTTGCCGTGCTTGTGGCAATCAGAAGACAGTCTCAGGTAGTAGGCAGAGCTCAGCCTCGGTGTGTTTTCATCTTCCACCTTGTTGACTGAGTGTGTGAGTGTGTGGGTAGGGCTGGCATCAGCACGTGGCCCTCGCTCTGATGCCCTTGCTCTGTAAGGCCTGTGGCTCTGGAGGGTTTGATGTCTGAGCTTCAGCCAGCAGTGAACTCTGCAGTCACCAGATGGAATCATGGGGGGACCATGGAGAGAGGACAGAAAAATGGGAGTGGGCTGAATAGCTGGCTCATAACAGATTGTTA
Source organism: Mus minutoides (assembly GCA_902729485.2). Taxonomy (NCBI): domain Eukaryota; kingdom Metazoa; phylum Chordata; class Mammalia; order Rodentia; family Muridae; genus Mus; species Mus minutoides. Next base: position 525,039 of record LR749587.1, read on the forward strand.
GGCCCTGCTGTGGGACAAACCATCACATTCTCATCCATCCCAAGAACACCCTCAGGGGAGCCTGGAAATTGTCAGAAAGGGATGGACACATCTTTCCTGTAGAACACAAAACAGCTCAGTATTCTCCAGACATCCTCAGGAAAGGGGGAAAGCCCCACATAATCATGGGGAAGGATGGTTCAGAGCGAAGGCCCCTTCTTCCTGGCCATGTGGAATGGTTCAGCTCATCTGTGCTCTGTCCTCACTATGCTGAATGTTTCTGGAAGTTCCTCATCTTCCTTTTCTGAGATATGGTTTAGTAAGCCCCAGTCTCTCCCCAGAGTAATCCTTATTCTGGGACCACATGCTAGAGCCAGCCCTGGAAGAGAAATGAGCTCGAAGCACCCGCAGGTACGGGTGCTAAACGCTGCTGCTAAGCTGAAGGGATGTTACAAGGCTGATAGTGAGAAAGCATGGTGTGTGTGTGTGTGTGTGTGTGTATGTATGTATGTATGTATTTATATATGTGTATGTGTGTGCATTTGTGTGTATGCATGTTTGTATATGTATGTCTATATGTATGTGCGTTTGTGTATGTTTGTGTGTATGTGTGTATGTATGTGTGTATTTATATGTGTATGTATATGTATGTGTGTATATGTATATACATTTGTATGTGTGTATATGCAAGTGGAGAAGACAACCTTGAACACCATCTTCAGAATGTCATTTGTCACCTTTGAGATGGGATCTCTCTTGGCCTGGAACATATATACACACATACACACACACACACACACACACACACACACACACACACACACGCCTGCGCATGGGTATGTGCACATGAGTGTATGTGGAAATCCGAACATCAGATTCCCCTACGAGGTATGATGTCGGGGCTGAGAACTGAACTTGGGTCTTCTGAAAGAGCAGTACATGCTCTTCACTGCTGAGCCGTCTTTCCTACCCTCCCGAGGTGTTCCTCTTCTTTAAGAACATTTTTTATTTATATGTATGAGAATGTGTGTGAGGCGCCCAGTTTCCAGGCGCTGGACTTACAGGTGGTTGTGTGAGCCACTGGTGCTGGGAACTGAACTTGCGTCCTCTGCAAGGGCCTCATGTGCTCTTAACCTCTGAGCCATCTCTCAAGCTCCCAGGGTGTCTCTGGAAGCTGAGTTTTGTATGGTGCTGACAGGCAGTGGCCGTCTACATAGTAACCAACATTCCTGGCCATGTTTCCTGTCCTGTAAGTCCCTTGGGCTGAGAGCAAATGTGTGGCACCTTAGGGGTTTCATGGGGATCTTCTACCTGCCAATAGCAGAGGGGACACAGCCCAGTGAGGCCAAAGACCTGGGCTGGGATGAGAGCGTCAGTTTCTGGCTCCATCCTCTGCTGAGGGCTTGTGCTTGCTGCTTGGCAGGACAGCTGTGACTTCTGAGCCTGGCATTGTGCCAGGCCAGCACTTACCTCACCTCTTTGGTCACTGTTTCTATAAAAGACTGTTATGCCTAAGGGTGGGACAATCACCAGCTGTAGTTTTCCCGGAGACTTTTCTTCCTGCCTTCCCCTCTGGAGGAGTCAGGCTCAGATCATCCCGTGAGTGCTAGGTCAATGGTGCCCCTACCATGCATCTGTCTGCAGAACTCTCCTTTGTTGTCTGGACCAGGAACCCCGGGGCATGGCCTATATGCTCGGGTCTCTGCACTGAGCTTGTTGTGTTCAGAGCTGGCCCAGGCCTTTGTGGAAGGAGTAGGGTAGACGGTTCCAGCTGAGAGTGGTTAGCATGCTCATGACTGGTTACAAAGTGATTAAGAGTGTTCTGTGAGTACACCCTGCTCTTCCAGACTTGGCCTGGTGTTGTCCTTGGGGCTGCAAGAAGCAGGCATGGCTGGGGGTGGGGAGGATACCCAGCAGGGTCACCCATCAGCACATTCTCTTCCCTACACAGTGAATGCAGACATCTCCATGGAGGCTTGCTGTACGGATGGAAATCAGATGGCTAACCAGCACAGGGACTGCTCGCTGCCGTACACCTCAGAATCCAAGGAGTGCAGGTATGTGTGCTGTTAACACTGTTTGACATCACATGCCCATCTGGAGGCAAGCGGGAGAAAGGAAAGTGTGCGCCAGATGTCTGAGATGGTGATGGGAACCTTCCTCCCTCTACTTCTGAGCCCTATACACAGAGCTTGGCTCATTGCCCTGGGCTGCCCACTGCTCACTAGGGCATCAGTTGCCTTCCCCAGCCTGAAAAGTAAAACCATCCAGATGTGCAGTCAGGTCTGCCACAGCTGTCTAACTCTGGGCAAGTCATTTCCCCGGGTATAAGGAAGGTTTATCGTATGTAGAGCGTCAGATGAGACCTCATGACTTGAAGGAACCTGCCTACAGACTCCAAGAACACAAACAGTTCATTCACGCAGCTTCAGCATATCTTGTATTCTCTCTCTAGATGAAACCAGGTTACTCACAAAGTTTGAGGAATGTAAAACCTTAGAGTAGATTATGATATGTCGGTTATCATAAAGAAATTACCAGATCTTTCCACAGTCATATGTGGAGTATGGGAAGGGCATCCAGGGAGGGAGTGGAACAGCCAGCACGGATGCTAAGGGGCAGGCTGTGCAGTTTCTTGGGGCAGCAACAAGGTATCCAGAGAGTGTCCAAACAGTGGACCAGCAAAGCAGAAAGACACAGAGCTGAAGGGAGGTGGGGTGGGGGTGCTTCCCATTGTTCCTGGTAGTGTGGCTATTAAAGGAAGTAACTGGGAGCAGGGCAAGAATCTGATGGAGGTTTTAGGCATAAATTGGGTGTCAGCACATCTGTCCCGACTTGTCTTTAAAAAGGCAGTTGACATGAGGGAGACTAACAGGCTTTTTCGAGGGATGCTGTTGGGAGAAGGCTGAGGAGGGGTGGGGGTGGGGTAGAATCAGGCTAGGTATCTTTTAAACACCCAGAAACCCAATTGGGCTGTTGGTCCTGCTAGGAGTATGGAGAGGCCAGCTAGAGAGAGAATCACAGTGCTGCTCAGAGCAGACATTGGGGTATGAGGGGCCAACCCCAGCACCCTGGGATCTCATTCGAGGTACCCAGTGAATCCTTTCCCTAAAGCCTCATTAGGGCATCAGCAGCCCACCCCTCACCAGGTTCAGACAGCAATGAGAGGAAGAGGGTTTCGGACAGGTAAGATTGGGTGACCCTAGACTGGTTAAAGCAGAGGTGCATCGGGCAGCCTGCTCAGTCTCTTTTAGTGAAATACCTCTTGCCTGCAAATCCAATGAAGCAGGTGTGAAGTTCATGTCACTGTGTAGACACACCCATCCCGGATCTGGAGAGACATGGGAAGCCGGGTTCACACATCTAAGCCCCAGGTAGAGGAAAGGCTGTCTGGGGCCTCTGTCCTTAGGCATAGGCAGAGGACATAGCGTGGGGAGGCAGGGAAGCTTCTCTGTCTTTGTTCTGTTTGTACTCCTGCAGACAGTACAGGTTAGGTTCCTATTTCTGCCCTTGCTGGCTCTGCCTTTAGGTTACTTTGGTCTGGATGAGAGCCATATTTGACACCTTTCCGTCTCTGCTGTCTGCAAGGCTGGCTTTCTGGCCTCTGAGATGTCACAGAATATGTTTGAGTCTGAGGCATAGACTCTGGCAGGCTCAGATGCTGTTTTCTGAAGAGCTTTTCATAGCCAGTCCTGTGGGTGGCGAGAGGCTGGCACTGGGCATCGTGGTTGCTACTGTCTTCCAGTCTAGTCCTTTCACAAACTGTGCCAAAAGACTCTCTGAAACTTCCTCTCTGGAGGCTGAGGAGAATGAGCTTGGTGGAAGAAGGGGAGGACGGGGCCTGCAGCCTGCTTTCTTCTTACATAGATGAGGATGTTCTGTAACTGTGTGCCGAGTTGGGGGTCTTCTGGCTCCCACCCCGGACACCATTCTGCATTTCCTCTCTCTAACCAAACACCTGCTAGGTTCTACTGTGTGTCTCTCTCCTTGTGGGATCTGGGATGTGGGGGATACCCCAGAGGACATCACTCCTCTCCTTGAGCCTCTATTCTGAGCTTGGCTTCACCAAGGAGTCCTGGCGCAGCCTCTGCTCTGCCCACAGGATGGTCCAGGAGCAATGTTGTCACAACCAGCTGGAAGAGCTGCACTGTGCCACGGGCATCAACCTGGCCAGCGAGCCAGATGGCTGCGCCTCGCTCCACAGCTACAACAGTAGCCTCGAGACCATCTTCATAAAGGTGAGTGAGGCTGAGGACCACACAAGGCCACCAAAGCCACCGTTCTCCCTGTCTACCTTTCCTTGTGACCACTCAGGTACCCTTCCCCTCTCATTCAGACGGTATGCCTTACCAGCCAGACTTCCAGATAAGACAGGGTGAGATGGTGACGAGCCAGCTCCACGCTGGGGAAACAGGGAAGGGCCTGAGTCCGTCTTCAGGCAGAAGGCAGAGCAGGGGTCTTCTGGACCCTTCAAAATCCTCTCAGTTCAGGGTAGGCATTTCCCTATTGCCCAAGAGCCCCATGCTTCTCTGTTCCTCAGGTAAACTGAGGCTCTGAGCTCACGCCTCTAATAACATGGGATTCTATAACCACACAATACAGAAAGACATTGGAGTCGGGAGGGGCCCACATGCCAGTGGCCTCTCCTTGTTGAGGACTCAGAGGGGATTCTCCATAGAACATAATGAGAATAAGTAGTGGGATTTCTTTTCCTGAATGTTCCTGGGGCCTTGTCAGGTTTCAGGGCTTGCATTAGCTATGGAAGGCTTGTGTGTGTGTGCATGGGAGCTGACTACGGCACCTCTGGGCTTGAACACAAATAGACCAATGGTCAGGCCCTGTCTGCCCAGGAAGAAGGCCAGTTGTCCCCCTGAGTGATTTCCAGAAGTGTTGCTGACAGTGGCTTCTGGGGCGACACCCATCTCCCTCAGGAGGGTGGTAATGGAGCCAAGGAGTGAAAACCTGATTAGAGTCTGGATTCTGAGAGGGTGGGTAGGCACACTGACTGAGGCTGCTCATGGGTCCAGACTCTGCCTCAACAGCCATGGCCTACCACAGCCATCAGGCCTTTATGAGGGGTTGGGGAGGCACTGACATGGGAATGACTGAGTCAGGGTTTCTATTCTTGCACAAAGACCAGGACCAAGAAGCAAGTTGGGGAGGAAAGGGTTTATTCAGTTTACACTTTCAGATTGCTGTTCATCACCAAAGGAAACCAGGATTGGAACTCAAGCAGGTCAGGAAGCAGAAGCTGATATAGAGGCCATGGAGGGATGTTTCTTACTGGCTTGCTTCCCCTGGCTTGCTAAGCTTGCTTTCTTATAGAATTCGGGACTACCAGCCCAGGGATGGCACCACCCACAATGGGCCCTCCCACCCTTAATAACTAATTGAGAAAATGCCTTACAGCTGGATCTCATGGAGGCATTTCCTCAAGGGAGGCTCCTTTCTCTATAACTCCAGCTTATGTCAAGTTGACACACAAAACCAGTACAGGGAGCTAAGCAGGGCTAGAATGGGTGGCCTGGTTAAGGGGTCTCTTAGCCAGGACTTTGGGCATTGAGTGACCACCTCCCAGAGTAGGGCTGGCCTCTGCTTACGTTATATGCCTGGCAGAGAGCTCTGCCCCATCCCTAGACTTGAGGAAAGACGAGGTGTGAAACAGAACATTCTAGCAAGAGCGGGAGCAGATTCCCTGGCTGACTTAATGAAGTGTGTTTCTGGAAAAGATTACACGGCAGAGGAGGGTGAGATCACTGGGCCTCTTGGCGGCTACAGAGTGGATAGAAGGGCATGGAGAATGCTCTCAGCCTCTGCAGGTGCTGAAGCAGAGCCTCTTGCTGTGGGCTCTTTGTTTTTAGAAGGATTGACCTGGGACTTTTCCTGTGTACCCAGGATCTGGGTTAGAACACAGGTTTAACTTTTGAGATGTGAGGTCTCTGTGAAAATCAGTGACTGGGTCTCATGCCTTCCTAGGGGCCTTGGGGCTCTTGTGCCCAACTCTTGGGCTTGAGAGTGTGCACCTATTCTTCTGGCAGGGAGATGAGATCTGGCAGACAGAGCAGGCCCTTGGAGTGTTGGTCCGCCCCCTTCTCCTCAAGATGGGTGGGCTGGGCTGGGGGTTGTTGGTCAGCAAAGGGAGATCTAAAGGGGGTTGTTGTCTTAGTTAGGATCTTATTGCTGTGAAGAGACACCATGACCACAGCAAGTCTTACAAAGGAAAGTATTTAGTCAGGGATGACTTACAGTTCAGAGGTTTAGTCCATTGTTATCATGGTGGAACGCAGGCAGACATGGTCCTGGAGAAGTAGCTGAGATTGGCAGACAGCAGGAAGAGAGGGAGACACTGGGTCCAGCCTAAGCATCTGAGACCTCAAAGCCCACCCATAGTGACACACTTCCTACTCAACGTTGTCACACCTACTCCAACAATGCCACACCTCCTAATAGCGCCATTGCCTACAGGCTTATGGGGCCCGTTTTCATTCACACCACCATAGCAGTCATGTGAGTGGGGAGGGAGATGCAGTCCTACTAGGCGCCAGGTCTTGTAGGTTACTTTCCAAAAAGACCTAGGAGGTTTGGAGGGGCCGGGCACGCTTTTCTATCTGCTTCTGACATTTTGATAAATTACTCACACCAGATGTTTTCTCGCTGTCCTGAGAACACAGACAAGAAGAGGGTGTCAGAGGTGTGCCCCTGAGGTTCTTTCATGATCCCAAGGGCCACTTATACAAACCCCTGACCCAGTCTAGACTCTTTCTGTTCATAGAGGTGCTGCCACTGTTGCATGCTGGGAAGGGCATCCCTGGCCCGAGACCAGACCTGTGAACCCATCGTCATGATAAGCTACCAGTGTGGGCTGGTGTTCCGTGCCTGCTGTGTGAAGGCACGGGAGAATTCCGACTTTGTCCAAGGCAACGGTGCAGACCCTCAGGACCCAGGTAACCCTTCTCCCCAGTGCAGAGCAGTGTGTTAGTCTTCTCTGGGGACGTGTGTGTCTGTGACATGGTTGACTTACCCTTCCTGTGGGTGTCACATTTCTGGATTCTACCAATCCCAGATTAATAATATTAGAGAAAGGGGGGAGGGGGCTGAGAGATGGCTCAGTGGGTAAAATGCTTGGGGTGCAAACCTAAAAGCCTGAGTTTGTCTCCTCGGGACCCACATATAAGCAAGGCAAAGCAGCGTGTGTCTTTAATCCAGGGCTTGGGGTGTAGAGCAGACAGGAGTGACCCTAGAGCTCACTGGAGTGCCAGTCTATCCGAATCAGCAGTGAGCCTCCGCTCAGTAAGAAACTCCGTCTCGCCGGGCGTGGTGGCACATGCCTTTAATCCCAGCACTCGGGAGGCAGAGGCAGGTGGATTTCTGAGTTCGAGGCCAGCCTGGTCTACAAAGTGAGTTCCAGGACAGCCAGGGCACACAGAGAAACCCTGTCTCGAAAAACCAAAAAAAAAAAAAAAAAAAAAAAGAAACTCCGTCTCAAAAAATAAGTCGAGAGCAGAAGAGGAAGATGCTGGATGTCGATGTGTAACCTCTACGTGTGCATGCATGGGTGTGACACCTGTACACACACATGTGCGCATGACCCACACTCAAAGGAAATGTTGGAGAAAAGATCTTGAATCTGTCCTGGGTGTGGGCAGACATTTCTCTTGTCACTCCTTGAACAAAATAACAACTATGTACATAGCATTGATATCATAGTAGGTATTAAAAGTAATCTAGAGATGATTTAAGGATTACAGGAGGATATCCATAGACAGTCACCATGGCATTCTATATAAGAGACTTGAATGTCTATCGATTTTTTTGAAAGTGAATTTATTTTTATTTTATATGTAGGAATGTTTTGTTTGCGTTTATGTCTCTGCACCGCATGTGTGTGGTGTCTACTGGAGCCAGAAACAGGCATGGGATCTTGTGGAACTGTTGTTACAGATGGTTGTGAGCCACCATATAGGTGCTGGGCTCAAACCAGGATCCTCTGCAGGAGCAGCACATGTTCTTTAGCAGCTGAGCCATCTCTCCACCTCCTTGCCTGTGGGTTTTAATGCCCTCCAGGGTCCCAGGACCCATCCCCATGGATACCAAAGAACAGCTGTGTAGAGAGAGCTGTGTGATTGGCCTTGGAGAGTCGGAGGGTGGGCCAATGCTCCAGGGAGAAGCTGGCGTTACTAAAATCCGAAAGCCTTTGGCTGGCCGAAAGGTCTTCCCCTATCACCATCTCTTAGGGCCTCCAACTGCCTAAGTGGGGTTCACTTAACATCTGGGAGGGGCCATCTGCTCATCTCAGAGTCCATTGATTTAAATACCAGTCTCATGTCTCCAAAGCTCCCTTCATAGTGATGTCCTGTCAAGTTGCCCCGTGAGGTTAACCATCACGGCTGTGAGACAGGAAGAGTGCCACGTGCTCTGCAGGAGGCTGGCTCCCTTGCAGACCTCACTTTGCCCTGGCCATTGGTGGGTTTTTGCCCTTTGATCTGATCCTCTCATGAAGGCCTTGATGTGTAAGGTCACATGACAAGCAGTAGCGAAGAGAGGACTTGGCCTTTTTGAGTCTTGGCTAGTGTGGGCCAGTGGCTGGGTGCATCTGTGTTCAGGTGGCAGGCTTTTCCTCAGAGGGCTGTGGGACCACAGAAGCAGTTCTGTTGGCCAGCTCTACCTGTCCCCATTGACTACAGCCACCATGCTTGAAGCCCTGATGGCCATGGCTCTGTGATGTAGGAATTTCTTGTTGTTTTTAATTTACATTTATGAGTATGAGTGTTTCCTGCATATATGTACACCACGTGCCCTCCATGGTCAGAAGAGTTCTCTTAGAGGACAGAGGAGGGAACCCCTGGAGCCCCTGGAACTGAAATTACTGGTGGCCGTGAGCCAAGTGTGGGAGCTAGGAACTGAACCCAGGTCCTCTGCAAGAAAGATGTGTTTTTAACCGCTGAGCCATCTTTCCAGCCCCGACTGCCTGGTTCTTTCATCCACTCACTTACACTGTGAGCTCCTGAGGTATCCGTGCACTGTGCTTGCTGGGAATTTTACCTCGTTCACATCTCTCTTGAGCTTCATACTCGCAGGCTATGATACCTAATTCAGGCTCTGTTTTGGGAGAGCTTACCTGCCCCTTTAAGTGAAGGTACATTTACTGAAGTTGAACAAGTGCGGTGTGCTCGGATGGGCCTCCTGTCCGGTGCTGAAAGGAGTAGCAGGTGCTTGTGCGATCTTGTGTCATTTCTCTACCCCTAGCTAAGATTCCTGATGAGGAGGACCAAGAAGACCCGTACCTGAATGACCGCTGTCGAGGTGAGACATTGGGATCTGTGGAAGACCTTTGGTAGGTAGCTATGAAAGCCCAGGGGATAGTGTTGACTTCTGCTGAGACTCAGCTGGAAAGTACTTCTGCTCTTGGGGCCCTCAGGGTTCCCTGTTTCTTCCACCCTTGAGTGCTCAGAGCCGGGGATATGCCGGGGACAGTGGCTTATGGAGGCAGGACTGGTGTAAGCACTCCAGTGCCAGCAAGCTCCTGGGTTCTGTGGGTGATGATGCTTCTCCAAGGCTGGGATGCCCCAGGAGAATAGCTATTTCTTATCTGTGTGTCCCTGGAGCCCCGCTTGTCCCTGTAGAGTCATGGTCTCCCAGGAGACCTTTGCATTTACATTCTGGTGCACCTAATCTGACCGTTCTGTCTTAGCTCCACCCAAAGGGCTCACTCTGAGACTGGGTGTTAGTTATGCCGGCAGCTTAATCACAAAGTGATAGAGCCAGCACACAGTGTCAACCTGCACCGAGGCCAGGAGTGAGGGGAGAGGGAGATAAGGAGCTTCCAGAAAGCTTGGAGTGAGCTCTCTCTGGCTGGCCACAGATGATTTCTGGGAGAGTGACAGCTGGTGTGACAACTTAGGAGGATCCATTAGCTACCATGGTAAAGCTTGCATGCCCCTGGTAGCCAGCCAGGCTGTGGCAAAAGTCATCCCAGTGGGGTTATGCTCGAAGTATCCAGTGTAAGTCACAGGGGAGGTTCCAGGCAGGAAGAGTCTGTACCCACAATTGTGGCAGCACCGGACATGGGCCAGCCAGTGGGAATGGGTAGCTGGAAATCCTTGAGAGTTACATGGGCTCCGATAGCGCCCTGCCTCCAGGTGGAGCCTGTTCCCCCCAGGCCTCTTGTTGACTACGTGCAGTATGCCTCCCCAGGTCCACTATAGCCACAGAGGCTACACAAGGTCCCTAACTTGTCAGACCGCTGCTGCCTTCAGAGGCCCCAGAGACTCCCCTAGCCGAGGCTTGGGAGGGTCCCAAGGACCACACGTGGCTGTAGCAAGGAGCCTGTTTTCTGTGTCCGTGCATCCCTGGGAGAGTCTCTGAAGGTCGCTCAGTCTGTTCACTAGCTCCGTGGGCTTTGGTTGCAGGTGGCGGGCCCTGTAAGCAGCAGTGCCGTGACACTGGGGACGAGGTGATCTGCTCTTGCTTTGTGGGCTACCAGCTGCAGTCGGATGGTGTCTCCTGTGAAGGTAACATCCGAGAGCTAGCCCTGTGCTTGGGAGCCTCTGCTAAGCAGGCCTGCGTGTCACAACCTTTGTCCCATTCCTGGAACACAGCTGGGACCTGCGTGCTGCCTGGACAAGGCTGTCTTCTAGAAGAATCTAGATACCAGTGTGGGCAAAGGGCTGCATTGGGGTTCACCTGGGTTCGGGATCTGCCATGAGGCTTTGGGTAGATCTTTTTGCCTCTCCCGTTGTCTAAGAGATGAGGATGATGCAGCCTCCTTTGTGGGAGTCTTGTAGATGCCATGATTCTAAGGTCTGGCCCTTACTCAGAGAGATCTGAAACTTAACAGGGCTTGATTTGGTGTCTGTCCCTCTCCAGATGTGCCCCCCACAGCAAGTTCAGTTTGATTGGGCAACTTGATGAATGCAAGAAGCCAGATCCACCATGGCTTCTGGAACATTCCTTCTGCTCAAGCTTAAGGCTTGGTTGTTCTTGCTGGTTACTTCTGCATGGCCTTAATCTCTCTAGATATGAATGAATGCATCACAGGCAGCCATAACTGCCGGCTGGGAGAATCCTGCATCAATACAGTGGGCTCTTTCCGCTGCCAGCGGGACAGCAGCTGTGGGACTGGCTATGAGCTCACAGAGGATAATAACTGCAAAGGTACTACTCACATCCAAACCTAAAACTCACCCCTTCCCCAGCTGTGGGTATGGCCTAGAGGGAAGGGTCCATTGGACTCTGTGGTGCTGCCCCCATGTGGCTGCCTCAGGTACTGAAAGAAGGAGGTGGTCCACCTCCTTACAAGTACACACACGAGCAAATGAAGGAAGGTCTGTGATGAGCAGGTTTACTTCAGTATGGTGCTGAGTTAGTGACACTAGCCCGTTTGACTTAGAAAGCTCGGAGCCTGATCTTTGACAAACAAGTCCAGGGTCCTTGGTACAAACAGAACCAACCCAGATGAAGTTGAAGATGCTTGCTAGCACAGGTCTTGTGTAAAAATGTTGATCATTGAATTATGTAGGGGGACCCAAGAGCCAGATGCCTTCTCTTGGCAGCCAAGCCCTTGAGCAATCCCACTGCCCCACCCTGCACTGCTGCCTGCCTGAGCCTCTGGACTCCATAGCCTGGGAGCCAGGCCAACTGAGTAGATACACTTGAACCTTTGACAGCTGTGAACTTAGAGACAGGGCAATCTATCTTGCCCTATCTTGATGTAACTATTGTTAATATTTGGACTATTATGAAGACCTCGGGATGAAAAGAATTAAAGTCTGTGTTTATTGTCGCTAAGATAATTGCTGTATGATCTAATCCAAACATACACTTCTCAATGAATGATAATACCTGCCAGGAAAACGCCTAAGCGATTTGTTAAATAGCAAAAAGCTTACCTCATAAGTCAGGGAGGGGGAGGTTTTTTTTTTAAGACTTTAGCAATTTTCACACAGTTTGGCTCACCAAGGGCCTTTTCGTAACACCCTCTCTGTTGAAATATTTTGGGGTTATAGACTGAAAAATGAGGTTGTTGTTTTTTTTAAGTACTTTCTTGTGATGTTAAAGTATTGTGACACTCTTCTGGCCGGACTCTTGCTAACAATCTCCTTTTTTTACGATGCACCAGATATTGACGAATGTGAGACTGGTATTCATAACTGCCCCCCCGATTTTATCTGTCAGAATACTCTGGGATCCTTCCGTTGCAGACCGAAGCTGCAGTGCAAGAGCGGCTTCATACAGGATGCTCTAGGCAACTGCATTGGTAAGGCACGCCACCGTGAGCGGGGTTAGTGCGAGCATGCAGCAGTCAGCCGAGATCAGGGCTGGCAAGCTTCCTTCATGGGCAAAAAGCAAATGTCATAGGCATTGTGAGCCATGTGGCCACAGTGACTCATCCTGGCCAGGTACAGTCCAAAGGGCACACACAGCATGTAGACCCAAGTGGTGGGGCTGTGTATCAATAAAACTTTATTTATAAAACTACTGGCAGTCTGGGTTTGGTCTAAGGCCTGGTCTAAGGATCTAATCCCTGTGCTTTGGGTGAAGGAGTGTGGGTTTCAGTGTCAGAGACTATTAGATTTGAACTTGTTGTGCCAAGATTCATTTCCTTTCTTGAAGCTTCAGGTGTTTCCCCTATAAGATGGGAGTAACTGTAGCATCTGGCTGAGAGGCAGGGAACCAGGACCTGGCGGGTTGCTTGTGATAGGATGGGTACATGAGAAGCATCCTTTGACGTGTGGTTGCTCCCTGCCATAGCCACTTAGACCTTCAGCAATTGTTTCACAGAAAAAAATGGTTGACTTCGTAGAGACAGACTAGAGTGGCGTTCAGTGGGGACAGTTTCAATGTGGAAGATGGTAAGATGCAAAGATGCATGGGTTGAGAGCAGAGTGGACCAGTGTGTAAAGGAGCCTTGAGCTCAGTGTCGTAATAAGAGGTAATAAGAGAAAGGCTGCTCAGGTAGGAGGGCCACCTGCCTTTCTCTTCTGTTGTCTTTGTGCTGTGCAGGGCCACCGCCTAGCTGTTAGCATTTGAAATCTTATCTGCCCTGTAGGCAGGAACTTCTTTCTAAACCTTTGCTTTGAGGTCAGAGTCCCTTCTTCTAAACTGAGCTGCAGGTATGCTGGTTGCAACCCCTCTCCCCTTTCAAAGGGAACAACTAGACTGTGCAAGTTCCTATCTTATTTCTCCCCAGACCCTCACCTACCATTGCCTCTGTCTTTTCTTTGAGACGGGATTGAAAGTTCACTTCCCCGTCTCTGTCTTACTGCTGCCTGGTAGAACCTTTTAGGCCAGGAGTTTCACCCAAGCCCCTCCCCACCCAGCCAGGGTCTTAGCTAGTGGAGAAGTGTATGAGCTGTGAGTTGGCCCCTCACCACGCCTCCTGAAGTCAGACTGTCATTGTTCCACACTCGTGTAGTAAGGGGGGTGGCTGTGACTCCCCCTGGGGCAGGGAGAAAAGGGGGCCCTGCTTAGACTTGCAGCCTTCTCAGGGGGGCTCTGGAGGCTGCTTCAGCTGAGGACAGAAACCCTGACTCATAGCAGGATTGGCCCTGCTCGCCTCTGTGAGAAAACTTTTGCAGGTCTCGGCATGCCCAAGATTTCCCTCCACAGAATGCCAGGGCAGAGATGCTTCGAGAGCCATCCCCCTGCACCCTCAACCCCCACCAGATCAGATAGAAGCCCTGGGAGAGTCCAGGATGTTGGCCAGATCTTAGCCTAATGCCATATACCTCTTTGGTAACCTCTGTGTAGGTCCATAGTGACATCAAGGACCAGAGATGTTCAGTGCAGAGGTCCCCTAACTTGACACGAGGAGAGGTCTCCCTTTATACTTACTGGTCACAGTCAAGTTAATTTCTTCTAGAAGTTACCTCTTTGATGGTAAAAAGCCACACATTTATAGATGAGGGGAAATCTAGGACAAAAAATAACACCCAGCCTGCCTGGCCAGCCTCTAGGTAAGCGGGGCTGCCCTCTGGGCATTGCTCTCTTAGCTTGTTTTTTCAGGACACAGGACCGGAGTGTTCTACCACTGGTATTCCCTCTTGACAATGCGTTTAGAATTCGTTCTGTGTCAGCATTTTTATTCCTGTCTAAAATAATAACATCAGCACCAGAAAGAGCTGTCAGGAGACAGACAGCGTAAGGAGAGAAAGGGAAGAGCTAGGCCCCGTGGAGCGCCCCTGTCATCCCTGCAGAGGTTGAGGCAGGAGGAATATAATGAGTTGAAGGCTAGCCTGGGCTCTATAGGAATTAAAGTTCAGTCTGGGCTACATGTTGAGACCCAGTTTCAGGAAACCAAACAATATAAAACCCAAAGATGGGGGCCATCCAGGAGAGAGCTGCAGGCTGTCTCTTTTCCTCTCTATGTATCCAGGGCCTACACCCCACACACTTCTACCCATTTTTCCTTGATCTCCATCTATGGTGGGAAACATTGATCCCAGGATTTGCCGTCCCCAGTCTCCACCCCATTCCCATCTCCGTGCAAGGAAGGATGAACCCTGCCTTGTCAGACTAGCACAGAAGACAAGAGGCTGAGAAAGCTGAGGCCTTCTTCATACAAAATGTACATTTTTTTTTTTTTTAGAACTTTGATGCTGATTCTTCAACACTGAGGAAGTCTTTTCCGGATTTTCTTTTCCTTCACTCTCTACCTCATGTTCCCTTTCTCCTTTCTTCCTTTATTCCCTGGTGAAGAGGAGGGAAGGGATCAGGGCACTGCTTCCCACATGCTAGCCCACAGGTGTGCTTCCCACATGCCGGCCCACAGGTGTGCTTCCCACACGCCGGCCCACAGGTGTGCTTCCCACCTGCTAGCCCACAGGTGTGCTTCCCACCTGCTAGCCCACAGGTGTGCTTCCCACACGTTGGCCCACAGGTGTGCTTCCCATATGTTAGCCCACAGGTGTGCTTCCCACATGCTAGCCCACAGGTGTTGGGTTCTTCAATGATCCTGAGGCCATCAAGGGCCCTAGTTGGTCTTAGAAGTGCTTTGTAAGACAAAGTGAGCTGAGAGTGACAGCTGGAGAGCCTACGCTTGTGCCATGGGAATCCCATGAGGGAAAGCATGTAGCATGTCCCCAAACCCGCCTCTGGCCTTTCCTATCTATTCATCTTTTGTTGATCCACTTTCGATTTCGTTCATTCATCCTCTGACTTTCCTGGAGCTCAGACAAGGGATGCTCTTTCCCCAGAGAGCACACATAGTCTCAAGGACAAGGGACGCTCTTTCCCCAGAGAGCACACATAGTCTCAAGGGATACCAGTGTTTGGATGCTGTCTTAGTCAGGGCTTCTATTCCTGCACAAACACCATGACCAAGAAGCAAGTTGGGGAGGAAAGGGTTTATTCAGCTTACACTTCCACACTGCTGTTTATCACCAAAGAAAGTCAGGACTGGAACTCAAGCAGGTCAGGAAGCAGGAGCTGATGCAGAGGCCATGGAGGGAAGTCACTTACTGGCTTGCTTCCCCTGGCTTGCTCAGCTTGCTCTCTTATAGAACCCAGGATCACCAGCCCAGAGATGGCACCACCCACAATGGGCCCTCCCACCCTTGATCACTAATTGAGAAAATGCCTTACAGCTGGATCTCATGGAGACATTTCCTCAAGGGAGGTTCATTTCTCTGTGATACCTCCAGCTTGTCAAGTTGACACACAAAACCAGCCAGTACAGATACAGTTTGGGAAATCACATCAGACTTGAGCACTCAAGGCTGAGGGGCGTCACTCTCCACGGACAAGAGACAGGAGTTGCCTGGCTTTGCCTAAAGGAATAGATCAACCTTCAGGCCATCTGGTTTCTATTGTAATCACCAGGCTCTTGTAATGGTAATGCCCCAAACAGCTGTAGGCCACATGTGAGACAGCAGGACTGGCTGACTGCCAATAAAACTTTATTTACAAGAATAAGCAGTGGGCCAGAGGGATCGTGAGGAAAGAGACTGGATGCGATTGTGAGGGTGGATGCCGGGATCTAGACCTGGGCTATGTTGTCCTCTCCATCCCTGTGAGCCTGAGGAGTTGCTTGCTCTCTCCAGGTCCTGGGTTCCCAGTGTCACACAGAGACAGTAATGCCGCCTCTGCCACCTACAGGCTGCCTGTGGCAGTCCAGAGTGGTAGCAAATGTGAATGCCCCTGTAAACTTGGAAGTGCTGCATTGTCTGTGGAGAGGCCCATCCCAGGGATGGGAGGGAGTCGGGGCTGGTTTTTAGACAGCCTGAGGAGGGTAGGGGTTTGACTAGCACAGAGCAGGCCCTGCTTTCTTGCTTCAACTGTCAATCTTCCACCATCGCCCCCTTCCTGCTGTCCCCAGCTCCAGTGTGCCTTGTGCATGTGACTTTAGGAAGATGCTGATGTTGACTTTCTGAGATGTGGTCTTTTTGGCTATGCTTTAGGAAGAGGTTTGGTTTTGGTGTAGAGTTGGAGCATAAAGAGCCAACAGATGTGCACCCCAGTGTTCCTTGGTACTGGTACATGTTTGTGTGTGTCCATCAATGGTAAATGGCCAGTGGTCCCTGTACTAGAGTTTGTGTCCTCTCAAGGTAGGAAACCCCGTATGGGAGTTCTGAGTGGCCTGAGTCAGGTGGATGGGGATACAGGAAGGAGTTTCCATGGAGATGGTGGCCAGAGACATGGCTACCACAGGGACTCAGGGTGGGGCCATGACTGGTCCAGGAGCTATATTACTGGGCCTTCCAAGAACTGGCTGGGTGAAGTAGACAGGGTCCACCCACCCACCAGAGGAGCCTAGGGACTCTCAGGCTGGTACAGAGGGATAGGTATTTCTGTCTCCCTGGCACCACACTCACGGTAGGGCCTTATCTACCTGTGTGGGTGAGATGCATACAGGAAAGCCAGGCCAGCAGGTGGTGCAGAAGATGGAGTAGTTGTATTTGGAAGCAGGGGAAGAGGACAGGGAGGGACCTGAGGCTGCCTTGGGTGTCTTGTAGGGTAAAGGGGGTGAGGATCTATTGTTTTGTGACTTTGCTGAGAGAAGGGAAAAGCCCTTTGCCCGGGGGGGGGGGGGGTTTCAGTGGCCGCATTTGTGGGTAGTCTTCTATGTCTAACCATGCCATATCTTGTCTCTTTTCTCTGTAGATATCAATGAGTGTTTAAGTATCAGTGCCCCATGCCCTGTGGGGCAGACCTGCATCAATACGGAGGGTTCCTACACATGCCAGAAGAATGTGCCCAACTGTGGCCGAGGTTATCATCTCAATGAAGAGGGAACCCGCTGTGTTGGTTGGTATCTCGCACACGTGCCCTCATGTGCGCGCTCATGAACTCACGCACAAACGCACGCACGCATGCACACTCCGAAACACATTTCTGAAATTTGACTTTCTGTCTGTTTCCAGCACATTCCTTCTCTTCTCTAGAAGGGAGAGTTGGTCACCAAAGTGAAGATGTTCTGTCTGTCCGTCCATTCCCTTGCCCCTCCCCAGGCACAGGCCTTTGCTATCTCGCCTGTACAATTACAATAGCACACCGACGGTGCTTCTAGCCTTCCTTCAGTTTGCCCACTGTTCTTAGGCTTCCTGGTCATAGCCTATCGGTGACCAAGGACGGACACTCACAAGTCACTTCTCCTAAAGTGGTCACAGCTAATCTGGATGACATAAGTCTTGCCACTCCCCAGAGGACAGAAAACCACGAGGTAGTATCTTGTTTATACCCACTATGTGCCTGCTCCTGAGTAGGCCAGGGGAGTCAGCCAGCCCAGATCCCTACTAGGAAAGGAACCATCTTCCCCACAACCCCCAGGCCATCTCAGCATCTCCCCCACAGCCCTGGGAACTTCCTACTTCACTGGAGATCGGTGCTGGCCTATTGGAGGGTTCACTACTGTTCCAGATTGGGCCCGGGACATAGTAGGTGCTCACTGAAAGTTAGGTTGCTGCTCTCAGTGGACAGCTTGCTGTGCACACTAAAAGGCTTTCAGCATGTCTTCCTTTCTTCTTCACAAGATGTGGATGAGTGCTCCCCACCAGCGGAGCCCTGTGGGAAGGGACACCACTGCCTGAACTCCCCCGGCAGCTTCCGCTGCGAGTGCAAGGCTGGCTTCTATTTTGATGGAATCAGCAGGACCTGCGTGGGTATGTGATATGTCTCAGACCCAGGGGGGTCCTGGCTGGGTGACGCCACCCAGGGGACAGTCTGTGGCATCTAGGGTGACCATGTCCGTCCCATCCTCATCTCAGGAGGTTCCAAGCGTAGGCACTCCCAGATGGAAGACCATCAGTCAGAAGACATTATCCAACTTTAGCTCTGCTGCCACCTTGGCCTCTGACCACCAGCACGGCTTTAGCCTGTTTCCGTGCGGAATGGGTGTTCCGTTTGACCCCAGCCTCCAAGGGTTTCCAAGCCTCCAGCCCACAAGATGTCAGTGATTTCTCAGATTTGCTGCAGACCTGTAGGGCCCAGGTGCTTGGGAGGCACAGCTCCCAAAGGTAGTCAGAACAAAAAGTGGCCAGGTGTGGCGCCAG
The DNA here is from genome assembly GCA_902729485.2 of Mus minutoides. Classification (NCBI taxonomy): domain Eukaryota; kingdom Metazoa; phylum Chordata; class Mammalia; order Rodentia; family Muridae; genus Mus; species Mus minutoides. The sequence continues at coordinate 543,506 of LR749587.1, forward strand.
ACCCTACCCAGCGAGCACTTGCTGAGACCAAACCAGGATACTCAATGGAGACCAAGAACTGCCCCCGTGCTCCCAACAGATCCCTTAGAGTCCTCTCGGGCAGGGCTGGCAGAAGGGCACCTGTCCAGCTTCACCATGTTTGTCAGAGCACAGGGCTTCACACATATAGTTAGAAGAGGTCTCAACCCTTCTACTTGAGACATGAAGGGAGTTAGGGTCATAGGACCATGAACTGCTGCCATTGGCAGAAGGGTGGGACATGGCGCCTCTCCAGTGGACATGCTCTGAGCTGACTGCCCCTCTGTTTCAGATATCAACGAGTGCCAGCGCTATCCTGGGCGCCTGTGTGGCCACAAGTGTGAGAACACGCCAGGCTCCTACCATTGCAGCTGCTCCGCCGGCTTCCGGCTGTCTGTGGATGGCCGGTCTTGTGAAGGTGAGGGTCACAGAATAGGCCAGCCATCAACAGCCTTAGCTATGTCTCTTCTCTGCTCATAGACTCATTTGGGGTTTCCTGAGCAGGTGTTTTAAAGACGCTAAAATCCCCACCCTAGGGATATGACTGTAAGCCAGTGGCAGCCATGCTGAAACTTGGCCAGTATCCCTGGCAGGACCTGGTCAGTCATTTGGATTCATGCACAGATAACAGAGTGTCTTGTATTATCAGCTGTGATTATAATTTCTGGCTGTGCTTAGGCATCTGAGCCTTGTGCTTACATAATCCAGAGGATACGGTGCTGAGGCATGGCCAGCCTTGGCTCTGCTATGTATAATTAAGCACATGCACTGTGGGTGTGGCAAGATGTGGTTCCAGTGTCAGCAGTTTGTCTATGATGTGATAGAAAATCACACTGAACGTAGATTGAGCAGGTAACCTGGCCTGGCACGTGGGGGCTACAGATAGGAAATACTGACAGAGAAGCTATCTCCCCTACCCTTGGAAACAGTAGTAAATGAAGAAGGATTCTCTAAGCCGAGGTTGGCAATATTTTTCTCTCCCAGATGCATGGTGACTATTTTAAACCTTTCTGGCCAGTCCGTAGACAGTACCTTACTTTGCTGTGGAAGCACAAAAGCAGCCATGGGTCCTAGCCAAATGTGTTTGTAACTCTGTGCCAATAAAACTTTATTTACAAAAACAAGTGGTGGGCCAAACCTGTCTTGGAGCTTCCTCTAGGTGAAGAGAATTGGTGACAAATAGCTGGGTTGCTGAGTAAGTAGCTCCTAAGTCCAGAGATTTAGGAATACCAGGGCTACCATCCCACCTATGTTACGGTGGTCTTGGAGATGAAGTGGAGAGGGCAGGAACACTTTTCACTGAAAGCTAGAAGGGACTGGTCCTGATGAGACTCTGGATATGCTATCGTCCTGAGCCTGTGCCCTGTGGGGACCAGATTGAACAGAGGCAAGCCTGGAGGCTGTCACTGCCTTCTTGTCAGGAGATGGTGTGGCTTCATAGAGGCAGTAGCAGGAGTCGAGAGACTTCAGATTTCTCAGCTACAGTGGGTGGAGTGGAGGTCCCTCTATCTGAGCATCTCAGTCTTGCAACTTCAACCGGGAGGTGATAAAGAAGTATTCTGCTCACTGTGTTCTCAGTCAAGTCTGCCGTGGAGGCAGGGACCTGACCCCCTGGGAACCTCTTCTCTTTTTTTTTTTTTTCTTTTTTTCGAGACAGGGTTTCTCTGTATAGCCCTGGCTGTCCTGGAACTCACTTTGTAGACCAGGCTGGCCTCCAACTCAGAAATCCACCTGCCTCTGCCTCCCGAGTGATGGGATAAAAGGCGTGGGAACCTCTTCTCTTCTAGATGTGAACGAGTGTCTCAACAGCCCTTGCAGCCAGGAGTGCGCTAATGTCTATGGCTCCTACCAGTGCTATTGCCGACGAGGTTATCAGCTCAGTGACGTGGATGGGGTCACCTGCGAAGGTGAGGGCACCCTGTGTTCTGTGGGGAGTACTCCAACCTTGCTACGGAACAGTAGCATTTCAGATTCCATGGTGGAGAGCCTGCCAGGGTTTCCCCACCTGGCGAAGTTCCCATTTGCTCCCACGGAGGCTGGGCTGACTCCTGGCTTTCCCTCTGAGAGAGCTTGAAGAGCTTCTACGGGGTTGAGAGAGAGAGATTAGGAGAGCAAACAAGTCCATGGATCGCTCTTAAACACACATTCCATGGCTGCAATCTCTCAGTGTACTAACACTGTGGGCCACAGAACACAGGGCTCAGCATCACATGTGGCTGGGAGGTGAAGGGCAACCTTAGAGCCACCCAACCCCTGAGACCCAACCCTGCACTGGCCTTTTGAGCTCCGCCCTCACTAGGCCTGACTCTGATCTTCTCTGTCAAAGGCAAGGCTCCCTCCTTGGACTGTTGGACAGTCCAACCAGATGACAGTTCAGGAGTACCCAGGAGCTTCAGGAGCAAATGTTACTGATGCTATCACAATGCTGTGTGTGTACATGTGTGTGTGTGTGTGTGTGTGTGTGTGTGTGTGTGTGGTGTGTGTGTGCGCGCGCGCGCACGCACGTGCATGCATGTGTGCAGGTGCTTAAGATCCAGCCTAGGGCCTTGCTCAGCAGGTGCTGTTCCACTGAGCTCTGACCCCAAACCTGAAGCTTTTTGGGTACCTGTGCAACTCCACAGTGCAAAGTTCTATACCCTGAGTCACAGTCCAAACTTAGACTAGAAAATACTGTCTGGCAATACTTTTAGCCTGTGTGTATAAAACGGATAGATTTGGGCTTAGACTTGACTCCCATCTTCAGGATATCTTATTATACATGTGGCAATATTCCAAAAATATTTCAGACATTTCTGGCCCCAAGCATTTCCGATAAGGGAGACTCAGCCTGGTATTTCTTGTGATGTGTGGTGAGTTTTGTTTGTTTGATTGGCTGGGTTGTTTTTGTTTTTTTTTTAGCAAATTGTTCTTCATTTCTTTTGTGCATACTTCACACCACAAACCTGCTAAATATCCCTAGACTAGTCCTACCCTGTCCCTGGGACTCAGTTTCCCCTTCTGTAATGATAGTCTCTGAGGCCACCCCAGCCTCAGGGACCCTGAACTCTCTTCTTGGCTTGACTTCTGTGACTGCGCTCCCCATCCCAGCATGGTCACCTAGGGCTACTCCTTGGTCCGGCTGCAGCTGTGACAGTGCCCCAGATGTAGATGCTGTGACAGTGCCCCAGATGTAGATGCTGTGACAGGGAGAACTGTAACTGTGCTGTTGCAGATATTGATGAGTGTGCCCTGCCCACTGGAGGTCACATCTGTTCTTATCGCTGCATCAACATCCCCGGAAGCTTCCAGTGCAGCTGTCCCTCATCTGGCTACAGGCTAGCTCCCAATGGTCGCAACTGCCAAGGTGAGTGAGGCAGATTCTCTGTGTTGGTGTCGTCCAGGGGTATTACAAGTCCCACAGTGTCGAGGGAGAGATGTGCTTCTCAGATGTAGAGGCTGTAGCACAGGTGGGAATGTAGTCAGGGAGTAGGGAGAGGTGTTCTGGTCTCCCATGTGCAGCATCTAGCCTGTCCCCAGGGCTGTCTGGGCTCTGGGAAGGTCCTATTAGGTAAGAACACCCGAACCCTCCTCCTGCTCTGTCCTTGTCAGCCCTTGGAAGTGTGACCAGGGACCCTGTCCTCAGCTTAGTCTAGCTGTGTGCAGCTTCTTACCCAGTCATTGGACAGACAAGCTATAAACAAGTCTTGAGTCATGGAAGTGAGCAGATGCCAGGTGTCTCTGCACCTGCAGGGGGCTGACTGTGGTCTGGTGTGAGAACCCCGAGGTCGCTGTATTTGGGGACTCTGGTGGTTGCGATTGTTTCATGGGCTTGGGTCAGCTCTGGCATGGGCTCTGTGATGAAAGCTGGTAGTGTCTGTCCATATCTGCTCCCTTTTTCTAAGAACTTTCTGGGATCCCCCTGCATTGTGTGAGCCACCATTTGGTTTCTGAGAGTGCTAGGGACAAGCTTGTGAACACATGATCCTGTGTGTGCACCCTGGCTTATACCAGGAGCTGCCTGAGGAGATCAGCCTCTTCCTCACGAGTCCCTGTGAGCTGGAAATCCAGAGGCTCCAGAGACCCCCAGGTTCTGCACACGAACATGGTCTTTAGGAACCCGTGTCTACTGAGGGTGCAGAGACCGACGGCGACCAGCCAAGCTAGCCAAGTGCTGAGCACAAGATTTAGTGAAAGATACTGTCTTCGAGGGAGGGGAAGAATGGGGGGTGCAATAGATGCTTGATGCTCTACACATTCATGCATGTGCACCCACATACACATACATGATTGCATGCATACACCCATCCTCATACACACACAGACACACATGCATACCACCACCACCACCACCAGCAAAGAAGGTGGCCAGCCAAAGGCAGGGCCTGTGGCATTCTCTGGAAGGGACACACTCAGCTTCTCTGAGGTTGGACTGAACCTTTTTTTCCCCCACAGTCCGGCTTTCTGCTCTCCTGGCCCAGCTCCCTCACCACAGCCTGAAGTCCTGCCCAGAAACAGCAAAAACACATTCCTGGGCTGGTGAACTGAATGCCTCATCGGCTAAGGCTCTTGTTGCCAAGCCCGATGGTCATGAGTTCAATCCCTGGGACCCACACGGTGGACAGAGTGAACAGGCTCTTTGCAAGTTGTCCTCTGATCTCTGCACACATGCTGTGGCACGTGACCACACTTGCCCTCCAAATAAAGATGTAAAAACACAAGACCCCATGCCTGAAGCCGTGCTCTCTGGGATTGGCGAGGGTTGCCTTTGCCAGTGATAGGTAGACATATGACACACTTTTCAACAACTGTCTCCTAGGCTCAGTGATACCTCTGAACCCCAGCAGTTGGAATATCATAGAGGGGGCTCCCCCATTTCAAGAGGCTCCAGGCCCTGTAGCAGGACCTCCAGGCCTGGTCCCCCTGCCTGGCCACTTTAGTCACTGCCCTGAGACCCAAGACAGATTGTATGGTTCCTATAGGTCTTGTTTCCTCACCTGCGATGTGAGACCAGACCTATTAGATGGAACCAGTCACGCCTGAGGTCCAGGTCGCATTCTTTCATGGCCATGGAAAGATGCTAGGTGGCTGGAACACCAGATTCTGGTGCTGGGTTCAAAGCTTGGCTCTGTCACTTATAGAATGTGTGACTGTGGGCAAGTCCCTTCAGAGCTGTGTGAGCCTTCCCTAAGATGAGGATTGTAACGACACATCCCTGGCAGTGCTTATGGGATCTTCCCATGGGGTCTGCTCTTGTTACACACCCCCACTCAGGGATTCTGTGTGCTCTGGAGTCTGGTAACTCTTGGTGTCTAGTAAACAGGAGATCTTGCACCAGATGCTACACCCACAGAGGACAAGGGTGTCAACACACAGTCTGTGTGGGAGGGGATGGTTTTCGTGGCTTTTGCCTAGACCATGCTGTCTCTGGGTGGGGATGGCTTTCATGACCCTAGTCTATACTATGCTGTCTCTGGGTCTCTGCAGACATTGACGAGTGTGTGACTGGCATCCACAACTGTTCCATCAATGAGACTTGCTTCAACATCCAGGGCAGTTTCCGCTGTCTGTCCTTTGAATGCCCCGAGAACTATCGCCGCTCTGCAGACACGTAAGTCCCTGGGGCCCTCTGTCATCTGTCTGGGTTGGGCTACTTAAAGGTCCAGCTCTGGGAATGGGCAGGTGATTCACAAGCTGTTCTTAGGGTTTTCCTATTGGGCCATAAGAACCTGCTGATTCTTGGTTCTTAGGCCCCTGAGGGCCAGTGAGACTATCAGGAGGCCATGGGTGTGACCGCAGATGAATCTTGGACTGTGGGCATGCTGTCATCGAGATAGGCCTGTCTCTTCATCTGTAACATGAATATGTGCAAGTATGCTGACTCAGATGAGCAGGTGGCAGTGCCATCTCACAGTCTTGGCCAAAACCCAGGATTCCAGGTGACTTTCTAAGGCTTCTCCAATCCATCTAACTGAATGATATGTGGGAACAGCATGGCCTATCCTGTGTCTTATACTGGAAACTGTGGCCTTGTAAGTTCTGATCATCATGGTGACATCTCTGGTGTCCCTGGGGCCTTAGGCCATGGTTCTCACAGCAACCACCGTCATTTGAGTTCTGCCCAGGGAGGCTCATGTGCTTGCTTTGGGGAAAGCCCCACTCTAGAGCTCATTCCAAGAGTGTGGACTGATCACCTCTCCCACAGCACGGATATGCTCACAGCAAGTATATGGCCCGGCAGCCTGTGTTTCCACCTCTTGGCCTTGCGCTTGTCTTCGGCTCTTGGTCAGCCATTGAGCCTGTTCAGGGGTCATTGTTTCCTTTCGACGATGCTTCAGACTCCGATGTTCACCCCATGACCTTGGGGACAGCTCTTTCTGCTGTGGGTCTGTGCAGCTTCCAGCTTGCTCTACCTTGGCAACCCTGAGTTCTTTCAGACCTTGGGCTGCTTGCTTCCCACCCTGCCCGCATCTCCGAGCTTGTTTTTCATTGACTTACAAACCTATCACCTGCCTTGGTGAGATGATGCTAACCTGTGATCCCAGCACTAAGAGGTAAAGGCAGGTGGGTCAACAGCTTGGGGATAGCCTGGGCTACATATTGAGACCCTGTTTCAGCAGCACCCAGTGCCTTGTTTCTTTCCGTGTCTGGGTGAGGGGAAAAGCTACTTTCAGAGTCTGCAAATGTGTCAGGTCCCTAAGAGCGCACGGGTTATGCAATAGCCTGGCTGCTGGGGCAAAGCTGCCCTGAGTCACTAAGAAAGCTATGCACCCTTGGTTTGAGACTGTGTTCTGTTTCCCATTATAAATACTTGGGTTTGAGGTTTCCAGAAGCCAGGCTGTGGTTGCAATGGCAATTTCTGACTCCTGTGCAGCCATCAGGCTGAAAGAGGAGGCTGCCCTGCTGGGGTCTGGACATACAAGTCCATGGGTAGGCAGCTTGACCTTGCTTACTGAGTTTGTTGTTAAAGGTTAGCAAAATCCAAGTGCTGTGGGCTGACTGTATACGGGCTCCTGGGTAAACATTGATCCATGGATGCCCTACCCCTTGGGCCAGCTCCTAGGAGCTCGCGCCAGACAGTGAACAGAGTACACAGCATGCTGAGAGAATGGAGGGAGGCCAGCCTGGTGGAGAAGGGTGGGCAAGTGGGATGGTATTGGCTAGGCTTGAATTAAGGTCACTGGGAGCTGAATTGGGCAGTAAGGTAGATCCGGGGAGCTGCACATACTGAAATAGGGTGTCCTTGGGACACCTGGTGTGCCTTTCCTTCCAGTGTGGGGTTGGCGTGCCAGGTCTCAGCCGTCCTGTCCTACAGCTTCTGTTTTCTCCACAAAAACAGGCCAGATGCGAACACAGGGATGAGGGAGGCGGGGACTAATGGTTCGACCCTGGGAAGATGGCTGTCTACCAGTGATACTTTCTGTCCTTGTCTGTCATCACCAAGAGCCTCAACAGGGGCTGGAGGGGAGAATGGGGGTGGGGAGGTGGAGCCCTCTGTACTGAGGATTTGGGGGAGGTCCAAGTAACCTCTCAGGGGATGTTTTTCTTTTCTTTTCTTTTTTTTTTTTAAAGATTTATTTTATTTATTATATGTAAGTACACTGTAGCTGTCTTCAGATACTCCAGAAGAGGGAGCCAGATCTTGTTACGGATGGTTGTGAGCCACCATGTGGTTGCTGGGATTTGAACTTATCACCTTTGGAAGAGCAGTCGGGTGCTCTTACCTGCTGAGCCATCTCACCAGCCCCCGATGTTTTTCTTTTAAGTAAAGACTCAAGCCTTATGGGGATGCTGTGACTGACATTCTAGAAAGATCATAGCTGTGGAGTCAGGCTAACTTGGGTTTCTTGGGGTGTCTTGTCCTCAGCTGTAAGATGGAATGTTGGGGTGGACTGCAGGGGTCCCTGAGAGTGACCCTTGATTGTGGGGCACAGCCTTCCTCTGCTTCTTTTACGTAGATTCTGCCCAGTGGATAGGGGCAGACATTGTAAGACACATTCATCTCTGAGGTGCCATTGGGTAAAGGGAAGCTGGGTCCTCTGTGGTTACAGTGTGTAGGCCTGGGGGACTTGGTGGAATGGAGGAACTTGGGCTGCAGTGTAGAAATGCTGGGCTTCTGGCCTTTCCAAGTGCTCTGACCCTTGGTCAACGTTAGTCCACCTAGGTGCGGTGGTACCAAGATGACTTTCGTGTTCAGGTCCTGATAATCAGGGATAGCAAGCCTGTCTCAGTGCTGGCCCAGTCAGGACATTGTGATGTGGTAGAGATAAGGGTGGTGGGACATTGTTCTTCTCCCCAAGGTACAAATAAGATGACAAAATTCCTTTTGAGTGATATCATCAGTTTCGTTCTTCTGGCCAGTCGCTTGGCTCTTGGATGGGGACAGCCTGAGGTAGCACGTGAAGGACTCATGATTATGACTTCCTGATTGCAGCTGTACAGGGATCTCTCTGGTTACAGCTTTCGCCTTTGATGGTCCCTGTTCAGTTGTACAACAGTTGCAACACTAGTGTTGGGTGGAGGAAGGGGTGGGCCTGAGACTCCCATGGGTAGGTGTCACCCGTTGTTCACCCCGGTTAGGGGGTGGCACTCTTGAGAAGAGACTCACTTCCTGGCACATCTCAGACAAGAGACTTCTATTTTACAACTCCCTTTTCTCCTCATTAGAAACTGGGCTCTCTAAGTTCCCTGATCTTTACAAAGGAGACCAGTAGACGGAGTAAAGCAGATGCCTCAGCAGAACGCTTGTAACCTCAGCCTTGGTGAGGGAGAGGCAGGAAGGTCAGGAGTTCAGGATCAGCTGGGGCTCCATGAGACCCGTCTCCAAAGAGAGAAAAATGACCTGGGCTGAGGCAATGGCTCAGCAGGGAAAGCGCTCGCCATACAAGCATGATGACTGGAGCTCGCGTCCCCAGCGCCCACACAGAAATGCATAGCACCTCACCTGTAATCTCCCCAAGGAGACAGTGGATCCCCCACGCAAGGTGGCTGGGGTAGACCAGCTAAATTGTCAGTGAGGTGCCCTGCCTCATTACGTATGTCAGAGATCAAAGAAGACACCAGACGGCGACCTTGGGTCTCCACTTACTCATGCACACAGATGTACCGAGACATGTATGATTGCGACATGCATGATTGCGTATACATGCACACAAACACTGCATACATGTATATACAACGGAGTCAGTGGTCGGCTCTCCTGAGGTTCCTGCTCTAGGGGGATGCTTGTTTTGGAATGGGACTTTAGTGGGTAAGATGTGAGAATCAGTCTCTTCTACCCTCTGTGCGCTTGTGCGCTCTCTCTCTCTCTCTCTCTCTCTCTCCCCCTCAGGCCCTTTCTTTCCTCATGTAGCTTCCTTCTCTCCTGTGCTGTTCCTGATTACCCAGAAGCAAGCTAGAACCACAAGCCACCAATGAGTCTCATGGACACACCAAGGTCCCGACCTCTGAGTACTTCCTACTCCTGTATTCAGGGCACCCAGTGGGACCGGGTACATCCTTTTTCCTGTCCAGGGAGCCACTCGGATGGAGTATGGTTGTGACGCTGTCATGAGGCTGGGTAGCTTTGGATACTGAGTCTGAGGAAAGTAGCTTAAGTGAAAAGCTGTGGTCACAGAGCTCAAGAGGGACCTGGCCAGAGATGACAGGTAGAATTGATGTCAGCGGATGATCACAGGGGTGGCCCCACTGCTTTTTTCTGCGCTTTTGTCTCTCTTCAGTAGTGGCTTCTGATTGTTTTCGCAGAACTTGGGCTGCTGCAGTCAAAGATGTTGAAGCTGAGAACTGGGACACATTGTACTGTAGTGTGTATAAGGGGAACGCGGGAAGATGTGAGCTGGCTCGCCATGCGTATACAGGGAACGTGGGAAGCTGTGAGCTGGCTCGCCATGCGTATACGGGGAACTCGGGAAGCTGTGAGCTGGCTCGCCATGCGTATATGGGGGAAGCAGGACAGGGAACGCCGGACGCTGGGAGCCTGCTCTCCATGCTGAGCTGGTCCGAGGTCTAGATACACACACACACACACACACACACACACACACACACGTACACACACACACACACACACACCCTGCCCTACTCTATAATAGATTCAGTAGTGACTGCCCACCCCACGGGTGATTCAGCTAACAGATTTTATTGCTGTCCCTAGTCTGACCAGTAGATTGCCACACACAGTGATTGTGGTTTCTAGGATGTTTCCTCCCCTCTCCTCCCCTCTTCTCCCCTCCCCTCCCCTCTTTCCTCCCCTCCTCCCTTCCCCNCTCTCTCTCTCTCTCTCTCTCTCTCTCTCTCTCTCTCTCTCTCTCTCTCTCTCTCATTTTTCAAGACAGGGTTTCTCCGTGTAGCTCTGGCTGTCCTGGAATTCATTCTGTAGACCAGGTTGGCCTACAACTCACAGAGATCTTCCAGCTTCTGCCTCTGGAGTGCTGGGACTAAAAGCCTCCACCAGCTGATTCCTAGGATGTTTCGATAAATTTTGGGGCAGAGAAGGAAACTCAAGGGCCAGGTCTGCCTTTACAGTGACCGTTTACAAAGTGTGCTGGCACTAGAGATAAAGCCAAGGCGCCACAGCCTCATATGGGAAGTGAATGGTCTAAGAAGAGCCGGCCCAGGCACCTCTTCCAGGGAGGGCTTGTGTGCTCTGATGGATGACGCATCATCTGTTTCATGCTCTGGATGTGACGGTCATGGGAGCTGGATCAGGACATCATGCATGTCTCACATTCCTTCCTTTCACATTTGCTGTGCTTTTGTGGCAGCTCAAGTCTTTGGTCAATAGAGGGCCCCACAGACAAGTGGGGAAGGCGAATTCCATGAGGGAGACTCTAGCACCACCTACTGACCAGATCCATTCAGATTGCTCCCGAAGCAGTATGTATCTGTATGTGTGTGTGTGTGATGTGTGTGTCTGTGCATGAATGGGTATGGTGTGTGTGTGTGTCTGAGTGAGTGTGTGGTGTGGGTGCCTTGTCTCTATGTGAGTGTGTGTGATGTATGTGCATCTAATCTGTGACTGTGTGTGTGTGTGTGTGTGTGTGAGTGGGTAGGTGGGTGTGGTGTGGGTGTGTGTGTGAGTGGGTAGGTGGGTGTGGTGTGGGTGTCTGTGTGAGTGGGTGTGGTATGTATCTGCATGTGTGTATGTGGTGTGTATGTATGTATGGTGTGTCTGTGTATGTCTCTGTGTGTGGTGTGTATATGTGTGTGTGTGTCTGTATGTGAGTGTATATGGTGTGTATATTTCTGAGTATCTGAATGGGTGTGGTGTGTGTGTGTCTTTGTGTCTGAGTGTGTGTGTGTGTGTGTGTGTGTGTGTGTGTGTGTGCTCTAAAGGAAAACAGGCCAACTTTGAAACCCAAACTTACTGCTCACTGCCCTTGACACCCCAGAGGAACATAGTGCATGGACCCCAGCTGCCTGCCTGGCTCTCATGGCCCTCCCTTCTCCCAGTCATCAAAGGTCCTTCCTTGATAGAGAGATCTATCTGGCATGTGGAGTGCCCTCATTTGACCTGGTCCTCTGGCATCTCTAGGGACAGCTGCCTTTCAGCAGTGCCCATGATGTCCACCTTATTCCCCACTACCAGCTCTGGACTCTCTGTGACAGGCTCTGTCTTCAGTGGGCGTGGTTCTCGCCTGTCACTGGTGTTGTGGATCTTACTGGAAGGACTTCTCTTTTCTTAGAGCCAGAATGTTAACTAGTCAAGTATGTGAGAGGCTTCCTAGCAGCCCTGATAGGCATCCAATAAAACGCAAACAGAAACACCATGCACAAGAAGTGTCAAATGTGTAGCAAATCCAGGACAAGACATGGAGACTTAAAAAGCCAGAGGAGGGATGTGATGCAAAACCCTGAGATTCCGTGACCGGAGAATCCAAACTCCGTCAAAATGGCAGACCTACCTGAGGCGGACTTGGTCATGTCTTATGGGGCTGGCCATCTTGGCTCTGCTTCTTAAGTTCCTGTCATTCTGCCTTTAGCATGTGCTGGGCCTGGGTTCAGGACTAGAACACGAGTCCTGTCATTTTCCTGTCAACACTCTGTCACAAGAATGTACTGTCGCCATCCTGTTGCAGGAAGTTAGAGGCTCTAATTAGATGCTACTAAGAGAACTTATTCTCACCCTATCACAGGAAATCAGTTTCTGTGACAGGAAGTTAGTACATGTCTCCATTCTGTTACAAGAAGTGAGAGCCTCTAGCTCACCATCTCTAACACACAAGAAATTAGGACCTGTCTTCATCGATACCACATACAGGAAGTTAGAGTCTGTCTTAGGAAGTTTGGTGTTGTCTTCGTCCTGCCACAGAAAGTTCAGTCTTGTCACAGGATATTAGAACCTGGCATTATCTCCATTTTGAGCCCCACACTGTCTCTATGGACAGAAGTTCTAGGGAACTGGACCAAGTGTCTAAAGCTGAATCGCAGGGCTGGGGAGCAGATCTCACCCCTGAGCTTAGACTTGACATTTTCCTTCACAATGTGGCTCTCTCTGAACCTTTCTCCTCATCTGACAAGGGGCACTCAAGCCGCCATCTTGAACACTGGTTGTGACGCCGCCAATGAATGTATGGGGGATTAGCCCCACAGGCAAGTGAGTGGTAACAGCCGTGATGGTTTCTGGGTAATCCCTGAGACCCACCCAGGAGTTATTCATGGCCTTGGCCACTATCCTTGCTGAGTATGCCTTGAGAAGGGGACACATCTCCCCCTGGGTATGGCTTGACCCTGGCCACCAGTATCCCTAAAGGGTGTACCCAAGTCTGCAGCCTGGAGGTCTACAGCGCCTCCCCCAGGTGAGTGAGGTGCTCTCTGTGCTGGCTGCATAGGTCAGAGGGGTGGCAGGAGGCCCCGTCCAGTGAGCCAGCCGCGCTTGCCCACACTCTGTTGTTTCTCTGCTTGCTGAGGTGGCGCTAACCCTCTTCCTGTCTCTCTGTCCACTTGTCTTTCAGCCGCTGTGAGCGCTTGCCTTGCCATGAGAACCAGGAGTGCCCCAGGCTGCCTCTGAGAATAACCTACTACCACCTCTCTTTCCCCACCAACATCCAAGTGCCCGCGGTGGTTTTCCGCATGGGCCCTTCCAGTGCTGTCCCTGGGGACAGCATGCAGCTGGCCATCACCGCTGGCAATGAGGAGGGCTTTTTCACCACTCGAAAGGTGAGCCACCACAGTGGGGTGGTGGCCCTCACCAAGCCCATCCCTGAGCCCAGGGACTTGCTCCTGACCGTCAAGATGGATCTTTATCGCCACGGCACAGTCAGCTCCTTTGTGGCCAAGCTTTTCATCTTTGTGTCTGCAGAGCTCTGAGTGCTTGCTTGGGCCCTGGGCACTCCCTCTTGTTGCTTTCCCACCCTTGGGGTTCTAATAAACTCTCAGCAGCCATCCCAAGAGCATGCCTCTTGTACCTTGGTTTTATTTGGCATGGACAGGGGCCTCTCTACTTTCTCTCTCCCCGGGGTTAAGCTGAGCCCCTTCCAGAATTGGTTTCCCTAACGGGTGACTGGGGAATAACTTTCATACGGTCTAGGTACCTGAGAAACACAGCAACAGAGTTCATTATTGCATTATCAGACAGCTGAGGCAAAGGAAGAATGAGGCTAGGCTGGGTCTATACCTATGAACGATCTCTTCCTGCTGTATAAACTCTAAAGAGTAGTTGTGATGGCTGAGAAGGAGCCTCACTCTCAGAGATGCCCGAGTTCTGCCTCCTTCATTTTTCCAATATAGAAACATGCCCCCCACCCTGCCTGCCCAAGAAAGGGAAGGTCTTGGCTCTTATGGCTCAACTTGCTGTAGCCAAGCTAACCTGGGGTAATAGGCCTTTTGGCCACTGGGGATCACACGTAGGATCACCAGGCCTGTTCTGGGCAAACACTGAACACAGTTGATCTTTGATAAAGCTCTTGACTAAAGAAACTCATTTGCCTCTACTGATCCACCCCCCCCCCCCCAATACTGTGTCAAGAAGAAGCACTGTTGTGGTGCTTGCTGGAACCATAAAGTGTCTAACAGCTATTTCGTATATACCTCCGGTGTGCATTGTCTTTGTGGATACTCAGAGAGGGTGTGATTTGCCCAAGATCACAGAGGTGGTCTGTGTGCCCTAGCTCGACAGCTCTGCCTAGTCTGTTCTGTCACAGTCCCTCCGCTGTGAGCCCTGTGCCTCTGGCCCCTGGCTTCTTCATGAATCCAGCAAGCCCAGCTGCCCATCTTGTGGCATCAACTCGACTTGCCCCACAGTTTGTTCTCGGCTCAGACGCTAGAGCATTTTGAAGAATTGGCCTAAGGTCCTTCATGGAGTCCATTGCATGTAGTTGTGGTCCCTGTTCTATTCTATTCTATTCTATTCTATTCTATTCTATTCTATTCTATTCTATTCTATTCTATTCTTCATTTATTTATTTTTATAATATCTATTTTATGTGTATGTGTGTTTTATCTGAAATGCATGACTGGTGGAGGTCAGAAGAGGGGGTCATATCCCCTGGAATTGGAGTTTCAGACCTTGTAAGTCTCCATGTAAGTTCTGGGAACTAAAACCAGGTCCTCTACAAAAGCAGCCGGTGCTCTTAACCACTGAACCATGGGAAAATCTCAATGAGATTTTCAAGGGTGGCCCCAACTTCATAGTGTGACAGTCCAGCCTGACCTCAAATTACTCTCCCCGATCACACTTCCCCTGATCCATAATGACATAATTTTATACCCTTAGCCCAAAAGCTACTTAAATCTCAGCTTAAGTGGGCTTTCCTCTTCAGACTGTATTAATGCATTTTTTTTAAATTAAGATAACGAAATACCAGAGACTGGGCAACACCCTGAAGAAAAGATGTTTATTTAGCTTCTTATTTGGCTAAGGAGATGCAAGGTGGAGCGTCTACACTTGAAGGTGGCCCTTCTTGCTGGTAAAGTCCTGATGCATCTCAGGATGTCACATGGAGCAAGATGGAGCATGTATGAGCATTTATATCTCTTGTCTTATACAGCCTTCAGAACTCAGCTGTGGGGCTCCGCCATAGTGAGCATCTCATTCCAGCCTTCCTCACATCCCGTCTCTAGATATCATAGTTGCAGCGAGTGTCCATGCTCCTAATACTACAATAAGAATTAAATGTCAATACAGCCTTGGGGGATGCTCACCCTATTCTTCCTGTTACTGAAGCTTTGCCCAGCACTCCAGACTATGTTCTCTGTCTCTCTTGCTTTTTTTTCCAGCCCAACTCCAGCCATATTTCATATATTTATATTTCATATAAATGTGGGTACACTGTAGCTGTCTTCAGACACACCAGAAGATGGCATCGGATATCCATTACAGATGGTTGTGAGCCACCATGTGGTTGCTGGGAATTGAACTCAGGACCTCTGGAAGAACAGTCAGTGCTCTTAACCACTGAATCATCTCTCCAGCCCGTCTCTCTTGCTTATAACACTATCTTTATCGTGCTTGGAACAGCCTAAGATTCCCCTTTGCTTCCGTTCTTTGAATTTGTCTTTCTTACCATCTAGAAGACTCTACAAAGGCAGGGACTAGGTCTGTTTCATCCTGTGACTGTCCTGGTTGTCTGCCAAGATTCCGGGTACACTGTAGGTACACTGTCTATGTCTATTGAGAAAATGGAGATCATGCCAATTAATACTGATTGTCTTAGGGTTTCTATTGCTGTGAAGAGATGTCATGGCCACTACAATTTTTATAAAAAAAAGCATTTAATTGGGGCTGGTTTACAGTTCAGAAGGTAAGTCCATTATCATCATGGCAGGAATCGTGGTGGCATGTAGGCAGACATAGTGCTTCAGAGAGTGACACCAGGCCTGGCTTGAGCTTCTGAAATCTCAGAGCCCATCCTCACTGACATACTTCCTCCATACAGACTCCAGCAAGGCCACACCTTCCAACAGTGTCACTCCCTTTGATCCTGTGGGGACCATTTTCATTCAAACCACCACACTGGCTTAGGTTTTTAGTCTTTCAGTGGGTCTGACTGCTGGTGTTGTCTCTTTAGCAGAACCCGAAGCTCTGGCACCCAGACCTTACTCGGATATGTGGGGGTCAGGCTGCCTTCTCGTTGCCTGTCCCTCAAAGCATGCACCAGGCTACAGCAGAAGACTCTGAAGGGCTGTTCTTGTTCTCTAGTTCCTCCTTTCCTTTGAGTCTCTTTCTTAGATTGTTAAGTCTAGTTCCCTTGAAAGTTGTCTGATCTGGCCCGCTGTTTACTCTCTCAGCTGTAGCTTCTGCAACCTGGCTCATTACTTTTGCTGGTGTCCTGGCCCATAGGGCAGCTTACCCCATCCTTGCCAATCCCTGACTATATAAGCTCCTGGCCTCCTCTGAACCTCGCCCTCTTTCTGCAAACTGCCATTCTTCCTATAGACTTAGCTCAAGGACCATCTTCACAGTGAAGCCTTTCTTGTTTAGTTAGCATTCTCTGGCCCCGGGCATCCCTCATTAGCATTTACCCTGGTATCTTAAAATTGTTAACTTGTTTGTTACACCTGCTTTGAATGAAGGAGTAATCTCTGTGGTTGGTTTTGGCATCTTCGAACTGTTTGGCCTGAAGAAGCAACTCATTAAGTAAGTGGGCATGTAGTTCAGACGTGCAGACAAAACAGCCATACACATAAAATAAAAATGAAGGAAATTTTAAAATGCAGAAGTGTGTGCAGAATGGACAGCCTGAGAGATGCAGGCAGAGCCTTTGAAGCTCTCTGGATCCCGCCCTCCCAAGACCACGCTCTGAATAACTGGGCAGGACGATTACAAATCCATGGGAAATAATTTACTACTAAACAAAGCAACATAGCGGCTCCACAAACCTCCCAAATACAAGTTAGGGCCTTGCTCTGCTCAGCCCTGGGGTAACCCTGGAAAGAGCAACAGGCTTATGTGGGGAGCCCAGGACTGGAGCCTCCTCACACCCCAGTGGCCAAGGCTTGTGGGAGCCCATGGAGGGGCTGGGCTAGGCGGGAGCCTTTCAGCCGTCAGTGTGGGGAACGAGTTGTCAAGGCTTTCTCTAGTGGCAGGGTCTCTCTAGGGACAGCTTCTGGAAACAAAAGGAAATCAACAGTGACAACAGCCACTGGAAGAGGAAGGTGCCAAACCATTAGAGGCACATCAGAGAGGGCGGCAGCCCAGAGGCAACAGCCTACGGGGCTCGAGGGGGGTCAGAAAAGCAGCTATGAACTGTACTGACTTTAAAATGCCAGGAAAGTGAATTCCTCATAGCAAGGAGCAACCCAAAGGCATCACTGTGAGAGTCCATCTCTCTCACTAGGTTCTGTAGCAAAGGACTACTGTGAACTAGGTGACTCTGCATAGTAGGTGTGCATAATCTCCCATTATGTGTTTGCCACTCTGTGCTTCATCTGACTCGGGGCATCCTCTTCCCGGAGGGGAATGGCTGTCTCTGCAGTCTCCGGTGGCTTGCTTGCTGCCTTTGGCCTTCCTTGGCTTACAGTAATGCCCCCCCCCCCCAGCTCTTCCTGTCCCATCAAACAGCATTGGCCTCCTGTGTCTTTGTCTTATCACAGGCCTCTTTTCAAAGTCAAAACACTAAAAAGGAACAAGTTAGAGAAGAAATATATATATATATATATATATATATATATATATATATATATATATATAGAGAGAGAGAGAGAGAGAGAGAGAGAGAGAGAGGGCTGGAAAGATGGCTTAGCAGTTAAAAGCACTAACTGCTCTTTTAGAGGTCATGAGTTCAAATCCCAGCAACCACATGGTGGTTCACAACCTCTGTAATGAGATCTGATGCCCTCTTCTGGTGTGTCTGAAGAAAGCTACAATGTACTTATAACAAACAAACAAACAAACAAAACTTAAATAAAAGAAAATATGAATTAAAAGAGAAAGAACATAAATGTCCTGGTTAGCACCATCAACCTGACACAGTCTAGAATCACTGGGAAATTTTTTCAGTTGAGTAATTGTCCTTATCAGGTTAGTCTGTGATAAAGGAGGGCCTAACCCATTGTGGGCGGGACTATTCCCTATGCAGGTGGTCCTTGGCTGTATAAGAAAAATGGCTGAACATGAGCCTGTAAGTGAACCAGCAAGTAGCATCCCCCTGGTTCCTGCCTTGAGTTAACTTGCTCCACTCAAGTCACTTTGGGTCATAATGTTATATACCACAATAACAAAGAAGCAAAGCACAAGAGGAAAGTCTTAAGGAAAAGTAACAAATGCTCAAGATATTAGCCTGCAGATAAGGGCATCGTTGACAATATGCAGAACAGGTCCAGCATGCAGATAACAGGGAACTCCAAAGGTATGCAGAGAAGGTCCTGAGTGTAGACAGTAGGCATCTCAGAATCCCTGGTTCTTAGAAAAAATGTCTATGGTAACCTAAACGGGGGGAAGACCAGTCAGTACTATAAGTGATAACTGAAGGGGGGGAAAGCCACATAAATTAAAAATAAACTTTAAAAATCCCCACAGGAAGAACACACCACATACCAGAGATTACCTCAGACCAACACAGAGACAGTCTTACAAAATTATTGGGTGGGGGGAACCTATGGATACCTAAGGAAAAATCACAAGTCACCCTCTGATTAATTTTGATTACCACCTTGGTTGAATTAAGAAACACCTCTAGCATTAATGAGGTAGGTCTTTGGGGTCATGTTCACTAAGGAGGAAGCTACACTCTGAATGTGGGTGGTACCGTCTCACAGTCTGGAGTTGGAAGTAAGACAGGAGAAAGGCATCAGAGTTCTGGCATTCCTTTCTCTTTCCTGATCTACCCAGATGTGTGCCAGCCTCCTTAGCTCCTGTGTCCACAGCTGGGAGCCACTCCTATTGCCAAGCCTGCCCCACCTTGATGGGCGCCCAAATGCCACGCCCAGCTTCCCTCAAGTTACTTCTTGTTTGGTATTTGCTCCCAGCATTGAGAAAGTAATGCACGCCTCTCTCATCGAGCGGCCATTCTAGCTTGCCCAGAGAGTGCACCAAAGCCATTTTTAGTAATCAAGTAGCATCCACCCTTAAACGGGGAAAGAGCGTCATTAGGTTGTTCAAATGGAAGAACTGGCTGGTTTGGTGGAAGAGCTTGGAATGAAGGTGTCTTAAACCCATCAATCAACTGATGAGGGTCACACCCCCTTTCAGTTGGCCTTATCCCAGTGGTCACCCCTCTAGTTTAGATGGTGCAGTGCTAACTAGAGTCTACTCAGCCACTAGAGGGCACACTTGCGCTCCATGTCTGCTAAGTCACCTCCATATTTGGATTTTCTCTCTCTGTGCCTAGGCAACGAGTATTTGAATGTGGGTCCCTGCATGGAATTTTTTTGTTTTTTGTTTATTTATTTAAATAACTATTGGAGTTTTGTGTTTGTTTATTTTTTTAATCTATGAGGGTAGTTGGAGAGATGGCTCACTCACTAGCTGTACTTCAAAAGGAACCAGCTTATAACTGTCTGTAACTGCAGTTCCAGGAGCCCTCTTCTGGCTCAGTGGATACTGCATGGATATGGTGTATCATACATACAGGCAAAACACCCATACACACAAAATTAAAATGAAGAAAAAATTAAATAAACTAGTGGGGTTTAGGTTAAGGCGACTGGTTTCAGAGAACCGGGAGTTTGGAGTCTTAACGTTTGTATATTATTTTGACAAGCCACGAAGGACTTGTGTGAGAATCAGCCATTGGAATGTCATCAGCAAATGATTTGTGTTGTCTTGGGAATTTTCACCCACTAAAGTCCAAGGTCAGGATCTGCAGTTCTGCATTTCTGACTTAAACATTTCTTTTCTTGGATAAATGTGATTTCAACTCAGGACCTTTTTTCTATTCCTGTTTTTAGATATCTAATTCTATAGATTCTAACTTTAACCCCACTAGACATGGAAATCAGGTTTTGCTTTTTCACTATTTTGTAAAATAAAGCAGTAAGTAAATCTTTCTAGATACAAAAAGCCTTCATCTAGTTCATTTTTGGACTCAAGAAAATTCTGGAACAAGGAAGTCCTTTGGAAGAGCTCTAAAGTGTGTGTGTGTGTGTGTGTGTGTGTGTGTGCATGTATATGTGTGTGACTGTGCATGGTGTGCACACATGTGCGCATGTGTGTGTATGTGATGTGTGTGCATGTATATGTGTGTGTGAGACTGTGCATGTGTGTATGTGCACACATGTGCACGTGTGTGTGTGCTCACACGCATGTGTATTCATGTGGGTATGAGAACTTTTTTAAAGATTTGTTTATATTTTTATTTATGCATGTGTGTGCATACATTTGCATGTACATTTGGGTAGGCCAGAAGAAAGTTGTTGGATTCCGGGGAGCTAGAGTTACAGATGTTTGTGAGTCATCCAACATGGATCCTGGGAACTGAACCCTGATTCTCTGGAAGAGCATCAAATACTCTTAACTCTTGGACAAAGAGTTCGCACTGTTATGAACTTACACACACTGAACAATGACTATGGCATTACAGCTACATAACCTATTAAAGGGAAGCTGGACGTTATCAATTGCCATGTAATTCAGACTACACAGATGTAGTATTTCTAGTTAAACTGAATAGAAGGAGAACATACTAGAGAGATTATTATGGTTGATTGGTGATGGCCATTTTAGTACTGTTACTCTGTATGAAACATGGGACCAGTCAAATTGGACAGTTGTGAGATTCTCAGTGTTGGTTAAATCAGGCTTGTGAAGTAGAGTAAAAACTATGTCCTTGAGCCCTGGAGAAGATAAGGAGTTTATAAACTTTGTTTTGAATTGTAAATATTAGTGTGAGCTTGCATTACATTTATTTCTCATTGCATTCATTTAGAGGGGGTGGGGTCAAAGGGCAACTTGCAAAAGTTGGTTTTTCCCCCTTTCTGTCACATAGGTTCCAAGGACCAAACTCAGGTCATCAGCGTTGGTAGGGAGTTTTTAGGTGGCTGAGGCATGTCATCAGCCCCTCCTTCTCTGTATGTTATGTTTTGAATGTCTGTTGGCGATGCCTGGAAATAGTGGCCAGCCCTGTTGCTCTGGGCATTGTCGCTGAGTACTATGATCCTGTATCAACATTTCACATAGACCAAAGACAGATAAATGCAGAGCTCACTGTACTGGCTCTAGTGTACAGTAAAGCATTCTTGATGAAATTGAGTACTGTGCCTCAGTTGTGGGGGCACAAGGGTCCCCAGAGCCACGTTTTTTTCTCTCTCTGGCTGAGAAGGGAAGGAAAGTTTGAGCTTCTACAAAGGACAGCAATGCCAGTGGACCAAACCTCATCAAACTGGATCCCATCATGAGTTCTCCCTGGCTTTATTTTTTCCTACCTCAAAGTCCTTTGAGGAGTAACAGAGAGTCCTGATGCTCACGATACAAATACTTGTCTGTATTCATTACTTTTCTTAAATCCCTAACAACAAGAAGCAACTTAGTGGAAGAGAGGGTGTTTGTCTCACGTTTGAGGGTACAGTCCATGGCGAGTGGGGTGGGGGCAGGAGCAGGTCTTGGTTGTGGTAGGAAAGTGAAGCAACAGGTGCATTTCCTGGGAGTTTAGAAAACAGGACAGGAAGTGGGCCAGGCCATAAATCTCAAGCTTCTGCCCATTACCCACTTCCTCTCACTGGACCTCCACCTCCCAAAGGATTCTTAACCTCTCAAAACAGCACCACCAGCTGGGGACTAAGTGTTCCAACTTGAGAGCCTGAGGGGGAGCCTTTCCTATCCAGTGTTCATATTCATGTTTATCACATCATATTCATATCATGGCCAACATAACACTGGCCAGAAGCAGGGTAGAATTGGACCTAGCAAATATTGAACTATATGCTTCTGGGTGACCACATAGCAGTAGCATCTATGAGACTGCTTCTTGGCACAGAAGGCCAGCCAGTGAATGAGAGCAAAGTGTCAGGCCAGCAGGATTTTTCCAGCCCCAAGGTACAGTCAGTGGGTGGCTTGGGTTTCTGTCGCTGCGATAAGCACCATGAGCAAAAGAAATCTGGGAAGAACAGGGTTTATTTAACCTTAACAGGTTATAGTCTCCATGAAGAGAAGTCAGAGCAGGAACCCAAGGCAGGAACTGAAGCAGAGGCCATGGAGGAGTGCTGCTTATTGGCAATTATCTATCTATCTATCTATCTATCTATCTATCTATCTATCTATCTATCCACCCACCTACCTATCTCTATCTCCATCTCCATGGGTTTCTCAGCTTTCTTTCTTTTCTTTTTTTCTTCTATTTTCTTTCTTTTCTTTTTTTTTTTTTTTTTTTTTTTTTTTTTTTTTTTTTTTTTTTTTTTTTTTTTTTTTTTTTTTTTTTTTTTTTTTTTTTTTTTTTTTTTTTTTTTTTTGGTTTTTCGAGACAGGGTTTCTCTGAATAGCCCTGGCTATCCTGGAACTCACTTTGTAGACCAGGCTGGCCTCGAACTCAGAAATCTGCCTGCCTCTGCCTCCCGAGTGCTGGGATTAAAGGCATGCACCACCATGACCAAGACCAGCCATGCCTGGTGGTGCACACTTTTAATCCCAGCCCTCAAGAGGCAGAGGCAGAGGCAGGTGGCTCTCTGTGAGTTCAAGGCTGACCTAGTCTGTATACTGAGTTCTGGGACAGCCAGGGTTATGTAGAGGGAACTTGTCTCAAACAAACAAACAAAACCCACAAAACATTATGTCACCCAGGACCACTTACCCAGGGGTGCTACAACCCATAGTGGGCTGAACCCTCCCACTTGTCAATCATGTATCAAGAAAACACCTCATAGACTTGCCTACAGGCCAATCTGGTAGCGCCATTTTCTCTATTGAGATTCCTTCCTCCCAGATGGCTCTAGCTTGTGTCAAGATGAGAGAAACTAACTAGGAGAATGGTGTAGGCCTGAGCACCAACTGCTGTAGGTATCACAGAAAGACCAGAATGATGTGATGGGAGAGACTCCACCTCTGTCATCCTTCCAACCAGACTGGGCCTGTGTCTAATCCAGCAGCCAACATAAAGGACATTCAGAGGGCAGAGGGATGCTCTGGACCACATTGCAAGGATACAGGCAGCCAGTCCCTGACTGTGGGACTCCGAGGCTGAAACACAATAGCCTCCTGACTAGATCACGTGGAGAATGAAAGGATGGAGGGGAAACTGTCAGTCAGAGGGGACTGACAGACAATCATCACTCACTCATAGGCATGCCCATATGTCTGTCACAGAGGTACACACTGTGGGAAGGAGCTGTGAAGAAACCCAGCAGGGGCTTACATGGGTACAGGAGCGTTGGTATTGATCTCGTGCACACAAGGCAGCTTCAGGCAGTTGGCTGAGGTTTCTTTCCTTGTGTGAAGAATGTTTATTTTTGAGACAGGGTTTTACTGTAGAGAGCAGGCTGGCCTTGAACTTGTAACCCTTCTGCCTCAGCTCCCGGATGGGACTGATGATTATAAAAATGTTTTCCATACAATAACTCTTCGAACTATTTGCATTCCATTCATATCTGGGTTGTGGTTTTTTTGTGCGGGGTTTTTTTATTTCTTCTTTGTTTGTTTGTTTGGTTGGTTGGTTATTAGAGACCGAGTTTCTCTGTGTAGTCTTGGCTGTCCTGGAACTCACTATGCAAACAAGTCTGGCCTTGAACACAGAGATCCACCTTCCTCTGCCTCCTGAGTGCTGGGGTTAAACACATGTGCCACCACCACCTGGCTGTTCATATGTTTTTATTTCATTTATTTCGTGTGTGTGTGTGTGTGTGTGTGTGTGTGTGTGTGTGTGTGTGTGTGTGTATGTGTGTGTCCTATTGAGGCCAGATGACAACTTTGGGTGTTTCCCAGACACTACTCTCCTCCTCCTCCTCTTCTTCGTCCTCTTCTTCATCCTCTTCCTCCTCCTCTTCTTCCTGCTTTTTTAGGTTTTGGTTTTTGGTATTTATTTATTTATTTATTTATTTATTTATTTTGGTTTTTCAAGACAGGGTTTCTCTGTATAGCCCTGGCTGTCTTGGAACTCACTCTGTAGACCAGGCTGGCCTTGAACTCAGAAATCTGCCTGCCTCTGCCAATCTGCCTGCCTCTACCTCCCAAGTGATTGGGATTAAAGGAGAGCGCCACCACCACCCAGTGCTTTTTTAGTTTTAATTTAATTTTATGTCTATAGGTGTTTTGCATGTGTGTATGTATGTACTGACACCATGTGTGTACAGTGTCCAGAGGCCAGAGAGTGTTCGATCCCCTGGCTTTTACATTACAGATGGCTGTGAACCAGCTGCCTTGTGGATTGTCTGAAAAAGCAAGCAGTGCTCTTAACTGATGAGCCGTCTCTCCAACCTTGTTTTGTAATTCATGGTAAAGTTTGTAAGAACTGTGTCGCACAGCGCCGGGAACACGGGCATGGACTTACAGTAAACGTAACCTTTTGTCCTTCTTGTCACTTGGTATGGATTCAGCTTCTCTGTGATGGACACTGAAGTCAGCATCTTATATACATCTCTCCAACCCCACCCCCAGCCCTCAACCCTGCCCCCGTCCCCACCATGAGCCCTGCTAGCTGCCCAGTTGTTGGCTTCCATGATGAGAGAGTTGACACCCTCATTCACTGATATCCACAGCATCTGGTACCCCTAGCTACTCATCATTGTTGCTGAGCAACTGAGAAGTGAACGTGTTCTTTGGGGCAGACTGATGCTCACTTGGTGCATTCGCAAAATCCAAACTGTGCACATTGGCAGCTAGGCTAAATGGTGTCTCCATTTTATATGAAGAGCCATGCACAGATCCATACAGTTTAGTCTGGCCACAGAGGTCGCTATTAGGTGCTGATAGAACTGCCCTCTGGACCACCTGCTACTTCTGGTGTTCCCTGGGTGCTGTTGTCCTGGCTTTGCCACCAACCTTCCTGTCCTGTGTTTCTCTGCAGCTTCCGCCAAGAGAAAACAGACACCGTCCGCTGCATCAAGTCTTGCCGTCCCACCGATGAGGCCTGCATGCGGGACCCTGTGCATACCGTCTCCCACACTGTCATCTCGCTGCCCACCTTCCGAGAGTTCACCCGTCCCGAGGGTGAGTGGATCAAGTTGAAGGTCCTGGGACTTGCTTCTGAGCTTCCTTCTGATTGAACAGAAAGCCCGTCTTTCAGGAACCCTTCCTTGTAGGATGTGGTCGGGGTAGGATGCACACCTTTCCCATCTGGGATCCTGGGCTACTCAGCCTTTCCTTGTTGGGCAGACCCTCTGATGGCTGACACACATTCTGACAATAGCATTCAGTGTTGATTCCACACTGTGCGCTGGGGAGTTGAGGAGGGCTTCCTGAGGGAAGTGGGTAGGAGGTTATTGGACAAAGTGGGAGAGGGAGAGAAGATACTTGCCAGCAGGTCACAGTTGGCAAGGTCTGGAGGTGAGCTGGGCAGTGCAGGCATTGAGAACCAAGACAGACTGACAGGACTGGACACATGAGCCGGTGCCTAAACCTGGAGCTGAGGCTTTACCCCAAGAGAGCTGTTGAGAAGACCTAATAGATAAGTCCTAATAGATAAGTGACTGGGCAAATGGATGGAGTAGCCAGACTGGAAGCAGAGGCCATAGGATAACGTGACAGTTCTGTGTCCTTCCTGTGTCCATGTCCCAAAGGACATGGCCAGTGTCATCACAGCCCATTTCTGAGGCAGCCTGGGCTTACATGCTCCTAGGTGAACCACATATTCATGACACATCCTGGGGTGTGTAGCTGTGGGCTTCTCTGGTCCCCAGTCACCTTCTTTCTTCTGCATGGAGTCTCCCTCCCTATCTATCAGCAGACATTCAGTGAACTTGTGTGCCAGCTAACATACTAAGAACATGCTAAAAAAGGCTCTTCCTCTCCAGGAAAACGTGTCGCTGAGTTATCCAAGATGACCCCTGGACTGACACTGAAAGTGTCATGCAGGATCAGCAGATAGTGGGGAAAACGGATGAGAGCCACAAGGCCAGCATTGTCCTTAGGGAAGTCCCCAGCCCCTACTCCATTCCCACTGGCTCATGTTTCCAGAGAAGTCTTCACAGCTCATTTTTGCCCTGTGTTGAGTGGGGTTTCACAAACCTGCACACAAGTCTTTCCCACATTCCCAGCAGTCATTTTTTGTTTGTTTTTAGATTTATTTATCTTATGTATATATGAGTACACGGTAGCTGTCTTCAGACACATCAGAAGAGGACAACCGATCCCATTACAGATAGTTGCCAAGAGCCACCATGTAGATGCTGGGAATTGAACTCATGACCCCTGGAAGAGCAGTCAGTGCTCTTAACTGCTGAGCCATCCCTCCCCTAGCAGCCATTTTTCTGGTGTTCCACTCTGCTGACGTAGGAGTTTGTTACCTGAATGGGGGACAGCCAAGACACCTGTTAATGTCTTAGGCTCAGGAAACTGGGGTGCTGAGAGGACCCTCAGTGGACATCAGCCAGCCTCCTCCCTTACTTTATAGATAAGGAAACCGAGGCTCAGAAAAGGGACGTTTCCTAGTTTACCCTGAGCCGGCTGGGATCTGAATGGTGTTTCCAAGGCTAAGGTGGTTCACACTGCTTCACCATGAAGTGATCTGGAACCACAGCTACCATGGCCCAGCTGAGCCCACGATGCCGGCTGGCCCCATGACCTCAGGGCAGATAAGAATTGTCAAACTGCCTCAGTTTCCCCACTGATAAAACAAAGACTGGCTATGATGTGAGGGCCAGGACTCTACCCTTCTGCTCGGGGGCGGGGGGGGGGGGTGGCGTTGGTGATTTCAGCCATGTTGCCTTAGGAAGGAATCCTTGTTAAGTTTGGACTGGGGAGGAGAGGGGAGGGCAGGAGAGGGGAGGGCTGCGCCAGCGCTACAATGTTCTCAGGCCATCATCCTTGCTGCAGAGATCATCTTTCTGAGGGCTGTCACACCGCTGTACCCCGCCAACCAGGCCGACATCATCTTCGACATCACAGAAGGGAACCTTCGAGACTCCTTTGATATCATCAAGCGCTATGAGGATGGCATGACTGTGGGTGAGTGACCCTCCGAGCTGCCCAGGGCATTGGCCAAGGTCATCTGCACCCTCCTCACTCCCATCAGAGGCCAGTTCCACCTGGCCACCAGGTCCTAGCCAGCAGCTCCTACTCAATCAAGTCTGGGGAGCCTAGTGTGAAAAACTCCCGCGGGGATCCACCCCAGCCATACCACTGACTCCCCTGTACACCCTGTTAGCCTCAGTCTTCCCCACTTACCAAGTAGGTGGGTGAAATAGACCCTGCCTCTCATAGCTGGATTTAGAAGGCTGTGCCCGGCCAGGCTGTAAGCCTTGGTCAGTGGGAGCTAGTCTGTCTGCAGTTCCCATGGCGCTGTGAGAAGATAAGCCAACTGGACTTCTGAAGACCCCAGATCTAGTCCCGGCCATGCAACTAACTACCTCGGCTTAGTGTACAATCTCCAGCCACTTGTCACCCCTCCCCAGGTGTCAGTTGGTAAGAACCCCTCTGGGACAGTCCCAGAAACACAAGGGAGGCAGGGACAGAGCAACCTTCTGTGTTGGTTTCATGTGGGCTTGGTGAAGAGGAAGTGGAGAGGATTCGCCAGACACCGGGACAGGGGCTGGTGAACACCCACAGGGGAGATGGGAGGGAATCCGGGAAGCCACACGATCTCTGTAGAGAGGACTGTGGTCCCTGTTGCTGTCTGTGGGCCTTCAGTAGGACCTACTCGCCCTGAAAGCTCTCAGAGGCCATTTCCAAATCTGCTGTTCTCAGCTAAATTGCTCCTGGAGTGGACTAAGCTGGGAAGCTGGGCAGAGCTGAGTCCTGGTATGATGTCACCAGTGCCTGCTGGGTCACGACTGCACCCAGCGGGTCATTCCACTCTGTGACCTCTGTAGGAGTAGCTCATCAGAACGGTCTCTCTCTCTCTCTCTCTCTCTCTCTCTCTCTCTCTCTCTCTC
>LR749587.1:818559-834197 GCA_902729485.2 Mus minutoides
CTCTCCTCATGTAGCCGCCTCTCCTGGGCTGACTGGCTTTCCCACTGGGCACTTCCTAGCCCAGCTGTGGACACTGGCCAGGCTGAGGACAGTGCTCTGTAATTTCATATGTAGCTGGGCATGTGTGCGTGTTATCGGGTGATACTTAAATGGTAACCTTTTCCAAGGCAAACCCAAGTAAGTACGTATTTGGGAACTGTAATTCCAAGCTTGGAGGCCTCCCTCGGGCAGATGGGGAGTGTGGCGTCATGACCGCGAACCAGTCGTTCCCCAGCTTTGGGTTTGCAGCATACAGCTGGGAGGTGAAGGCCTGAGACCAACACTAGGGTTTGTGGCCCTGTCCTGCCCATGCCACTTGACAGCTGGGAACACAAAGATTCCTAAGGTGCCTGATGTCCACCCCAAGACTGGGCCATGGCTGCGGTCATAGAACTAGACACCATATGCAGAACTCAGGGGAGGCACAGTCTTCAGGGACAGGCTGCAAGGAGGGAAGCTCACCCCCATTACATACAGGGACAGGAGGGGCAGGGACTCAATAACTCCATTCTGCAGACAATGGGGAGCTATGGAAGGCATGTGATGGGGGAGCAGATCCTGTATAAAGATGGGCAGGGGCGGTTGGATGGATGGGCAAAGTGTCTGCCCTGCAAGCATAAGGGTCTAAGTTCTGATCCCGACACCCCTGTAAGAAGCTGAGTGCCGTGGCAGAGCCTGTAATCTCAGTTCTAGGGAGGCAGAGACAGTCAGACCCGAGAGGCTCACTAGATAACCAGTCTAGCCAATCAGCAGGGTTACAGGTTCAGTGAGAGACTGTCTCAATGAACAAGGTCGAAATTGGTAGATAAGGATGTCTGACGTTAACTTCTGGCCTCCATATGTGTGTGTGTGTGTGTGTGTGTGTGACACAGTGATAGCGATAGGATAGAGGGCAAAGGTGGGGGAGGAAGAGGAAGAGAAAAATAGGATGATGTCAGAGAAGTACTTTTTGGTTTTTTGTGCCCAATGTTCAATGCCAGATGATGCGCCAGGGGTGTCAGGAGTGGGGTGAGGGTGTCAGGAGTGGAGTGAGGGTGTCAGGAGTGGGGTGAGGGTGTCAGGAGTGGGGTGGGGTGTCAAGAGTGGGGTGAGGGTGTCAGGAGTGGGGTGGGGGTGTCAGGAGAGGGGTGAGGGTGTCAGGAGTGGGGTGAGATGATAGAATTACCTGACTCCCATCATGCCCAGCTGCCTCCTTGCTAACTGACTGGATAAGCAATAGGTTCAGGTTTGAACTACAGAGCTATCAGCAGTTTCTGAAAAGATCATTTAGTGCCGTGTCCCCTGAAAAGGAACCAGTACATACATTCCCAATGTGAGGGGGATAGGGGACCCTGCAGGAGCCCCACTGCCTCTCTACCATCTTTCCTGAGGCTGCCCTTTCCAGGAAAGCATCCTGTCTCCATTTGCCTTCTACCATGCCCCAGGCTTCATGAAGGTTTCTGGCCTGCCTCCACTTACTTCTTAGGTACTTTCTAGGCCAGTCTCTTGGGATAACCCAAGGGCCTAGACAACAATGGGTGGCTTGGGAGAGCTGAGGGCAGAGGGATGGCACCCAGCTTTGGGTGATCAACTCTCAGCTAGCTGCAAGATGGCACCCCCTACCTACAGGGGCGGCAGCACCTCTTTTCAAAAGGGCACTTGTGGTCTAAGGGACAGAGGCCTATGACAACACGACAGGGCCAGCTTGCTGTTACAGCCCCCTACTCTTGTCTCTGCCTCCCTTACTCTGCTCCTCTCTTTAACATGCTCAGCCCTCAGGAGTCCCTGACTGTTCCTACAGCCCATCCCATTACCACAGTCATCATGACACTCACTCTCCCCACTACCACGAGGATCCACTCCCCATCCCCCTACCCCCGTCTGCTAGGAGCCAGACACCAACCTGGGACTGCGAGTGCTCAACCTCTTCCTGTGCCCGGGGGGTGGGGGTGGGGTGGGGTGGCATAATGCCCTCCAGCCTGAATGGGGCCTGCCATGGCAGCAGAATCTAATTCTGCTGACTGGGATGGCATCATGTGACACTCCGGACGCCAGTGCCCAGAGGCCCAGAAAGAACAAAAGCCATGAGCAGTGGTGTCCAGCAGTGACTGAGCATTGCGGGCCGCTCAACTGCTCTTTCCAAACACATTAGAGGGCTTTGGAGAACGAGGCTCCCTCTGGCTTCATTACACATGACATAAGTGCCATTCCCAGGTGGCAGGCAGAAGGCTCAGCTAGAAGGCTCGAGTGTCCACCAACCTGGGAGGGACCTGATTCTCAGCCCTGGGAGCTGCCCTATGCATCTGAAAGGGGCAGAAAGGGCCCAACACATGGGTGAAACTGTCCAGCAGTGCCTCCCCTGAGCCTAACAGCTCAGTTTCCAACATGTTGGGACCAATCTGTCTGCCCATGCCACCTACCATGGGCTGCCGGCAGAGGCAAGAGCAACTCAGGTCCTCTGTGGGTCCTGATCAGGGAGGGCATAGAGGACTCAGATGTCCATTCAGATGTGCCCTGTCCTTGATGGAAGCTGGGGTAACCTGAGTATACGGGCAGGGCCTGGTGAGACCGTCACACCTAGCTCAGGTTTCTTTCACTGTGTGCAGACCGTGAGCAGCTCCCCCCCAGGCCTTTGTGTGTGCCATTTGTGCACTGCGTCACTCTTGCCTCTGTCTGCTGGATAGGTTTTATTTATATATTCTGTTCAAGTAACTCCTCCTCCATGAAGCCTTCCCTGACTGAACCTCAGTTCAGGAAGCCTGGAGACATCAGAATTCAAGGTAGGACCAGCTACCATACAGAAGAGCATTAGCTTGCCCTCCCAAAGTCTGGGACATTTCTTTTGTCATCCTGGGACCCTAGGCTTGTGGCAGGACCACGAGGAGATGCATGGTGGATCTTTGAAAAGTAACATGGGATGCCGGGCAATGGTAGCTCATGCCTTTAATCCCAGCACTTGGGAGGCAGAGGCAGGCAGATTTCTGAGTTCAAGGCCAGCCTGGTCTACAGAGTGAGTTCCAGGACAGACAGGCCTATGCAGAGAAACCCTGTCTTGAAAAACCAAAAAAGAAACAAAAAAAAAAAAAAAGGAAAAAAGAAAAGGAAAGGAAAAGAAAGAAAATAAAAGAAAAGAAAAGGAAAGAAAAGAAAAGAAAAGAAAAGAAAAGAAAAGAAAAGAAACATGGGACCCTGGGGCTAAGGAGACGGCTCAACTAGTAAAGTGTTTACCTTGCAACCAAGAAACTCCGAGCTTGGGTTCAGTCCCCAGAACCCAGGTAAGAAAGCAGGGATGGGTGGGCTAGAGAGATGGCCCCATGGCTCGGAGCATTGTCTACTCTTGCGGAGGACTGGAGTTCTGCCCCCAGCACCTGGCACAGATATTTCATAACTTCTGGTGGCTCAGGCTTTGGGGAATCTGAAGGTCTCTTCTGGCCTCCGGGGGTTCCCACCCAAATAAACACAGAGCACAGAACTAAAAACCAATCTTTAAAAGAAAGCAGTTGTCAAGGGTGGGTACGGGAAGACAGGAGGGAAGGAGGGAGGGAGGGAGGCTGTGATCTGGATATAAAGTAAATTATAAATAAATAATAAATGAAAATATAAATAATAAAGCACTTGTGGGACTTATGAGATGGCTCAGTGTCACCCACACAGTGGCTCATGACCATCTGCCATCCTAATCCTGGGAGGATCTGATGTCTTCTTCAGGCCTCTAGGGAATCCTGTATGCACGCAGGCAAAATACCCATACACATTAATGAACCAATGAGCATTTAAAAGTACTCAGGAGGCAGAGGCAGGGGGATCTCTGTGAGTTCCTGACAAAACTGGTCTGCAGGGAGAGTTCCAGACCAGCTAGGGTTACATAGTCAGATCCTGTCTTAAAGATGGTGAGGCGGCAGCTAGGTGTGGTGAGGTACCCTTATCATCCCAGCACTGGGGAGCTGGAGACAGGTAAATCTGGGGCTCACTGGCCAACCAGCCTGCCTACCCAGTTCCAGGCCAATGAAAGACCCTGTCTCAAAAACAAACAAACACATAGTCAAACAATCAAAATATGGTGTCAGACGTTGTCCTGTAGCCCCGCAGGCGTGTGCACACACTTACAACTTACTCACAAAGACCCTGAGACTTGGATGTAATTTTTACATCAAGGGAGGGCTTATGAGCATCCCAGGGAGGGCAGGATGGGGGGCACCTCAGGGTCAGCTGCGGGCAAGGTCAGTTCAAGTGACTCCCTGACACTCTGTCCTGAACACACCCTGATCCAGTACTCTGGGGGCTCTGTGCCCATTTCTCCAGGCATAGATGGCACAGTAGTGGCTGGCAGTGATTTATAGATTCCACAGCCAGGTCCCCGGAGGCTCCCTGCTGCGGGAGCAAGGGTACTTACTGTGTAGTGAGCAACTGTTATGGCCTAAGAGCTTCGGCAGGATCTTCTGTGCAGTACAAGCATGGTCACTACCCTGGGGGGAATCAGTTCAGAAAGAACAGACACCTGACTCCTGGCCAGGGAGTCACCCTTTCCAGCCCCCCCCCAGCCCCTGTACACAGAGCCCTAGCACCCTCAGCCTGGCAGCTCCCCCCCACCCCTCCCTCTGCAGGCGGCCCGCAGACCTTGCCTGGCCTTTAGTCATATCCTGATATTTGACAGAGCAGAGCAGTGGGGACCCAGGCAAGCCTTCTTGGCACCATCTGATAGGAGCTGGATGGCCATGCTGCCTCCTCATCAGAATTGCCCTCCCTGCTGGGACGAGGCCAGGCCTGTCGGCAGCTGCCGGTCCCTGCGGCTGTTTTTCCTGCTCCCACGGACACCGCATACTCTTGGCCAAAGGCGAAGCTGATGGGACCCAGATGGGAGCTGGGGCAGCCTGAGAGGGCTGGCAGGGCCTGGTGAGGCTGGGGGCTCCACCTTCTGGTTTGGGGGCCCCGTTCTGACCAAGGATCGATGACGCCAACCCTGGCTGTTGTCCAGGTACCTCCCCTTGGTCAAGCACAGGCTCCAGCATGAGCTGTAGGTCTCCATGCAAACTCTGCGCTGAGGGCCAGATTGAGTATCCTGGCTGGAGCAAGAGGAGACCTAAGGGTCACTTGAAAGCAAGATGTCAGGATGGCTCACTAGCACTGCGGTGTGGTACTCTGGGTGGGGGAGGTTGCTCTGTGCCTCAGTTTCCCTGGGTGTAACTGTCACAGCACTTACTGGAAATAGCTTCATGAATGAGATGAAATAATTATGGTATATGAATAGGCTGTCCCAGGCCTGGTAGCTCAAGCCCTTGCTCCCAGGGCCAACTTTTCTGATGTGTAGACTGTGTTCCAGCCCAGTGTCCTTCTTTCCCTGTCTCAGAATCAGACTTCCTTTATGTTCATCTGGGGATTTCTGGTTACCTGTGGATACCATCACAAGCACATTAGTTCACATTAAGTCTTAGGATATACACAGAAGCCACCTCCCATGCCACTCTGGCTAGGCTCAGTCACTGTCATACCAGCCTAGTCTTAAGACAATTACAAGCAAGGCCTAAGCGCAGAGTGAGCAGACCCTCCTACCCACAACTCTGCTTACACTGGACCCCTGGTGGTTTTCCCAACCATCTGACTCTGCCCCAGCAATGTCTACTGAGGTGAAGGTGTGGTCTGACAGGGTGATCTCTGTAGATCTCTGAGCTCCGCAGCCTGAGATGGATCAGCTCTCTCATCTTGCTGCTTTCTGACACTGGCCCAAGGCTTTCTGTTAGCAAGCATTTCCTGTCTGTTGCTCTTCTTCTATGGACCTCAGGTACAGGCCCAGGGGACACTTGCCTGTTACTGCATCTCTGACCCTCAGATAACCCCAGGAGGCTGAAGGTTAAGACATGGCTGACATAGCCAGTAGGCAGCTGGACCTCCTGCCTGGTCCAGCCCAAATGGCAAGCTGGCTCCCCTCAGAACCCCTTTTCTACCCTTGGTGTCTCCCCATCCCTCCCTCAGCCCTGACCTTCCCTGTTTCTCAGACCTCATGCTGACTGACCCCTCAGGCTGGTCAGAGCAGAGGCAACCTGAAGGAGGCCTGGTCCCAGACTTAGCCTGCAGTGGGGTTTTTTTGCACACCTATTTCTGAAACAGTGCTGGGACCTAAGTACAGGTTTTCTCTGAGTGACCAGAGCTAGGGACTCCAGCTCTAACTCTAGCTCCTGCTTGGTGTCATGTGGCCCCTGAAGATAGTTGACACCCTCCTACCCTCTTTACCCCATCAGAGCTCTGCCTACACACACACACACACACACACACACACACACACACACACACACACCAGACTGCACTCTGGACTCCTTTATGAGTGTGTCTGGTCATCAGGTTAGGGAGGTTTTTGCCCACCAGCATGGTGACACCAGCTAGAGATCTGTGCTTGGGTGGCAGCCATGTGCTATCCCAGTTGATGCTGATGGTAAAGGTCCCTTTGAGTCTTCTGCTGGGAATGTCACCCTGACGACAGGTGGGACTCTGAGGTGTGTGTACCCAGGGCAGGGGGCCCATGGACATGTCTGTTCTGTCACAGTTTGTCCCCCTCTTGATCGAATGCTCTGGTGGGGTCCCTCGGCCTTCTCCGTGGGCCATGACTAAATCAGAGCCCCCTGGCCCACCCCACCGAGGAGGCTTTGTGTGCCAGGCCTTTCTTTCTCTGCCGACCATGGAAAAGGCCGCGTCAGCGTCCGCTTTGTCTGCCCTGTCCGCCGCCGCTGTTCTCAGGGTGGACAAAGCCCGGGTCGTTCACAACCGCCGGGGCGGACGGAGCGATTCACTGTTTGGATAATTCGACCACAAAACCCATGTGGCCCTTTCGCCTCCATCAGCTGGACTGGGCACCCCGCCCCCTATGGCTTTTCAGAGCTCTCAGGAGAGAAAATTCCCACAGGCCCTAGGGCAGACACAGCCCTGGACAAACAGCAGTTCAGACCTGAGACAGCGCTGAGTCTCAAGGCAGCCTGGGGCCAGATACCCAACCCAGCAGCAGCCAGGTACCTGCTGCCGAGACCAGGATCTTGGGTCCTGGAAGGTTCTCCTGACAGGTTCCTGTTGGTCCATGCTGCCTCTCTCCTGCAATCTCATTTTCCACAAACTCTGTGGCTAAACATTGTCATGTATCCCAGAATGGCCAGAGACCCAAGGATGCTTTTACAGCTCAGAAATGGAGAAAAGCTTTCTTCCTCCCCTTGACTCTACTGAGGGCTGGGACTGTGCGAAGGTGCCAGCGTCATTAGCTACTGCACCTGCATAGACATCCACCTGCTACTGCTTCAAGGGCTAAAGCTGCTCTCATCCACAAGGACCCTTTGGGCCTGTGTACAATCACTGGCTGAAGCCAGCCTTCCTTTCTCCAGAAAAGACCTTTGTGGGCAACTTGCCTCTCTCTCCCCACTCTGGTCCCCTTGTACCTCCTCCCAGTATGCTCTCTCTCCCTGGCTCAGCCCAAATCCTGCTTCTGCCATGCCCCCTCCCTACACCCTTGGTCCACCCACCAGTCAATCCCGTTGGCTCACCGTGATCTGTTTAGAATTGAAGCTGCTACCCCAGGGTCCCAGCCACTTTCTCTCTTCCTCCCTGGTGCCCCAGGGCACCCCTCCCTGCCCAGGCTCTGCTGTGGGCAGATTTCACACTGCTGTGCCCCTGGCCTGGCCTCATCTGTCCACAACCACTTCTTGAAATGTGGCTTGGGGATCCATACAGAGTCCTGCGATAAAATGTGCCAATGGTGAGCCGTTTGGCAGCAGGGAAGGTCTCTCAACACACAACCAAAAATTGATTCCGAATCAAACACATAATGGATTCAAGGTGCTTCTGTTGGTGTCTGCCAGAGCTTCGCTGCAGCGCTAACTGCAGCCTTCCTTCTGAACACACCACACGGCATAGCCCCTTTGCACTATGCATGTCACCAGGCTCCGCTACGCCAGTAAACACTGCTTGAGACACTCTGGCTCGAGAGTCCAGACTCTTGTATGTTAAAAACTGTGGTGTCTGTGGGCTGGAGAGATGGCTCAGCGGTTAAGAGCACTGACTGCTCTTCTGAAGGTCCTGAGTTCAAATCCCAGCAGCCACATGGTGGCTCATAACTATCTGTAATGAGATCTGATGCCATCTTCAGGGGTGTCTGAAGACAGCTACAGTATGCTTAGACATAATAAATAAATCTTAAAGAGAGAGAGAGAGAGAGAGAGAGAGAGAGAGAGAGAACGAACTGTGGTATCTTTTTACTGCCTATGAGAGGTTTTAATTGTTACAGAAAACCATACTTTTTAAATTTTATTTTTTAATTACATGAATACAGGAGTGGGGAGCCTCAGGGGTTATGTGCATGTGAGTGTACTTACCATCAGAGGCCAGAAGAGGGCGTTGGATCATCAGGAACTGGAATTATAAATGGTTGTAAGCTGCAAGGTGGGATCTGAGGACTGAACTTGGGGCCTCTGTAAAAACAGGCTGTGCTCTTAACTACTAAACCATCTCTCCAGATCTGAGGGATGAGGAAGAGGTGGCTGGGGCAGATTTTCAATATTTTGCTACTGTCATAAAGAGATCAAGTCAGTATCTTCGAACTGTATTGTGTAAATTGTTGATTTTGAAAATTGATGTTTCTGGGGCTGGAGAGATGGCACAGCAGTCAAGAGCATGTTCTGCTCTTCTAGGGACCTGTAAGAGTTCAGAGTCGGTCCCCGGTCCCCGGCATGACATTAAAGTGTGTCACAAAGCTCCAGCAGATCCAACAGGCTCTTCCCATCCCCCCCCCCCCACACACACGGATAAAATTAATTAATCTTTTAAGATTTAAAAATTGGTGTTTGGATTAGTAACTTTAGTTTCATTTAAAAACAAAACAAAGCAAAACAAAAAAAACCCTCTGACTTGGGATTAAGATAGGATTTCCAGCAATTTCGGAAATGTCTGTAAATATAATTCTGCCAGTGTAAGGCAAGCATTCTTGGCACCGACAATGATAAAATTAAGACATTAATCAGCCTGGAAAAGCGCTAAATGTGGCCAGTGACATGCAGAATTAAACACTCAGAGAGGGGTTCATTCTTTGTATAAAAGTAAATAAAAACACCCATTTTATTATTGCCCAAATTTGCTTTATCCTTAGTAAATGACAAAATTTTGTTTACCAAAAAGTTGTTTTAAAATAAAATTCTCAAATCTGCCACCATCACGGTCCAGGGGTCGGGTTGCTGGGTTCATTCAACTCTAAGCCTCTGGAGGCTTCACGATGGGTGGCACCCCTGGAACAGAACCTCCGGGCTGCGGGCTGCGTGGCTTCGTTGGCAGAGAGTGATCTAAAGTCGTGGGCCTATGACCAGGGCTCGCATGTACAAGTCAGCTCGGGGCCTTCTGCTTTACAAACCTCTGAGATGCTCCTTGTGCTTGTTCTCTGCAAAAATGGGCAAGTTCATGAAACCCTGGAAAGTGGAGCTGGTCCTGGCTGGACGCTACTCAGGACACAAAGCTGTCATCATGAAGAACATTGACCATGGCACCTCGGACCACCCTTACAGCCATGCCCTGGTGGCTGAAATTACCCCCCGAAAAGTGACAGCTACCATGAGCAAGAAGAAAATCTCCAAGCAATCCAAGATCAAGTCCAATGTGAAAGTTTATAACTACACACCTCATGCCCACAAGGCACTCTGAGGATATCCCCTTGGACAAGACTGTTGTTAACAAGGATGTGTTCAGGGACCCAGGTTTTGAAACGCAAAGCCAGGCAAGGGTCAAGTTTAAGGAGCGATACAAGACAGGGAAGAACAAACAGTTTTTCCAGAAGCTTCTCTTTTAGGTTCATTTTTGGTTTTGTCATTAAAAACTAAATTAAATTAAATTCTCTATAGTTTATTACTAGTGTTGAGTTTCTCTACCTGGCTTTATAAATCCATATACCAGGTAAGTCATTAAAATGTCTTGGACAGAGCCTGAGAGGTAGCTCAGTGACTAAGAGCATTGGCTGTTCTTCCAGAGGCCCAAACACAGTCCCCAGCACCTACATAATGGCTCATACCACCTATAACTTCGGTTCCAGGGGATCCAACACCCTCTTCTGAACATCATAGATACCAGGCACCCAAGTGGTACACAGACAGACATCCAGGTAGACAAAACACTCACACACAATAAAAAAAAACTCTAAATAAATAAATGAATACATTAAAATGTAAAATGCCATAGTCTAAAAAGGTATAGGGAACCTGGCTAACACCACAGCCGGCTGTGCCAGATCCTCTTGCGTTGCTGCTCCTCACCCACCCTGATACCCATGACCCTGTCCTTCAGATCTCAGCTAAGCACCCTTCTCAGCGAGCCCTACCTCATTCCCAGCCCCAGCCCCTGTGCACTTGGCTGTCCTCACCCCCAGTACTCCACATCCTCCTGTCTCTGTGTTGGAGTAGTGAGCTAGGGAGAAATGTCCACTGGCCTATCCTGATCACCTTAGTGCCCTAGCACAGGCCACTGTAGTGTCTAGCACACGCTAACACTGTAGTGTCTAGCACACGCTCACACTGTAGTGTCTAGCACACGCTAACACCCTGTTCTAGCTCAGGAATGGCCTGAGTGTCACCAGGTCCCAGAGGTCCTTGCCTAGAAGGGTCTCATGTCAAGCTGTCTAGCACAGTCCACACTCAGTGGCTTACTCAGCTTGTATATGTGTGCAGGTT
This sequence comes from Mus minutoides, assembly GCA_902729485.2. Taxonomy (NCBI): domain Eukaryota; kingdom Metazoa; phylum Chordata; class Mammalia; order Rodentia; family Muridae; genus Mus; species Mus minutoides. The sequence continues at coordinate 829,260 of LR749587.1, forward strand.
GCCACTCTGGACTTGAGGCTGTCTGTCCGTTCCACACCAGTCTAGACATCTTGTAGAGCTCCTTCAAGTGCGTTGGCACCAAATGAATGGGTGAGCACACACATCTCAAGGCCTCTCCATGAACCCCGGCTTGTAGCTAGAGATAGCCCACCAGCCCAAATGACCTCACTGAGGGCAGTAATAGAGGTAAGGGATCCCATGCCCGCTCTGCTTGTAGCCTCTCTGAGGCCCTCTTCAGTATGATGTAGATAACAACTCCTTATCATTACTTCTTTACCCAGCCCCTGGATCCTCATCCTTGTACTTCTGGGTGTGGCCATCAAACTCGGGGCCATCTAGACAAGACTTGGAGATGAGACTTGGAGACAGTAATTATTTTCTTTTTTAAAGATTTATTTATTTTATGTATATGAGTACTCTTCACACACACACCAGCAGAGGGCATCGGATCCCATTACAGATGGTTGTGAGCCACCACATGGTTGCTGGGAATTGAATGCGGGACCACTGGAAAAGCAGCCAGGGCTCTTAACCACTGAACCATCTTTCCAGCAATGGACATAGTAATTCTGAAGGGCCAGCCTGAGCCCCAGAGGAGGGATCAGTTGGCCCAGGACCTCTGCCACAGCATGGCAGTCTCTTCAAAACTTGCAGTAGCTATGTGGCTCCCACAAACCAGGGCCTCTACAGAGTAGGGCTCTATGCATGAGGGGCCTACCGGCAAGGGAATCCAAAGAAAAGGTGCTTCACAGGCCAGGGGCTCCATGGACCAGAGGTGGGGGGTGCATAGACTAGGGGCCCTCACAGACCGGGAATCTCCACAGGCTAGAGGCTCTGTTCCCTTCTGTGATGCTCCAACCTCTCGACTACAGCTGTGTAGAGCTGTCTACTCAGAGGGGAAAGTGTCTCTAAGCCACTAGGTTCCAACCTGTCCTCTTCCTTCCTTTGCAGCTGAGCCTCAGGTAGTCAGGCCCCTGTGGGGGCCTTAGCACTGGTGTGGGTTCAAACTGAGTAGCAGCCTTGGCCTTGGGGCAGGGTCTAGCTAGGAGGTCCACATACACTCTTGGGAGCAGAAGCAAAAAAAACGCCTCAGAGTTCTCATCTGTCCCTTCCTGCCTCATGTGCCCACAGTCCTTCCAAACCAGCACCTGGCCGTATGTGAACGGACATGTTGCAGCTCAGTCCCCTCTTTGTATAAGTAGTAAAACTGAGGCAGAGTGGGGTTGTTTGTTTGTTTTCCCTTGCTGAAGGCAAGGCTCTACTGCCCCAGGCTGTGTCAGCTCCTGGAAGCTCGCTCTCTCTCTCTCTCTCTCTCTCTCTCTCTCTCTCTCTCCCAAGGCTGAGTGTGGATACATTTCAGTGATTCGCAAACTGCTCCACGGGACCCCACAAATTCAAAGATGTTGGACCTCAGAGGAATGGCTCTCAGCTGATGAGGACCACAGACACCCCAGGAAGCAGCAAGCATCAGCCTGGAGTCACAAGAGGTTGGCAGGAGACTTCTTCAGCAAGCCACCACCTCCTTTCAGGACCCTGCTGGTTCCTGGTATGTAGCAGCCTCCCTTCCTCTAACAAGGTGAGGTTCTTGTTAGAAAGGGGGCTAAGTCTCACTCATCCTCTTCCAAGGGTGCTTGTGAACTGGCAAGACCCACAGTTGTTTTGGCAGCTCCTACTCAGAGCCTCTGGCTCCCAGTGCACCCTGCGTCCCTGTGTCCCTGCGTCCCTGTGTCCCAGCATCTGAGCATGGCATAGTAGGGCTATGCCTGGTAAATCACAGGGTAGAGCTTGTGGGTGGCAAATCCTAAAAGCAGTGAAGCTCTTCTCCTGTTCTGCCCAGGGCGACTCAGCCAAATGTAACACACAGCTGTGGGGAAGAGTGCTCCGATTAGAGGCAGCAGGTAGTGGGAGCACAGGCTTGACAGTCACTCTGCAGCAAAGCGTGTGTGTGTGTGTGTGTGTGTGTGTGTGTTGTAGGGTATGTGCATGTGTGTGTGTGTGGTATGTAGGATGTGTGCATAGGTGTGTGTATGCATATGTATGTGGTGTGTAGGCTATGTGTATGTGCATGTTATATTAGATGGGTAGTGTGTGTGTGTGTGTGTGTGTGTGTGTGTGTGTGTTATGTAGGGTGTATATGTGTGCATGGTATGTAGGATATGTGTATGTGTGTGGTGTGTAGGATATGTGTATGTGCATGTTATGCTTGCTGGGTACTATGTGGTATGTATGTGTGTGTAGTATGTAGGATGTGTGTATGTGCATGTTATGTTTGGTGTGAGAGGGGGTGTCATATGAAGGCTGCCTGTATGCGTGCGTAGGCAAGAAGTTGATGTGGAGTTGATGCTCCCCGCTGCTTATGTTGAGGTGGAATCTCTCACTTCAAGCCACAGCTCCACAGTCCCAACTCTCTGGCTAGCCAGCTTGCTCCAGGAATTCCCTGTCTTGCCTCCCAAGCTGGGGGGCGGGAGGGGGGCGGGGGAGCACTTCACCCATGCAGTCACTCACCCAACTGCTTTCTCAAAGTCCTTGGTGTGTCCGGTGCTGTGAAAGTAGCTGACAGCCACACAGACCTCTGTGCTGCCACCACAGAGCGCACACGCTGGTCATTCTTGAGACTGTAAGCTGCAGAGCCTTTGCAGAGCCAACCAAGAGATCTATGACTGGCATGAGGGATGTGCAAAGAGGGTTCTAGAATTTTAATATAAATCCTTTTAAATTTTTTGATTAGGCGGAGCCAGAGAGATGGCTTAGTGGTTAAGAGCACTGACTGCTCTCCCAGAGGACCCTGGTTCAATTCCCAGTACCCACATGGCAGATCACAACTGTCTGTAACTCTAGTTCTAAGGAATCCTACACCCTCACACAGACATGCATGCAGATAAAACACTGTACATAAAAAAAATAATAAAAGAAAGGGAGGGATGGAAAGAGGGAGAGGGAGGGAGAGAAAGGGAGAGAGAGGGGAAGAGAGAGGGAGGGGGAGAGGGAGAGGGAGAGACGAGGAGGAGGGGGGATTAGGGAAGCTGGGCAGTGGTGGCACACATCTTCAATCCCAGCACTTGGGAGGTAGAGGCAGGTGGATCACTGTGAGTTTGAGGCCAGCCTGGTTTATAGATCGAGTTTCAGGACAGCCAGGATAAAGAAACCTTGTCTCAACAAACTAATAAACAGAAAGAGAGAGAGAGAGAGAGAGAGAGAGAGAGAGAGAGAGAGAGAAGGGAAGGGAAGGGAAGGGAAGGGAAGGGAAGGGAAGGGAAGGGAAGGGAAGGGAAGGGAAGGAAAGGAAAGGAAAGGAAAGGAAAGGAAAGGAAAGGAAAGGAAAGGAAAGGAAAGGAAAGGAAAGGAAAGGAAAGGAAAGGAAAGGAAAGGAAAGGAAAGATTAATAAGCTTGGGGAGATGGCTTCCTGGATAAGGGCAATTGCATGAAAATGAGGACTTCAGTTTGGATTCCAGCATCCTTTCTTGTGCCCAGAATCCCAGCATTGAGACACAGAAACAGGCAGATCCCAGAAGCTCACTGTCTGGTCAGCCTAGCCAAAAGGGTCTGGTTCACTGAGAAACCTCATCTCCAGGCAACAAGGCAGAGTGTGTAGAGAAATACACACCCTCCTCTGGTCTCTGCATATATGTAGCTGTGTGTGGCTATGGCATGCAATATATGCGTAACAACAACAATAATAACCATAATAACAACTCTAATAATTGGTTAGAGAACGCTGGGTGGTTGCCCAGCATGCACAAGCCCTGGAGTTCCATTTGTAGCAGTAATTAAAAAAAATCAATAAGAACACTTCTTCATTTTAAGACAGGGTGCCACCACGTAGCCCAGGCTGGCCTCAAACTCATGGCTGTGCTCTCGATAGAACTCCCAAGAGTGGGGCTGGAGAGATGGCTCAGTGGTCAAGAGCTCTGACTGCTCTTCTGAAGGTCCAGAGTTCAAATCCCAGCAACCACATGGTGGCTCACAACCATCCGTAACAAAATCTGATGCCTTCTGGAGTATCTGAGGACAGCTACAGTGTACTTACATATAATAAATAAATAAATCTTTAAAAAAAAAAAAAAAAGAACTCCCAAGAGCTGGGACTGCAGCAGGTGCAGGCCACCATACCTGGCCTCCTTTTGAAACCTTTAATCAGTATTTCAAACCCTTCAACACCCCAGACTTCCAGCGTGCGGGGGAGGGGGGGATGGGCTTCTACAGAATCTCAGAGCAGACACTGGAATCCATTCATCTGTAGCCCACAGTGACATGGGGTGAGAATGGGGAGGACCGTGGCTGTGCAGAGTTACCATGAGGAGCCATGGGAAAGACTCCTCAGCAGGGACAATTCTTTCAACGAGGTTTGTACAAATATTTGTTGCCTGAATAGAGGCCAAAGGCAGGATGTTCGGGGAGATCTGGACTGAGATATTCACTCCAGCCCTGTGGAGAGATGGCTCGTTTAACTTTCACTTCTGTCCCTGGCGAGTTGAACCCAGAGCCTCTTCACACACACCACTGAGCTGTACCCCCACCCCAGATAGGGTTTCCTAATTCAGATGTTATCTTCTTTTTTTAAAAAAAAACAAAGTTTACAGCCGGGCGTGGTGGCGCACGCCTTTAATCCCAGCACTCGGGAGGCAGAGGCAGGAGGATTTCTGAGTTCGAGGCCAGCCTGGTCTACAGAGTGAGTTCCAGGACAGCCAGGGCTACACAGAAAAACCCTGTCTCGAAAAACCAAAAAAAAAAAAGTTTACTATGTGAGTACATTTGTGTGTATGCACGCATGCACGTGCATTCCTGTATGTGCTTCTGAGCACATGTGTATGGGCATGTGTGTACATGTGTGTGCACATGTCTCTGTGTGTGAATGTGGTGTGCTTGTGTGCACATGTGTGTGTGTGCATCTGTGTGTGCCTGTGTGTGCGTGAATGCATCTGTGCACGTGTGTGTAT
>LR749587.1:834797-920939 GCA_902729485.2 Mus minutoides
CATCTCGCAGGGGGGAGTGGGGGGGCAGCCCAGTTTATTTCCTCTGAAAAGTTATGATGGATTCCCAGGGCCCAGGCAAGGTTCCCAGCTGTAGTTTGGAGCCAGAGGTGCCTGGAGAACAGCCCACCCAGGCTTCTGCCATGGATAAGGCTATTGGATCATAAGAGGTAGTGGGGCCTACGACAGCTTATTTGTCTCGCAGAGGGAGTGTCTGGGAACCCCAGAGTATGGCTCCTGGAGCTTCAGGTTGTAGAAGACCAGTGAGCCGAGTTCTAGGGACTTGTCCTCCAGGGCTCTGCCTTCACCCCAGCAAGAAGTCATTGGCTTGCCGACACAAGGGGTGGGCTAGCTGCTTCCGAGGTGAGCCCCAGCCCTGGTGCCCAGCTAGGTCGCTCTGCAGAGTGTCCCTTCCAGGAACAGGGCTTGTTGACGCCTAAAGGCAGAGACCAAAGTGGCAGTGAGGAGGGGCGCAGTCCTTCCGGAGAGAAGTGCGGGGAGGGCTGGCCAGACCTCCACAGAGAAGGGAGCACAGCTTCTTGTAAAAACTGTAGAAAAGCTGCCTTTGAACCGGTTTGGCCAGTTTTAAAGTCCTCCAGGGGAATCTGAGTTCTTTCCACCTGATGATAACTATCCTGGGCCTACTGTGCGCCTGCCTCTGGTGTGCAGCCCTTGCCGGGAGGGGTGAGGGTACACGATTTTAGGCCTCATCTCCACAGCCGCTGAAAGCCCTGTGTCCCAGTGTCCTGAGACCTGGCCTAGACCTAAGCAACTCTGAAACAGAGACCAAGAGCACAGCCAGCACTGTGTCCTATCATGCAGCTCTGCTTCAGCCTTGTGCTGGGGAGATGGACAGCTTTCTCCTCGGGAGAACCAGACTGACCTGCAGCTGCCTGTGGCCAGTGCAGCTGCCTACCCTATGGTGAATTGGAAGCAGAAAGCAAACCAGACCCTGAAAACCTAGTGTAACCTTTGAAGGCAGTCCCTGACCCAGTGCCCTATTTATTCTAGCTGGGCTTCTTTCTCCCTTAGGTTTCTAGAACCTGTCAAAACTCAGGCCAGTGGTTGGGACCAAAACTTCAACACATGATGAGCCTGTAGAGATATTTCCTATCCAAATCATGCCCCTCCTCCGGCTCAAGGCCCTAGTTCCAGACTGCCCAAGGTCATTTCATAATGAATAGGAGTTCTTGATTCTGGGGGTGCTCAGGCCAGCATGGGAAGTTCTGGGGTTTGTCTGCTGAGAAGACACCTGTCTAGATACAGGGTGGCAGGGGATCTGAGTGCTTGCTCCCAAGGAGGCCAGGCCCTGAGCTGGGGCTCTGCAGGCACTCCCTCCCCTAATCATCTGTGATGTCATAGCCCTGGTCGACCTCTCCAGATGGTGGATTCTCAGTCTCTACTTGAGGGCTGTAACCCACACTCACGCCAGGGTTGGCAGAAAGATGCCCTTGCAGACAGGACTGGCAAGCATTAGGCAAAACACTGGGGACATTCTGTGCAGGGAAGACAGAAGAGATACCAGTATACTCAGGATCCATCTGGATCCTCTTCCCACTCCCCTGGAGACCTAGAAATGGAAGCAATGGCCAGGTCTGAGGCTCCTTAGCCCCATAGGTGGGCCCTGGGAGTGATTTGTGCAGGCCGGCGAGGCTATGATACAACAGGTCAGACGGGCAGGGTCACAGGGATGCTTGCTATTTTGAATGACTTCTGCATGCTTGGAGTTGCCGGAGGATTCAGCTGCCAGACAGAGGATGATCGCTCCTGAGGTGCAAGGCATCAGTGCTACGTAGGGGTGACCTCTGTGTGGTCAGTGGGCAGCCACAGTGAACAGAGTGACCTGTCACACACACACACACATACACACACACACACACACACACACACACACACACACACACACACACACAATACAGGCACATTTTAGTCAGTAGCTAGCTGCATATGTAACAGGCTTCCCCAAGATGGCGATGGAGTGGAAAGTTCCTGTCACCTAGTGATGTCATAGCTATCATAATGTCATAGCTATCATAATGTCATAGCTCAGTGTTTGGGGCATGTACTGGCTAGGTTTGTGTCAACTTGACACAGCTGGGGTTATCACAGAGAAAGGAGCTTCAGTTGGGAAAATGCGTCCATGAGATCTAGCTGTGAGGCATTTTCTCAATTAGTGATCAAGGGCCCCTTGGGGGTGGGACCATCTCTGGGCTGGCAGTCTTGGGTTCTATAAGAGAGCAGGCTGAGCAAGCCAGGGAAANCCAGGGAAAGCAAGCCAGTAAAGAACATCCCTCCATGGCCTCTGCATCAGCTCCTGCTTTCTGACCTGCTTGAGTTCCAGTCCTGACTTCCTTTGGTGATGAACAGCAATGTGGAAGTGTAAGCCAAATAAACCCTTTCCTCCCCAACTTGCTTCTTGGTCATGGTGTTTGTGCAGGAATAGAAACCCTGACTAAGACAGGGCAATACCAGATGAACAAGCTCTATGGTGTCAGTGGGATAAAAAGCTCAGTGTGTTCCACACACAGAGTGTGTGTGTGTTCAGTGGCGGTTGCACACCGGGATGCTGTATGTTCTAGTGTCACTGAGATAAAGATACCCCCATCAGGCGTGTGTTTACACGATGGCATTGGAAGTCCATGTGCAGTGTCAGTGACAGAGCATCATCTATGCCAGTGGGGAATGCCTGCTTCAGGGCTGACAGCCACCAGGCTTGATGGGAAGGTTCCCATTCAAACCACAGCAAGATCATTTCAATTTTGCCCTGCCAAGGACATGCACTCCCCTGACTCTGGCTCATTCCAAGAAGAGGAGGAGGAGATTGGTCCTCTCCACCTGACCTTACTGCCCTGAGGCAGAGGACCCCTGGAGCCCTGGAACCTAGAAAGGATGTTGGGGAGTTCAAGGATGCAGGGAGCTGTAGGTAGAGCCCCTCCAACAATAAGTTTCAAAACAAACAAACAAACAAACAAACAAACAATTTTGGCTACTTCTCATCATTAGCATAAGTATCCCATAAGATTTGCTGGAAGCCAGTGGCGGTAGTGTTAGTACATGCCTTTAATCACAGCACTGGGGAGATGCTGGGGTTCCATAGAGGAACCCTATCTCAAAACAAAACCAGACTTGCTAGAAAGACTTGAGCAGAAGACATTAAGAACAGGGGAAGGTTTGCAAAACACAAGAAAATCAAGAAGAACGAAGACCAAAGTGTGGATACTTCATTCCTACTTAGAATAGAAAACAAAACACCCATGAAAGGAGTTATAGAGACAAAGTTTGGAGCTAAGACAAAAGAATGGACCATCCAGAGACTACCCCACCCGGGAATCCATCCCATAATCAGCCACCAAACCCAGACACTATTGCATATGCCAGCAAGATTTGCTGAAAGGACCCTGATATAGCTATCTCGAGTGAGGCTATGCCAGTGCCTGGCAAATACAGAAGGGGATGGTCATAGTCATCTATAGGTTAGAACACAGGGCCCCCAATGGAGGAGCTAGAGAAATTAGCCAAGGAGCTGAAGGGGTCTACAACCCTTTAGGTGGAACAACAATATGAACTAACCGGTACCCCCAGAGCTCATGTCTCTAGATGCATATGTAGCAGAAGATGGCCTGCCTAGCAGGCCTATTGGTCTTACAAACTTTATATGCCCCAGTACAGGGGAACACGAGGGCCAAGAAGTGGAAGTGGGTGGGTAGGGGAGCAGGAAGGGGGGGTATAGGGAACTTTCAGGATAGCATTTGAAATGTAAATAAAGAAAATATCTAATAAAAAAGATTTCAAAAATAAATAAATAAATAAAATGACATTATTTTCTCATGTTAAAAAAAAAGAAAAATAGGGGAAGGGGTGGGGGAGAGAGGCTGGGGGTGCTCTGAAACTCTGTACTTTCTTCTCAGTCTTTCTGTAAACCCAAAACTACTCTAAAAAGAAGTTGGGGGCTGGAGAGATGGCTCAGTGGTTAAGAGTACTGACTGCTCTTCCAGAGGTCCTGAGTTCAATTCCCAGCAACCACATGGAGGCTCACAACCATCTGTAAAGAGATCCAATGCCCTCTTCTGGTGTGTCAGGAGACAATTTTTACTCATAAAAATAAAATAAATGGGGCCGGGCGTGGTGGTGCACGCCTTTAATCCCAGCACTTGGGAAGCAGAGGCAGGTGGATTTCTGAGTTGGAGGCCAGCCTGGAACTAGTGAGTTCCAGGACAGCCAGAGCTACATACACAGAGAAACCCTGTCTTGAAAAACCAAAATAAATAAATAAATGTGTGTGTGTGTGTGTGTGTGAGAGAGAGAGAGAGAGAGAGAGAGAGAGAGAGAGAGAGAGAGATTGTTTTTACAAAGTAAAAAAAAAGCCTTAGATTGGTCCAAATAGGGAAGCACCCGGCGACACTGACAGACACTCATGAGACCAGGCACATGGGTCAATAGGAGGCAGGCAGCAGCAGAGGCCATATCTTTCTTGTCAGACATGTGTAGCCACAAGAGATCAGTGGCCAGGACGTGTATAGTCTTTGGGTGCCATTCCCCTTCTGGGTGGGTGGTAACACAGACCATCCGGTTTTGAAGTCTCTTTGGGCTGTCCATTTCTGCTAGACTTCCCCTGTGGGTTCCATGTCGTTAGAAACCTCCAGAAAAAATAGGTTGGTGGAAGGAAACAGGAGATCTCCGACAGGAGAGGATGGCTCATCTTGTGTTCGCTATGTCTGTGTGTTTCTCAATGGAGAGGACTTTGTCCCCCACTGCTGAGGTCCAACTCTGGCTTCATTTACAAGCTGAGTCCTGAATCTGTCTGGGGAAAGGGTCTCAGTGCTCGCAAAGATAGCTGAGTTAGGGGTCAGCAGCCCTCCAAGGATGGATCACAGTGCCTTGGAAGGTTGCCTTCTGATTCAAGAAACACCCCCTCCACACAGTCTAAAGCCCTGCCCAGAAGCTAGGGAGATGTAGTCCCTGCCATACACAAAGTTAATGGGCTCAGCCTCTAGGGGGGCCAGGGGTAGATACCTGAATCCTCCGTGAACACTTCTTCCAGACAGCTCTGAGCTCCCCGGGGCATGCTCTAACCCTCCCTGATGGTGACAGGGCTGGGGCTGGGCCAGGCCAGGGCAGAGCCGGTGACATCATGAAAAGAGCTTTGCCAGTACTTTCCCGACCTCGGAAACCCCAGCATCCCGCTCCAGGAACTGGCCTGCGGCACTGGCTTTGGCTGGCTGCCCCAGGAGTGTGGCAGGGAGGCCCGGAACCCCCCCCCCCTTTCTGCAGAGTCTGCTCCTGAGGTCCCTTTCCTTCCAGGGCCTTCCAGGGATCCTGGGCCAGTGTGAGAACCAGCAGGATCAGCTCCTCCACCCCACCCCTGCCCTCTCCTTTACTGCAAGAAAAATAAACAGCTGTCCTGCTTCTGAGACTGGAAACCCCACCACAGTGTGGCCTCTGCTGAGCCCAGCTGTGGGCTGACTCACAGCCTGCCTGGGTGGGGGCAGCGCTCAGGGCCCAGAGCTGCCCCCAGGAACCCCTCAGAGACCTTGGGCCAGGCCCATGCCTCTCCGAGCCTCACCAGCTTGCCTATGCCTGGCGGGCAGGAGGAAGCATCCATTCCAGGACACCTGGGCTGAACCACACACATCTTGGATTCCCTCCAGCCAGCCCCTGACCGCATCTCTCTCCAGTGGCATCCTGAGATCAATCCAAAGGCCAGCACTACACCTCTAACTGACTACGGTGTGGTCAGGAAGGAAAGCTGGAAGAAGAGCGTTGGTGTGGCTCGGGGTCTCCTGTGGCCACAGCCAGGCCTCGTATGGGGCAGGAAAACAAATGACTGTTAACAAGGGTGGGAATGGGGCCAGAGGTCTTATGAGCTCTTGACCATCCACCATCAGGGTCACGCCCTCTTATACCACCATTGCACTAGTCACCAGTCCCTCTCCATCCTTTCTTCCTGCCGCCCTCTTCTCCATCTATATCCTTCAGTCTCTCCAGTTAGCAAGATGCACTGGCAGGTTGCACCACCCAGTAACCATGGGGGAGGCAACTCTTGACCCTCAAGTCAGTGTCAGCCAACCCATGTGCCCACGGTGGGAGACAGGAGAGGGGCTTCTGTTCTGCCAGAAGACAGTGGTGACAGAATGCCAGCCTAGGAGGGCATGCCTGCTTGGGACAATGCTGTTACTCTTATCCTGGGGGGGGGGGAGATGAGGGGTGTGGGGAGCGCCAGGGCTCCCCAGCCGATGGAGGGGCTGGAGGCTTAGCAGAGGGCCTGGTGGGGCAGGGGCCCAAGCAGAGGATGACCGAAGCCCCGCTGGGTTCCCACGCTGGACAGCAAGGCAGGTGTGGCCTTGGGGTCAGCGAACGGCAGGAGGCTCTGGAAAGCCCGGTGTCTGGCCTGGCGGGCAGGAACGTCAACCAATTAACCTGTAATGGCCCAGGGAGAAGCTAAGAGGATTTGCCTTTTGTCCAGCTAATTATTCTGCACCAACACTTTCCCTTTCCTGGGAGCTCAAGCCCTCTGCAGAACTTTAATTAAAAAGAAGCCGCTTTCTCAATGGCTCCCGGGGTGGAGCTGCCGGCCTCCATCTTTTGCTGATGGTCTGGGCACCTTCTCTGAGCTCCCCGCCCCCAGAAGACTCTTGCCTACCCCACCCCCCCAATGCTCTCAGGCCCTTCAGGTCACTTCTAGCCTTCTAGTTCATCCACTAATGGCTGGGTGCTCTGATGGGGGAAATGAGATCTTAAGGGACCCCATACTCCCTGACCACAGGATGACTGCTTCCTGGGCACCTCAGACCTTTAGGGGACAGGCAGGACCTTTGTGTTTAGATGTTAAGGTCTGTGCGTGTTCCAGGACCTGAGCAGAGCCCATATGTCCTCACCTCCACCAGTCCTGAGTACTGTTGCACACTCAGAAGATTGCTCCAGAGGGATGCCATAGTTTGCCCCCTTGGAGCAAGGCTGTGCTGGGTTCCCAAGCTCATGATTTCTTGTAACCCTGATGTTACCCCCCAAAAGATAGTGTCTCTAACAGCTTCTCTTTGGGTTGTCGGGACTCCGGGATTGCCAGGAGCTGCTGTATCACCCCTTGTGGAGACCTACACAAAACTGGACTCCCAGGGCTAAAGACAGGCCTTTTGTCCATCCCTGAAAGTTCTCCTTGAGATGAGCAGGAGACTTATTCAGTCCATCTGACTCAGGTTAACCGTCCGGTACCTGGCATTCGTGAACAGTGTAGGCAAACGTTGCCTGTATACCTCCTGTGCATCATAAGGGTTGATTTGTGTGGAAGATAATCCCATTTACAGATGGAGAAACTGAGGCTTGGAGTCCTTAAGAGGTGGGGGATTACCAAGTGCTGACCTGAAGACCACGTTCTCTCCATATACCACACCCTGTCCCTGGGCTGCTGTTCACATACTCACCAGGCCAGCCAGTTGCAGCTCTGGGAGGGGTGGTTGCATGGGGGGGGGACAGATGGAGGGAGTTGATGGGAGGGAGGGATCCTGTTCACAGCTCCTACAGCTCTCTCTGGGGGAGATGATCTATAAAAGTGTCACCAGGACTGAGGAGCTAACCTGGCAGAGAGAACTGGAAAGTCACCTTGGGCAAAAGATGGCCAGCCATTGAATGGTGTGTGTGTGTGTGTGTGTGTGTGTGTGTGTGTGTGTGTGTGTGTGTGTGTGTGTTTGATGGATACGTTAACAAGAGGAATGCTCGGATCCTGTGATTTTGAATGAGGCTTTGTTTGCTTAGTTTAGTTTGTTTTTTTGTTTGTTTGTTTTTGTTTGTTTGTTTGTTTTTGGAGACAGGGTCTCTCACTTTCTGAAACTCCCTAAATAGACCAGCCTGGCCTTGAACTTATGAAGATGCACCTACCTCTGCCTCCCAAGTACTAGAATTAAAGGTGTGTTCTACCATGCCCAGAATATATATATATATATATATATATATATATATATATATATATATATATATATATATATATATATATATAATTGCATGTATGTTTGTGCATACAGGTGACATAGGGAGGCCAGAGGAAAGTGTAGGGAATCTTGTTCTATCCCTCTCTGCTGCCTTCTTTTGACACTACTGACCCTAGAGCTCAGAGGGTCACCAGCCTCACTGACAGCTCAATTCCCCTTCCAGACAGCGCTGAGGTCCCAGACATGCACACATCACATCTGGCTTGTAATTTAGGTTCTGAGGATCCCTGTGCTTACACAACTGGCATTCCTACTGGCTGAGCCATCGCTTTAGACCATTGGTGGTTGCTGTGTTTTGAGAGAGGCTGTAGCTGCGGAACTCAGGTCGGCCTTGAACTCTTGGTGATCTTCCTGCCTCAGCCCACTGAGTACTGGGATTCCAGGTGGGCACCACCATGCCTGGTTAACTCTCTTATTCATTGGGAGGTCCGGGGCATTTACTGCTGTGACCCTCTAGGAAAGACCTTCCCATTGGAAGCCATGAGGTTTGGTTTGTCCTTAGATTCATTTACTTTCCAGGCCTCTCTAGCTATTGAACCAATGTGTGGAAAGCACCATGCATAGTCTCAACAGCCCGCATTCCTGCTGTGCCTTAGACTCTGTCCTGGGCAGCAAGGATGATAAATCAGCCAGTATTCCCAGACCAGCAGAGATAATGGCTTCAGGAGAGGCTTGGGGAGAGAGAACAGCTACAGGAGAGACCCAGGCAGAGGATATAGACAGGGCAGGAAAGAGCCTTGTCCCGTGACAGCTCTAAGGGGGCAGAGGTCAAGTGTAGGCCTGAAGGTGTCAGAGAAGACTCAAGGTAGTGGCTTGGCCCAGCTTCCATGTTCTAGATTCTCCCTGAGTAGTAGCAGGGACAGAGTTGAGGGAATGCAGAGACAAGGGATAGATGGAGATTTGAATGGGGAGAAACTGAGATGCCTTGATTCTTCCCAACCTCCTCTGCCCCGTGGGTGGGTAAGGATGGGGTGGGGGCTGATGGAAGTCAGACAGTCCTCTTGCAGGAGAGGAGATACAACAGAGCCATTATCTACTGGCTGTACCCTTGACACTAACATTGTCCAGCCATGATAAACACTCCCTGGCTTAGAGCTGCATCCTTTGCTAGCCTACAGGCCCAGAGATGTTCACCCAGGGCCCAGTTATCCTCATCAAGACCCTTCCATCCCTCTTGCCAGGCTGTGTGGTTCAGCCATGAGCCTTGATTTCCTCTCCAAACCTAAACTGTAGAGGTAGCAACCACTAGTTGCTTGTGTTTGACGGATACCAAGTTCTCCACTAAGGGGGAGCCCAGGTGGTCTCTATGAGCCGTAAGAAACGCCCTGAGCCTAATCCCAGATGCAGAAGTGTTCCCCTGGATTAGGGTACTTACGATACATGCCCTGAGCCTAATCCCAGACCCAGAAGTGTTCCCCTGGATTAGGGTACATACGGTACATCTCAGGATGCTGAGAGTGCACCAGCATTCCTAGGTGGTTCCTGTCAAGATCTTATGGACTCCTATGAGGAAGTCCAGGGACAAGCTAATGCCATGGCAGAGGCGACCACATAGAGGGACAAAGGGACATGTGAAGATGTCCTTGAAGATTGCAGCAGTGCAGCCATAGCCAGGGAGGGACCTTAGTTCTGGAGCTGGACAGAGCAGACACACCATGAGTGTGGACAGGTTTCTTTTTTCTCTTCTCTTCTCTTCTCTTCTCTTCTCTTCTCTTCTCTTCTCTTCTCTTCTCTTCTCTTCTCTTCCCTTCCTCTTTCTTTCTTTCTTTCTTTCTTTCTTTCTTTCTTTCTTTCTTTCTTCCTTCCTTCCTTCCTTCCTTCCTTCCTTCCTTCTTTCTTTTCTTTTCTTTTCTTTTCTTTTCTTTTCTTTTCTTTTCTTTTCTTTTCTTCAGAGACAGGGTTTCTCTGTGTAGCCCTGGCTGTCCTGGAACTCACTCTGTAGACAAGGCTGGCCTCAAACTCAGAAATCCGCCTGCCTCTGCCTCCTAAGTGCTGGGAGTAAAGGCGTGTGCCACCACTGCCCGGCTCGTATTTCTTGACATCAGAGGAACAGCTGCTATTTTGAAACGCTGAGTTGTGGACTTTTTATTCCAGGGCTCCAAGGAGCAAAGGCCTTCCTTGTTTCTGAGGCTGTCTGTACATAGATTTGTAATGTTCTCCTAACGTGGAGGTTCATCTAAACTTCCCTCCCTGAAGCCAGAGCTCCTTGGCATCCTGGTCTTGGTGGGATGCTCATCATGAAATCTCTCCTCACTCTCGGGTTCCTCAACATGAGAGCTCAGAAGAGGACCACTAACTAGAACAGGACCTGATGAAGGGGGCCTGCATCCCTGAAGTGAACAATAACTCTGCTGCAAGAAGTTCCCAGCTGGCAGGCTCCTGGGGAGGAGGATGCCTGGCTAACCCCAGGACATGGGGTGCCAAAGCAACAGGCAGAAGTGGTGCTGGGGGGACAGCAGAGGCAGGTCAGGGGGGACAGCAGAGACAGGTCAGGGGAGACAGCAGAGGCAGGTCAGGGGGGAGAGCAGAGGCAGGTCAGGGGGGATGGGTAAGGTGAAGGGCAAGCATCTGACTGCTTCAGGAAATGTTGATCCTCCACTGGTCCACCCTGGTCTCCCTGGAATAAGGCTGTGCCAGGCAGGCATCCTTGGGCACAGGCGAGGTATTCAAGCTGACACTCACTTCTGTCCCCAAACCCGCCAGCTGCCACCCAAGCCCTTTTAAGAATAAAAACAAATATTTGTTAGGCGTGTTGTATGTGCTGGGGTTGAGTTTTTCTTTTTCTTTCTTTTTTTCCTTTCTTTTTTTCCCTTGAGGCTAAAAATAGAAATGTCTTGGGTCCCATCCCTGCGGGGAGCCCTCCCAACCCGCTGCCTGGCCTCTGTAGTATGCCAAGCTTTGACTTCACTGTCAGTTAGGGGAGGAAAGGCTTTGGAAAATGGTGACAGGCTGAGGTTACCCATCTGGATGGGTCACAAAGGGAGATCTAGTTCAACAGGGCTGTGCACACCCAGATGTGGAAGGGGCAGAGGGACCCAGGGCAGGGACTGGGCATCATTTCCCAACAATCGATGTCCTAGCAAGGCCAGAGGCATGACCTGGAGAAGGAGAGGGGTGTCTCAGAGTATGCAGCAAAAGCCAGTAGTCACGCTGGGCTGCTGTGGGGAGGACAGAGTTGGGAAGCCATGGTCAGTTGCCCGGAAGGGTCTGGCCCTACATCCTCAGGTTGGACCCAGTGGCTCTTTAGGCTTCAATTTAGCACTCAGTCCAGAGACTGCACAGAGATCCTGTGAGGGTAGGGTGTCTCAAGAAGTGGTCCCAGAGAGTCCCCTTAGGAGAAGGGGCTTGAGCTGTCCCCAAGAGGCACACTGGAAACACAAGGCTCTCAGGCCTAGAGTGGGGCTAGATAAAAAGGACCATGGTAAACTGTAAAGTTCTATGGGCACACATTCCAACGTCTGATCTTCCAGGCAGCCTCACTGCTGCCCTGAGCCTCAGAGTGAGTGTGTCTCACTCTGACACAACCCCAGGTGGAATCTCTCTACCATGATCTCAGCCTAGAGAAGCGCTAACGGAAGGGGAAACTGAGGCAAACTGGGGCCAGTGTCACATAGCCAGCTGATGTGAAGCCTGACTCAGACAGCGCTCCATCCAACCTAGAGGCCTCTACTGAAAACCAGCCCTAAGGCCAAGTCTGGTCCTCTGCCTGCAGGTCCC
This sequence comes from Mus minutoides, assembly GCA_902729485.2. NCBI lineage: Eukaryota > Metazoa > Chordata > Mammalia > Rodentia > Muridae > Mus > Mus minutoides. The sequence continues at coordinate 846,494 of LR749587.1, forward strand.
AGCGGTTGAAGGTCAGGTACCTCCAGGTCCCAGACCTCTCTCTGAGCAAGATGGAGACCCTCATCCTGGCTCTTCTCCATCCCCGGAGCAGGATACATACACACATCTGAGGGACAGCTGAGGAGCCAGCCTAGGCCAGGTTTACCATCAGCTTCCTCTGACCTTGTCCTCTCTGGGACTCTTCCAGGACCTGCCTACAGGGCTCTAGGAAATCATTCTGCTTGCAAAATATGCATGGAATCCCGCTGTATCCCCTGTGGCTGCACCACACCTGAGCCACAGCGCTGACTCCACTCTCCCCCCTGCTGTCTAACCACCCCCTTATACCTCTCCTGAAGAGCCAAAAGGCCCCATGGCTTACTCTCTTCCCCCTAAAGCCCAGACACTAGGAGAAAAGGCCAAGCTGGAACTTCCTGTCATCTAACCGCATACCTGCCAGTCCCTTTCCCCAGGTCTGCCCGGTCCCTCTGACTGGTATTCCATCTACCCCTCCCCCATATCTCCTCTAAGCATGTACTCAGCCACAGGCTTGCACCCTGTCTCCAGCCCTCCCAGCTCTACATAGCCATCAGCCCCTAGGCTCCTGGCAACGCTGACCTACCTGGCAGCCTCCCCCCCCCCCTTCATGCTACCTGAGCTTTCTGAGTCTCCATAACACTGTCCTAGCTGCACCTTGACTACCCGTGGGATCATGGATAAGGGGGAGGCAAGGAGTTTATGTTGCCTAGCAACCTTGCGGGGTCAGGGCCAGGGGTCATGGTCAGACTGATCTCCCCAGAGTCTGTCTCCCTAACCTTGGAAATTAAGCATCCAGCTCCTTTCTGCCACAGGAATGAGACTGGGCCCGAGCACACACCCTCATAGGACCTCAGAACATCTCTCCCCTTCTGTGGTGATCTAACTGTGCTTGGATTCCTCTAGTGACAAGGAGTGTGCTCCTTCAGGTTCAGAAGACCTGGGTTGGCCTGAGGTCATCATCAGCCCCTGACTAGATCTCCTGGTCCATCCCTAAGTCCCCAAGATGAGAAGCAACTACAGCCCCTGCTGTCACTATTCTTCCCCATAGAATGGGACTTTAACATGGGACAGTACCACTCCCTGCAGAGGTATGCCCTGTCCCCATGATGTCCCAGTGACTCAGCTGTCCCTGTGGCTGCCATTCCTTCCACAGTATCTGTCCCTGAGATGGAATTAATCCCTTTTGTCGGAGAACTAGGGAGGGGACGTGGGAATGGGTCACCCCTTCTGTGTCAGGCTGTTGGTGGGCTGGCAGGTCCCAATGCATCCTTCAGCTTGGTTGACAATGAGTTCAACACCTTTGATGGTGGCCTTGTTGGTGTAAAGGGGAAGATGGGGCAGTGCTCCACCAAGTTCAGATAGTCCTCCCCAGGTTAATGAGATCCTCAGGGTAAGCAAAGTCCCCCGTGGGCAGGGAACACTGACCCAAGGAGCAACACAAAGGCCACTTTTAGTGTGGAGCACTGTCAGAATACTCCAGCCCAGCCCTCAGCCCTGGGGCCCTCACCCTGGAAGACTGGTGGCTCTTGGACTGTAGATACCATTCTCTGTTAACAGTGGTACCTTATGGACAGCTTGGGGGTACAGGGCAGTGAGAAACCAGTCCTTTGCCCAAAGAGTCTCCAAATTGCAAGCTACCTGGGGATGCAGCAAGCCTTCCTGCTGAATCTTATTCTATGGGGCTCAAAAAGCTAGGTTCCTTTCTACACTTACCGAACTTTCTAGAACTTCATCAGCTCAGATTAGCTCTCTCACTCTCCAAACTCCACCCCACCCCCACTCCACTGACTCTCAGTTTGCCTCAGCTCCTCAGGCCTTCCTTCTCCCTTCCCCCCTTCTTCTCTCTCCGCACTTGTGTTTCTGGCCTCAGCCTCCGGAAGCCATTGCAGAGCCTTCTCAGCTCCATGCCCCGTTCTCCTTGCTGCTCTGGGAGGCTCCCCACTCTCATCGACCACTCTGCTTGCCTTCCCCCAGCCTGAGGCTCTCTGAGTTTTGGAAAAGGCCTAACTCAGACTCAGCTCTGAGCTCTCACCGTGCTCCATCCAGCTCTGGCACCAAAGACCTTGTAAGACCTGAGACAGCATGGATGCTGTGCTCCACAGAAAAAGCTGGAGCCCTGGAAGGGCCACAGGCAGGGATCCTAGCCTGCTCTGTGGTAGTGGTGAGAGGCTAGCACAGCCTGAGGGGAGATGGGAACTGGGCCCCAGACAGCTCGGGCCGAGGGCTTCCAGGGGATTCAACTTTGACTCTTTACCGAGCTCATCAAGAAAGATCAGGGTCCTTAAGACACCCTCCTCGGGGCCTCAGGTGAGGAGGCTGGCCATCCAGGAGGGATCAGCTGTCGAGGAAGGCCATCTGTTTCTGGCCCCTGGAGAAAAGCCAGCCCTGCTGCCCTCCTGCTGAGCTTCCTGTAGGTGGAGTGAGAGATCACTCAATCCCCTACTTGCAGCCTTCTTCAAAGGCCGCAGGCACCGGGCTCCAGCGGGGCTCACTAAGGTAAAGGCCCAACGAAAGAGGACACTAGGCAGCCTCCCCAACATGGTCCCCTTGTGTCCTGAGGTGGGGGTAGGGCAGTCTACAGCTTAGCCCCTCAACGGGGTCTTCTTCAGGCATCCTGCCTCTTAGGCTCCTTCCTGGCCATTGCTGTAGCACCAAACGTATGGCTCCCCGGAAACCTGGACTTGAGCTCTGTCCAGTCCCAGTTGTAGACTAAGGAGAAGGAGAGAGATATAGGTTCAAAGGTCCTCACTGGCATCACCTGTGGTCCTGGTCCTGGTCCTATGGTAGAGACTTGGGAACCAGTCTGCTCAGGTACTCCTGATTTCCTGTTAGGACAGTCAAGAGACACATTTCGGTCTCACCTTCCCCTACCTGCAGGCCTCCTCATCACACCAGGCCCTAGGCCACAGCCCCACCCACCCATTCACCAGAACGCCTCCTCTTCCTCCTTTCATTAGAGAAGGTGACCCATAGCTACCCCATCTTGATCTCTCTCCAGTTCACTGAGAGATCTAACCCAGTCTTTTTGCTCTGTTCTTAGTGATGATATTCTTGGCATTTCTCCTCAGCCATTCCTCTCCCATTGTGTGGTCTCAGGGGGAAATCCTTCTGCTTGCCTTTCCCCAGATGGGAGAATATGTACTAGGGAAGAAAGAAGACCCCAGAAGACCTGGGTTTAAATCCCGACTCTGGCTCTCACCAAATGTTCCCCCCATAAGTCCTGGATCTTGGTTAACCCATTTGTAAATGAGAGCTTGCACAGGAATCTGGTCTTAGGAAGGTCTCGGGGAACAGTAGACTACCTCTAAAAGACCTAGCCTTGGGGGGCTGTTCCATCTTCAGTAGACTTCTTGGCTTATGAGGAATGTGTCCGTGTGTGCAGAGGGCTTGCGTGGTACCTCTTTACCTACCCATGGGGCAAGAGTGAAGACAAGGGATTGAGCTTGCTCAGGCAACCTGGGAAGGAGGATATGGACACGAGATGGGAGATAGCAGGAGAAAGAATGTCCCACTGGAACCCAGTGCGGAAAAGGAAGCATGCAGGCAGCCCTGAGCTGGCAGGGCCACCGTGCACATGGACAGGGTGTCCTCGGATGGAGGAAGAGGGAGACTAGGGGTTGGCACTGTGGAGCATTTGCCTTCTGATACCCGAGTAGGGAAGATCTGTTAGATACCTCTCCTCCTTCCTGCAGGCCTCCCTCCACTACCTGTGAGCACCTCTTCCTGGGCTCCCTCCTAGCCTGGAACTATGGGTAGCACCTGGAGTGGAGAAATAGGGTGCATGACTGGTGGACTAGGAGGTCAGAGCTCAGCTTAGCCAAGATAAGACTCAGGCATGAAAGAGCAGAGGTGGTAGGGGTACTCGGGCTGGCTTTTCCTACAGCTCCAGTCTCCTCAGTGACTGTGTCCTCAAATCCCTTCTGGGGTCCATGTGATTCCCATTGCATGGAAGCCTCTGTGTTCTTGGGATACAGAAGGCAGGTTGCTCTAGGAAGGGACATTCTAGGTATGTGGAGAGGAAAGGCCTGAAGTAGGCAGTACCCAGCAAGCTACAGGGGTGACTAGAGCTCAGGGGAAGGGGTGTCGTTTGAAGGATAACACAAAGCCACCGGGGATACCTGGGCTGGCCCAGGCCAACGCTCTCACAGTGCCTTAAGGTAGGGCCTGGGGCCAGGCAGGGCAGTGTGGACTCCACGCCTCAGGCAGGGCCCCCAAGGATGCGTGCCCTGGCCCTGGGAGGCCGGGTTGGGATTGAATCACAGCCAAGAAATAAGTACAGTCTGGGCACCCGGACCAGGGCATTCTCAGGGCTCCTTCCTCATTCCTGGCCCTGTGGGAGTAGCCGGACGCTGAGCTCCGCTGCAGCCACCACTGGGGATTTGATGGGGACCCAGGGCCTCCTGCCAGCCTGCCCAGCCCTGGCCTGGGCCCCAGGCATGCTTCAACCTACTGATCATCAAGCCCCAGCCTTGGACTACCTCTTGTTCTCTCATGGGGAGACTGAGGCCATGCCTCAGTGAGCATCATCCCAAGGCTTTCTGTGCATCAGGAAGGAACAAGGATCAGATGCAGGGTTTTACCTGTCCCTAAAGGGGTGTGCTGCCCTTTAGAACACAGCCAGAGGCCCCTCTAGGAGATCTAAGGCATGTTCTGTGGGTGCCTAGTAGGGAGCACACAGCTAGAAGTTCTACCCAATGCTAGGCTTCCATGGGGACAACGGGCAGTGACCAAACCGGCCCCACCACATGCCACATCCCTGGGTAGGATGACATTCTCCGTAGGCAGTGCATGGTCATCATAGACTGTGGCCAGGCAAGCAGTTAGGGTTGTGAGCCCCTAGGGACTCTAGACTCAGGCCCTGTGAAAACAAGAGAAGTCCTAGAAGTTTACCACAAACAGCTGGGGAGACCCCAGGTCCTCAGACCTCCAAGTCAGAAGTCAGAGAAGAATGGAAGCAGACTACAGGCCCTTCTATCCCACCTCCAGCTGAGGGCATATTGGGCCCAGACCTGTGGTTAGTTCCTAGGCAGCAGACCATTAGGCCTTGGGTCCCTGCAGTATGAATCCTGTATTATCCTGAGATACTTCAAGGTCTGTGCACAGGCTCATACCCAGGGCTGCTAGAGGCAGGCAAGCCTGATAGTCCCAGCTAAGCCTGGCCAAGAGCCTCAAGCATGGGATGGTGGGAAGCTGGCCCCTTAGCCAGCAGAGGAAGTAAGGGAAGTGGGAAAGGCTACAGGACCCAGACTCAGTGGGCAGTGTGTATTCCCCACCCTCGGAGTAAGAACTGGAGGGCGGTGCCATGGAGACGTCACACACACTTGCTTTTCTGATTCCAGCTTTTATTGGGGCTAAGTGCTCCCCTCCAGAGGAGGCAGGAACACAGCCCATCAGAAGTAGGGCACTTCAAGGACACGTGGTGCCCGGCCACCTCCACCCCAGCACACAGCAGTGGGACAGCCAGTGCCCTGCCTGGGTCCACTAACCACCTCTCTCCCCCAAGGCAAGGTCTGCGGCTGACCGAGTGCAGGCGCAGGTGCCTGGCAGCCCAGGGACAGTGCGAATTGCCTCGGTGGCATCAGGGGCCCCCGAGGGTCTATTTCAAGCAGAAGGAGGAGCCTGGCTTGGGGGACAGCAGCTGAAGCCATCCCCCATCCCCTCCGGTACCCAGTGTAGGTCACAATAACTTAAGAGACATGACAAACGGGGAATGCTATATAACAATATAAGTTAACCAGGCTCCTCGCAGGGGACACTGGGCGACGGACGTGGGTATCCCGGGACTTGGGGTGAGGAGATGGGGCCAGGATCAGGGTGGGACATCTCCAGTGGCCCAGAGGCTTGGAACATCCTGACATGATAGGGAAACACAGCTGGATGCAAGGCTAGGGCAAACAAGGGTCACCTTCCCCAGGTCAATGTCTGGGCCACCTGGCTTGGTGGTCACCAAACCCCACATTTCCATGGACTTCTGCTATGAAACACCTTAGTGTGGGGTAGGCTGTGGGCAGTTGTATTATCAGCCCTGGCAGTTTCTTACCCTGCCATGTGTTGGGGAGGAGAGGGTGGGATATGCCCAGGTCTGAGTTCTTCTGTCCCCATCTGGAAGGGCCTGAGGAAATGGGACATTAAGCCTCCCATGGACCCCTGTTTGAGGGTCCCATGTCCTCATAATATAAGGACCCTGAAGCAGGTATCAGTGGACACTAGGCAGGGGGCCTGACCGATACAGCCCTAAATTCTGGATGTCAGTTCTCTGGTATCAGGATCAGAGGAGAAGGACAAACCCCAAGGTACTGAAAAGGGGGTGCAGCCTCCCATCATCCTGGCAACTTCCAGAGTTGGGCTGGATGGGGCTGTGTCAGTATTTTTATTTCACAGAGCCGTGGGGTCTCCAGTAAATCTTCAGATTGCCCTCTGTCACGTGGGGCAACTGACCCTGACCTCCCCTGAACCTGTGGGGCAGTCCTGGATGTCAGGTTGGCTCCAGAGGAGAAGAGAATTTGTAAACTGGAGGTGGAGGTTGGCAGCAGGCTGGGAGGGTGAAGGACCAGGGAGAGGAAGGGGCATGCCTGGAGCCTTACACAAGCCACATTTGATTTGCATGACAGTCTCCAAATGGAATGGAAAATGGGCTGTCCTCTGCGGCCATCTCGGGCCTTGTAGGGCCACCAAGCCCCTCCCAAGGTGCTGATAAGGAGTCCTCCCACCAGCCAGCTTCCGGGCCAACTCTGACATCCTTGAGTTCTGCAAGGAGCAGAGGACCCTGCAGGGAGGGGCCAGGAGAAGTGAGGGAAAGGAGGTGGTGATGGGACATCCTCAAATAGGGTTAGGTCTGGCTACCCAGTCGTTAGTACTGAGTCCTCATCTGATGCTAAGAAAACATAAATAATTTTGTCAACATCCATCCACACTGCCCAGGGCCAGCAGGAAACAGCCCAGGAAACTGTTTTTTTTGTTTCTCTGAGTGTGACTGGTGGGTGTGGCCTCTCTGTGTCCAGTCACCAGGTGGGGAGGTGACCCTCAGAGTCTCGTGGTCGCTTTGAGGTTCACTTTCCCAAAGAGAAGTAAAGGGATTTGTCTCCATTGGGTACCAGACCACCATTGCGTTGACCTTGGATGCTGGGTGGGGACAGAGCTGGTAGGAAGGAGCCTGGAGTATCTCGAGCTTCCAGCCTCTATCTCCACCCTCCTGTGCCTGCAGCTGGCAGCTCCAGAAGCAAAGAAGGATGTGCAAAATGGCGAGGGCCCGCAGGGTCGACAGGCGCCAAGCGCGCCTGCGCGGGAGCCTCACTTACAGGTGAAGACCTCGGTGCGCTCGCTGCACGTGTTGCACTTGACGAAGCAACACCAGTGGAATTTGCAGTTGCACTGCCACACCTTGGTGTACTGGTGCGTGTTGTAGCCGCGGCCGCAGCACATGGTGTCACAGCCGTCGGCCCCCGGCGAGGTGCGATTGCACAGACGGCCCTGCGTGCCCACGCTGCCCGTGGCCGCGTCCTCCTCGCAGTAGTTGGGTGACTTCTCGATGTACACCAGGTCCGTCTCCATAGGCTTCTGGTAGCTGCGTAGCTGCTTGATGCGCAGGAAGGTGGGCTGGCGCAGGCGGCTGGCTCGCACCACCTCCACCTGCACCGCTGCGTTGTACTTCTCCTTGAGCAGGTGGCCCACCTCGCGGAACTTGGGCAGCGTGGTCCAGCAGGTTTTGGTGGTACAGGAGCCTGACACACCGTGACACTTACATTCTAGCTTCATGCGGTCCTCCAGAACCTACAGGAGACAGAGTAGAGGCTCAGCAGGGAATGGAAGAGACTGGGTGCCATCCAGAATTCCCCGTGTCCCCTCTCTGAGCTCATTCATTTGAGCTGCTAGGAATGGGTTTCCATGTGGGCACTCTGCAGAGGGTGGTGTATTTGATCAGACTTGGTTAAATCCAGCCTTAATGAGGAAATGGGACCGGGGCCACTTGCAGGGCAGCAGGTAGGAACGCTGTGCTGGGAGAGGCCCGGGCAACAGCAGGTGATTAATAAGCACAGGCCCTCCATGTCTCCATCTCCCTGGGACTGCCCTCATGCCTGGTGCAGGGCCTGGCATGCAGTCAGAGCTTAACAGCCAGCGGCTTAATGACAGCCTGGCGTGCCAGTGATGGAGGGAACTGGGAGGGTGAGGGCACGGGTCAGCGAGGCCCAGTCGTGCCATCCTCTGGGAAGCCGACCGCCAGGCCTAGCCGGTTGTTGTTCTTTCTCCCAGCGGCATGAGGGCCCGGGATGGGTGCAACCCTGTGTTTTCCTTGGGCCTCCCTCTCGCCCGGGAAAGCCAGTTCCCAGAGCCAGCCCTGACCCCGGGTATTCATTTACCCAGATCGAAAGAGCCCTGCCAGCCGGCCTGATGAAAGATGGGGACTCACTGTTAGCTGCTGCCCTGTGGCTGCTGAGGGGCTAATTTGTCAGCTGTCCCTGCTTCTCTGGCCTCACCTCCACAGCCTGGGACTTCCTGCATTTGGCCTCTAGCTCCACCCTCAGGCTGGAACCCACTGTCAAGGGCACCTCTGTCAGCCCCCAGCTCTGCTCTATGAAAGAAGCTTCCGCAAATGAATGAAAGAATGAATGGCTGAATGAATGAATGAATGAATGAATGAATGGCTGAATGAATGAATGAATGAATGAATGAATGAATGAAAACACTAGTGAAAGGAAGACCCCCACAGAGACTGCCTCTGCCTCAGCAGAGGATCTCTGGGGCACATGGTCCAGTGTAAGAAACAGAAAGAGCTAGCTGTGGTGGCCCCCACCTTTAGTCCCAGCATTGGGGAGGCAGAGGCAGGTGGAGCTCTGAGATGGAGGTCAGCCTGATTTTACAGAGCAAGTTCCAGGACAGCCAGGGCAACACAGAGAAACCCTGTCTAAAAAAAAAAAGTAACAAAGAAACAAAGAAAGGAGGAAGGATTAGCTTGTAACTCCCAGGGCCTGTGGAAGCTCACAGCTCTGCAGGGGTGATGATACCCTGGGGGGGCTTCCTGGAGAGCATGATATTTATGGTGGGTGTTGATGATGGGCAGGAGCTCACTAGCATTCCAAGAGGGCCTACGAAGAAATCCAACAGTGCCACTGAACATTCAGGGGAAGATGGGGCTGTGTGCCCCTCACTGATGGGTAGACCCTGGGCGGGGGATATCCCCATTACTGTTTTCCAGCTAAGTGAATGATGGCTTGCGGCAAGGACTAGAGAAACTGAGCAGGAAGGGGGGGGGGACCAGGGAAGGTTTGGCCCAGATTTCCTATGGAAAGGAGTGGAAGCAGCAGGCAGAGTAGGTGGGTCAGAAAGGCCTGGGAGTAGGACCAGAGTGGTCCCAGGCATACTTGGGACCTGTTCCCTAGATCCACCATCCCTCATCCATCCTGGTGACTCTCTTGCTTTGCTTGGCTATGTTCCCTTCTAGTATTCTTCCAGCTTGCTTAGTCCGCTGCCCTGACCACCTGCTTAGCCAGATAGACTGGCCCTTCCGGGTCCCGACAAGAGCAGCCGGTCACTCAGGGCCTGGCTGACAACTCTCCTCCAATGGCTGAGACCAGTGGGGGCCATGCAATCCAGTAGTCGGCTACCAGTGTCACCAAGGCCTGCTGGTCACCCCTCACCCAGACCACAGCTTCTGAGCCCCATCAGGGATCTCCTACCCCCGCCTGCCTGAGGACATCAGGTCCCGCGCAGCCCTGCTGGTGACAAGGGCAGATGAAGTTGATTGGGCAGGTGTTTGCAGAGTGAGGGGCCAAATCCTCGCTTGGCTGGGTCCCCTGAGCTGGAGCCTCGCCGGGAAGTGATCACAGGATTCAAGAATGTGCAGTGCCCTTCTCCAGAGCCCTCGCCATGAGAGAGCCCCAGCAGTCGTGGCGCCAGGGACAGCCAGGAGCTTGGGGCACTGAGACCAGCCCAGGAGACACCTGGAGGTTGCAAAAGAGGCCTCTTGTCTGAGGGGCTGGGCTGAGGCTGCCGGCTCTGCAGGCCTGGTTCCCTGTGGTACACACAGGAGTGTGGTGTCGGCTGCACCCAGGGAAGGGCTGACATGGAGGATCCAGGGTTTTGGAGCAAGGACTCTTTGATGCCAGGCGAGGAGAGTCACCAGGCTGGGGACCAGTCTTTCAGGAGAAGGTCGGACAGCCCAGGGGAGTCTGGGATTCCTCTATCCCAGCATGGCAGGCCTGGGTGGGGAAGGTGCCTCCCATTTAGCCCTAGCGCAGCTGAGGTCTGGGCCCCGGGGGAATGGCTGTGGGTTTCGCTGGCCTCAGAGCAGCAGCCACACTCTGGGCTCTTCATGGGTTTCCGTCCCAGATCCGTACAACTCGAATAAGCCCACCCAGCACCCTTGGCCAGGACACGCTCTGTGGTTAGCTGACAGGGTGCCATGCCAGATGGGTGTCAGTGGGAGGACCCCGGTGCTGGCCTGAGCACAGCACCTGACCCTCCCACAGAAACAGCCCTGCCTGCCACCCTGTCTGGATAGAGGAAAGAAACCATAGATTCCGTCCTCACAGGCAGTCATTCCGCCCTTGCGCCATACTATCATGGGAACCACAAAGGGGCAAAACTATTGACCAAGCTCCTTCACATTGAGTTTCCTTTGGGATCAGTCTTTCTGCTCAGACACCAGGGGACACCTCTCTTTAATGACCAGCAAAGCCCATGAGGTCTCTGGGGAGGTGAAGCAGGGCCCTGGTGGCCCTGGTGAGCTGTGCTCTAAGCTCAGCCCATCTCACACCCAGCCTATCCAGGATGCCAGTCTTTCCTTCATGCATCCTGCGGTGAATGAGGAGTGGAGATAATTGGAGGCTGCTACCCATGCCTCACAGGGAATCTCTGAAGTGACCTCACGGGGATGAGACGGAGGTAAAATAGAGTTGTGTCCATCTGGAACAGGGTGGCCCACAAGCCACTCATTGCCCTCATGAGACAGAAGAAACAGCCCAGTAGAGGCCACACACACAGTCAGGAGCAAGGGCTAGAATAGTACAGATACAAACCAACAAATGCTGGGGCCTCTAGAAACTGACCAAAGTGGAACCCGGCCCCTCCATACCTATGCCCAAGGTCCTTTGGAGGGAGCATGGTCCCGCCACACCTTGATGCCAGGTTTCAGGGCTAGAATATTTGGAGAATGTGTGTCTGTCTTGTTAATGTTGTGAGTCTGAGGTGCTCTGGGACATCTGTCTGATGCCCTAGGGTAGGTTCAGACCCTGTGCTGGAGTGGTGTAGCCATCTCAGGCTCTCAGCCCACCACCAAAGCTAGTTAGTTCTAGCACCGAGCTCTTTAGAGGAGAAGGCCCACATGCAGCCACCAGCTGGCTTTCAAGGCTTCAGGCCAAAGTGTGCTCACAGCTTTAAGGTGTGGGGCTACTAAAGGGGCAGCGGGGGAGTCTGGCAAAGCGTCCAGCATCTACTGTGCGAACAGGGGGAGGCTAAGGTTGAGCAGAGGGATAGGCTCAACTCCCACACAGCTGGGGACAGAGCTGGCATGAGGACTGTGATCTCTAGTTGATGTTTGGTGTTTTTTTGGGGGGGGGTGGGAGAGACCGTGGGATCTTACTGAATAGCCCTGGCTGGCCTAGAACTTACTATGTAGATCAGGCTGGCTTCAAAATCCTAGAGATCTGCCTGACTCTGCCTATCGATTAACAACACAGCACCGTGTCCTGTCCGGCTATCTCTTTCTGAGATACAGTTTTGTTGCATAGCTCAGGCTAGCCTAAAACTCACAATCTATGCCAGCCTCTGTGAGTGCACTGCTACACCTTGTTACCACAGAGACTTTAACAGTCTTTTCCTGTGACTTGGAGCCAACCTCCATCCACCCTGCTCTCTATGGTCTGTTCCTCAGCCCCATTCACGGCACAACTTTCCTTTAAACTCCTAGGATGGTATCTGGGATGTTTGTAATCCCTTACCCGCTCAGCCAACACCTGCCAGAACTCACCTCTTATCCTTTATTTTGGTCCCAGGTCCCACTACCAACCTCTCTCTTTCCATAGCCCCAGGGGCATAATCCTCTTTATACCTCTTTGCCAGATCAATTCCAGACCCAAACTGGAGATAACCTAGCAGGTCCTCAGATGGCCCTTTGCCTGGAATCCCTGTCCCAGTGACCAGAACTCTGGTGGGAGGGGCTATTTGGACAGCTCTGCAGCAGCTCGCCCCGGGACTCACTGTCCTTATCTACAAACTGGGAACAGTGAACTCTTCCTTCCAAGAGAAAAAAAAATCTGCTAAGAAGCAAGCCACTGAAGAGACTCAAGGGGCTACTATAAGGGTCCAGCCTTGCCTATCCGCCATATTGGTGCCCCCCCTCTTCAGCCTCTCTGGCAGGTGGGCTTGAATCCTGTGCTATGAAGTGGGGTTCTCTGGGAACCCACTGGAGGCCATGTGACCATTCTTTCCTTATCTCTTTGTCATCATGATCTAACTACCCCCCATAGGGACACCCCAGATCAACGCTCCTCCTGTTCTAGGCCAGCTCAAGCTTCCTGGGCTCTGACTCATCCACCCCTCCTGCTCCCATTGGCTGGAATCGCTTGCAGCTGTTCTCTAAGGTCAGCCTGCTTGTCCTTCAAAAACCGACTCCTATACACTTCCTCCAGGAAGCCCCCGAGCCTTCCCTTGGACTCCTAGGTTCTTTATACACCTTGGATGATCCCAGACTCCCTAGACAGCTGGATTCCTCTCTACTGTCTGGAGCTGGAAATGAGGAAGGCAGTGTTAGCAGAATAAATGCAGGAGGCTCTGGTCTCAGCCACAAACCCTGAGGTGGAGAGGCTCATCAACACTTCTTTGCCTGAAAAGGCAGTCCATTCAAGAAGCCCCTAGGCCCTGCAGGCATGGGTGCAGCCCCTAGAACTAAAGGAGCCAGATCCGGCCTCGTGTTCTGCTCGGCTGGCTGCCCTATCTCGGGCCATCTTGCCGCCGCTGCTGTATCGGCCGCTGCTGTATCGGCCGCTCCTCCTAGCTCGGTATCTGGGGCCTTCATCTCCCTGTGGTGGCCAGGCTCACCCTGACTTCTTCCCTAGTGTGTCCTGGCCTGATTTTCCTCTGCTGTAGCCCCTCACGCTACCCCACCTATATGTAAACCTGGTTCTTCCAAAAGCGTCCCAGCTGGCTGCACCTGCCTATCTGTAGACAATAATCTTTCTGTCCTCAGCTGTCTGAGTTTTTCGTTTCTTTTGTTTTGGTTTGGTTTTTGTTGTTGTTGTGGTTGTTGTTGATTAATCTTCAGAACGTGTGTGTGTGTGTGTGTGTGTGTGTGTGTGTGTGTGTGTGTGTGCTTGATCCACCTGCAGGTCCCCAGCCAGGCCCAAGTCATAGTCTACATAGAAACTGGTCGCACATGTCCAAACTGGAGGTATCAGGCCTGCACAAAGGGCAGGAAGGACTGACTACCTGGGGCTGCAGAGAAGCGACACAAAGATCACTACAGTCCAAGTACTTCTGTAGGCAGACACCATGCCCCTAGGCCCGCCATCTCGTCATGCCTACATGTCCTCATACCTGCCATGCCCACACACCACCAGACCCCCATCTCCATCATGCCTGCAGGCCCAGTGTGCCCGAGCGCTACCTTTCTGCCCGCCTCATTGTTGTGAAGGTTCATGAGGCGCCTGGCGTTCTTTTTGATCTCACGGGCATCCACAAAGCGTCGAGAAAAGTCGATGCCATAGCGGACGTCAGCTGAGCAGCCCCCCCACTTCCAGCCTTCCGCCTGGTTGTAGTAGCCTTGCTTCTCCCGGTCACAGCCACAATTGCTCAGATTGCCCTGGCTGCAGGCAGCTGTGACAGCATGTGCCACGCCCGCCGCTGTGATGGCGTAGGTGAAGGCAGCCTCTCGACTCCCTGTGGAGAGAGATAACAGGGATGGGTGCTGAGGCCTTTAAGTTCTGAGCCAGGTATGTGTGTGGGCGTGCAGTCCACCTGCTGTGTGGCCCTAGGCTCAGCACCTGCCCTCTCTGAGCCTCTAATGAGCCCCACCCTGACGGGTACATTAAAGGCATTTGTGTCTGCAGTGACCTGCCTTCTCAGACCACTGTCCTCTACTGTCTCCCTGTTCTTAAGGGAGAGGTCATTTGTCTTCTGGGCAGAAGGTAGTATCCTGGACCTGGAGGAAGTACAGTCTTTGTTTAGTTGGGTCTCTCTCCCCCTCCCCTTCCCTCCCCTCCCCTCCCCTCTCCCTCTCCCTCTCCCTCTCCCTCTCCCTCTCCTTCTCCTTGGGCTCCCAGGTCTCCCCTTCCAACCACCACCTGGGTCTTTCCAAGCTGGATGTCCCTCCATGGCAGAGCCAAGCCTATGACCTAGAGCTAGAAAGGGAAGCCACTCCCCACCCCACCCCTGCTGACACCTGCCTGGCTTCCTCAGCCCTCTCCCCATCCTCCTTCAGGGATGATGACTCAAGTCTTCTGGGAGTGGCTCGCACCCCCTCGGGTGTACTGGTCTCTGGGGGTAGGATTCCCTTCCCCTCTTGAGACCTGGCCCTAATGCCTGCTCTCCTAGGCAGGCTTCTCAGGATAAAGCCCTCACTGCTCTGATAAGGACCCTGTCCGTCAGCTTAGCCCTACAGGGGGCTCCCTGGATCCTTGTAGGTCTGAAGGCCTCTGAAGAGGATGAGACCTGCTCTGTTTTCTTATCTTCCCCAGCCCCAGGCTGCAAGCCTTCCATCTCGGACTCATTACTCCGGTCTCTCCCTGTCTTCTTCAGGGCTCCAGCTCATGGCAGTGTGTGGTTGCCTAGCAGGCTCATGAAGGCCACCCCAAGAACCTAGTGTAACCACCAATGAGGGGTGTCTCCCTACCATCTCATCTATGGGCAGCAGGGCCTATGGGCAGATATGGTCAGCGAGGGTGGTAGAAAACAAGGTCCAGCCTTAGCAAGGCCTCATTCCAGCACCTGTCTGTCCCAGCCTGTCCTGGGTTCCTGGCTGCAGTCTCTACTATCTAAGGCTGTGTCTGCTGTGACCCACCACTACAGAAGAATGGGTCAGAGTCAAGCCAGGTCCATAAACTACGTCGAGAACCACCTCTATGCCTAGCCTAAGCCCACCTATCTACCCACCAAGCAGTTGGGGCATACCAGAAGGTATCTTCCTTCCCAAGGGGAGATTACTGGGGGACCCTCTTCCCTCAGGTGAGGACAATTGTCTCAAGCATATAGTAGCCTCTGCTTTGCCCTGCTGCCCTGCTGGGCCACCTCTACCCCCACCAGAACCTCTCTTGCCAGAATACATTCCCAGGGTCTGTGGGCTCTGGGCTCCACTTATCACATGAGATAGGAGAGAATGGAGATAGTCCCTAAGCCAAATGAACTCTGCACAGTCCTGTGTGGCCAGTATTGTTCTCAGAGGACCCAGAGCTGCCTTGTCCCTGTCCTGGAAGAGGCTGGCCAGGAGCCCTGGATAAAGCAGAGCCTGGGCAGGTGCAGGAATCCACGTCCCTGGGTCTAAATTAGGTCACCAAGACCCTTAGGGAATTTGGCAAGCTCCCTCTCCCCTCTGCTCAGACCTGGCAAAGTTGGCTGACCAGCTGTTGAGGGGAGATGGAAGTGTCTATCCCAGGGAGGAGTTCTGTAAGTTCTATGTGGAGCATAGGACTCAGGACCCCAGAGACCATCCTAACCTGTTCCTGTGGGGTGGAAGGCTCCCTAGTAGAAGGGACATCTTGGATACAGAAAGCATAGTTTGGTTCCTGCTGTGTGCTGAGGTAGCGTGTGGAGGTGTGTGCTACTATTAGGGGGCTTGGGGAGTTCTGTATGTGATACGGGTGGGGCTGTGAAATGTGGTGTGCATGCTGTGTTGTGTGGGGTGTGCGGGGTGTGCACAACTTCCCAAGAAGCACAGTGGCTGGCAAGACACCACAAGACCCCAGACACAGCAGAGTTCCCTGTGACCACACAGGAGACAGGATTCTGAACCTTTCAAAAGCAGCTCAGTGTCCTCATCTAGAATTCCTGCGCTTCCACCATGCACCTGGCTCCTCTCTGACCATCCCGTTCTTACAGGATGCTCATGACGATGAGATGAGGCAGGCTTTGCTCCCATTTTTCCAGAGGAGACCGAGGCATGGGGAGGGTATAACACTGGGCATTAATGGCTGAAGTGGGATTTGAACCTGGCCATGGTACAAAGCCTAGAAAGGCCGGTAAGGGGCTGAGGGCCCAAACCCAGGTCTCTGGGACCCATTCTGCTTCCCAGCTTGGCTCATATACAGCCTGTAGCTGTGGGAGAGGAAGCAAGAACGGAGAGACTCCCAGAACCCAGGGGAAGTGCCTTTGGTTGAGGTGAGGGTCTTTAGGGTACAGGTAGGGGGTTAGACAGCGGCGAATTCCTGTGATCCCTGGATGAGGGGTCTATGGAGGTCAACCTGATTTCCTAGTGAGCACAGGTTGCAAGTACCAGTGCAGGGGGTCTAGAAAATTCAAATGATCCTGCAATTCTGCAATAAGGACAGACAGCTGCGATGTCACCTACCACCCCCCACCACCACCCAGGCCAAGGCAGCCAGTGGACACTGTTCAACCTCTTTCAGTCGGACCAAGAAACCTATCTTGAAGCCCCAGGCAAGCAGACAGGTGTCCTGGCTGGGAGGTGTGTTTCGGGACAACCCAAGGCGTCCCTCGCGTGTCCCTCTTAGGCTTCAGCTCTCACCTGCTTCTGACTCAGAACTTACTCATCAGGCTGCCGCTCCTGCTAGGGCCGTTTTTGCTTTTTTTTTTTTTTTTTTTTTTAAATTTGGTTTTAATGAGCCCAGCCCTCTGTCTGTTGCTATAGAGACAGGGAAAGGGGACCAAGAGGCAAGTGGTAGTCCATGGAGAAGAGCACCCATGTGAGGTCAAACAAGAGAGCTGAGTGCCGGTCAGGGGCTGAGGGTCCCTGTAACTGGCATGCTGCAAGTGTTCAAGTCTTGAACAAGCAAGCCCTGGGTGCTGGCTCCCTGGGCTTGATAACTTGCCCCGGGCTATAGCATGCCCAGGTGTTGAGTATGGAGGGAGGAGTGAGTCTGGGTTTCCCCATCCCTCCTGGAGCCTTGGCTGGGGTTGCCCAAAGCTCTAGCCTGCTGCCTCCAGGAGAGAACAAGGGAGAACTGACTCCCAGAGCTTATCCTTTTCAGATGCAGACAGTCTGAGCTCAAGGACCCAGTTCAACAACCACTGATGGATCCCAAGATCTCTGAGATGGATTCTAGGGTCTTACCTTGGTCCCCAAAGTCTAGCAGCCTATCCTCTCCTATCATGAGCTTAACATGGCCAGGGTGAAGGGATGGCTCATCTGTGGGTAGGAACTCTATGTGAAGAGAGGAACCCACAGCTCCCTGGCTCCTGCCTGGCAGCAGAGGCAACTCTGCCTTTGGTGACTGTCAATGTCCCCGTGTCAAAGGCTCTGGATGTAGCTGGGATGCTAGCCCTGTCTCAGAGTGTATCCTGGAGGAAGGTAGAGCTTCCTCTGGGCAACCTTCGGGTACGTTTTCTCATGCATCCTACAACCAAGGCCCTCTCCCATGTCCTTAGGCATGGGTGGATCTGGTTATCTTATTTTTATTGTCATCTTTCCAGCATTCCTAAGAATGGGTCATTTTGATTGGACCCATTTTCCAGATAGGAAGACTGAGCCTCCTGGTGGTAAACAATTGGCTCCAGACACTGGCTGCTGCCTGGGCTCATTCAGTTTGTTCTCAGTGATTTGATGGCAAGGAGAGGGATCAAGTGAATAAGGCTGGCATGCACTATATGTGTGACCACTAACTGTCACCTGGCTCACAGAGACCTAGGGGTCCTTTGGGATCAGAGACTGTTCCCACCTAAGTCTGCACCATTAAGCCCTGGAGCCCCCCAGCCTCCCTAGTGAACACCAGAGATGGGTGAGGCCAGCTTACAGGGATCTTTATCTCTGGCTTTCCAGAGTCCTTGGATGGGTTTCTGAGTCTTGATGGTTCTCAGGGGACCAGGATATAGAGCCCCCCACTACCACCCCCCACCCACACCATCGCCTATGGCATTTGGAGACACCAAAGCAAACACTGTTAGCTGAGAGTCTCTGGCCAATAAAGAGGAAGAGCAGATTGAGCCTACTGAGAGGCTTGGAGCAGTGAAGGCAGAGGAACAGTGGGGCTTGAAGTTGCTCCAGGCTGGGGGTGGGGTGGGCAAACCACAAGCCCTCTAGAAGCCCATGTCTCCTTGTGGAAACAGAACACTCCCCTGCCCCTCGTCCTGGAGCTGGCTCTAAACAGAACTCCTATCCACAAGAGGGAGAGGAGGTCTAAGACTAGTAGAGGAACCACAGGATGGTCAGGCATTTCTCAGGGTCCAGTGAGGATGGCTGAGAATACCCTCCTCCAGGACTGTCACTTTCAGCATCGTCCAGCAGTCGCCTCTGTCTTCACCCTAAGTCGGCCTATCAGGGGAGCAGTCCCTGAGCACCACCACCATATGGGTGAATGACAGCTGCAGAGCAGAGGCTGGCCCAGCCACGGGAGCACTGTCCAGTTCAGTGTTCCCCTTAGGTCCTTCACATTTGCCCTCACTGAGCCCATGGGCTCCCCCCAACCCCCAGCTGGCACAGGCTGGGCTCACAAACAATACACACAACCCCTGCCTGCCACATGCCTACAGTATAGGACTAGAGCTGACTCTCAACTGCCTGGTGTCCCCTCACAATAACCCCGCCCCCCCCCAGAGAACCTCACTGGGCAGAACTAATGGGCCTGCTTGCCAAAGGGCCCCCTGCCTCAGGGAAGAGCTGAGGCTGAGCCTACCCTCGGACCTATCTATCACTCAAGCTACCTGTCACTTCCTGGTATCTCCATGGGCCATACAAGCTATTTTTAGAATGCTATAAATGCCAGACTAGAGATCACAATGACCCCATGGGCTACACTGGGGAAGCCATGCTACAAAAGTCCTTGGTTGTCTCGCAGAAGGATTCTGCGAAGGGCCTTGAACACCTTAAGCAAGGAGATGGACTGAGGCCCAAAGAAGGACAGCATACTGCCCAATACTCAGGACATGGTGGAGCCAGGGCTCACAGGCCAAGGTCACTGAAGTCAGACGTCAAAGGTCTGAAGTCACCCAGGGCCTAGAGTTCTTCTAGAAGTCCAAATCCTAAAATTGGCTACTTGGGTAACGCTGGCCCAGCCAAGGGACCTTCCTGTGTCTCTGTGGCCACACACAAACCCCCAGACAGGTTTCCCTAAGCTTCGTACCCACAGATGTTACACACACAGGGTCTCTATGGTATGCAGATGTTAAAGCAATCCTGTGTGGTGTGTGTGCGCTCATCATGTGCCCACACGCATGTATTTGGGTATGCATGAGATTCTGTTTGAACTCAGCACTTGAGAGTGTGTGGGAAAATGGGTGCCTGTGTGACCTCTGTGTGACCTTGCTGCTCCTCTTTAAAAACAATATTGTCTTCAAGTCAACAATAATAATAATAGGCAACCAACCAATTAAAAATGGGCAAAGAGGGGGCAGTGGGCATGGCCCAGTGGCAGAGCATTTGAGTAGCATGCGGGAGGCTTCAGGTTTCATTACCAGGACTGGAAAATAAAAATTAAAAAGGCACCAGAGAGGGAGTATGTGGACAAAGACTCTAAAGAGATGTTTCTCAAAAAGAGTATGAGCCGGTGGTGGTGGTAGCACATGCCTTTAATCCCAGCACTTGGGAGGCAGAGGCAGGCGGATTTCTGAGTTCGAGGCCAGCCTGGTCTACAAAGTGTGTTCCAGGCCAGCCTGGCCTACAGAGTGAGTTCCAGGGCAGCCAGGGCTACACAGAGAAACCCTGTCTCGAAAACAAAACAAAACAAAACAAAACAAAACAAAACAAAACAAAACGACAAACAGACACATGAGAAGATACTTGGAGCTCAGGGTCACAGCAGGAAGCAGCTCACCCCACCAGGATGGTGGGACTCAAAGCACAAATAGGGCTGAGTAGGAGATGAAGCCATGTCCCCAGAATCCCACACACAAATGTTCACAGTGGCTCAAAGGTGGGCACAGTCCAAAGATGTGCCAAGGATGGGTGCAGAAAAGGTGGTATGCTGGGGCTGGAGAGATGGTTTGGATAACAGAGGATTCATCATGGCTGGTACAACTGCCTGTAACTCTAGCACCAGGGGATCAACACCTCTGGCCTCCCTGGGCATCTGTGCTCACATGTACACACATACACACACACACACACACACACACACACACACACACACATTTTTTTTTTCGAGACAGGATTTCTCTGTATAGCCCTGGCTATTCTGGAACTCACTTTGTAGACCAGGCTGGCCTCGAACTCAGAAATCTGCCTGCCTCTGCCTCCCGAGTGCTGAGATTAAAGGCGTACGCCACCATGCCTGGCTCTTTTTTTTTTTTTTTTTGAGATAGGAGCTCACTATGTAGCTCTGGCTATCCTGGAACTTACTCTGTAGACCAGGCTGGCCTGAAAACTCACAAAGATCCAGCTGCCTCTGTCTCCTAAATGCTGGAATCAATAATGTGTTCCATTATGCCTGGCTTCATACATTTAAAAGAAAGAAAGAAAGAAAGAAAGAAAGAAAGAAAGAAAGAAAGAGAGAGAGAGAGAGAGAGAGAGAGAGAGAGAGAGAGGAAGGAAGGAAGGAAGGAAGGAAGGAAGGAAGGAAGGAAGGAAGGAAGGAAGGAAGGAAGAAGAAAAGGATAGAGACAGTGGTATACCCCTGTACAATGGATTGCTACTTAGTCTTCAGAGAGAAGGGATGCTAATGTGCTAACGTAAAGTCCTGGGCCTTGAAAACACGATGTGCGGTGAACGAAGCCACACCTAAAGGCCCCATATTGCAGGCTCCCACTTTCAGGAGTATCTGTGACTTAGCCAGGTCACAGGGAGGAAGTGAACTGGTACTGCTGAGGGCAGGAAAGTGGGGCACAGCGACTCAAGGCACAGAGTTTCTTCTGGGGTTGAGGAAATGTCTAAGATCAATTGTGATGGTGGCTGTGCTGCGCAGACTCCAGACCTGTGTGTGCACCACCCACAGAGCCATTTGGCTGGCTGCAGCCTGTTACAGAAGTGCTGCGTTTGATGGGTCTGGAGGGTTCCACACACCCGTCCTTCTCAGTGTGAGTCCTCATGGGACCCCATCAGCCTCAGCTAGGTCCTCAGCTCTCCATCAAGACTTGAAGCTGAAAAGAAGCCAAGCTGGTGACTAGCCTGAGGGCACACATCATGTGACCCACTGAGCTGACTAAGGGACACCTGAGTCTCACTGCCCCTGAGGCCTAAATGCCAGACTGGAAAAGCTCTACACTCTACCTCAGACCAAGGACTTCATATACCTGTCAGTTCAACATCTCTCCATCATAGACTATGTCACAGCCTGTGTGTCCCACACCAAGCACAGCCCTGCTCCTGGCCAGACCACCCAGAGTCCCTGAGGAGACATCTATAGGTCCCTCATCTTTCAGAAGGCCAAGCATGGGAGTAAGGGATGCTGACCAAGGGCAAACAGGTTAGGCTGGGCTCCTGGGTTGTGAGGCAGAGGGCAGCAGTCGGACTCTGCAGGGGTCAGCTGGAGGGCAGCGGAGGGACTGCGGCGAGACAGGCAGGGAATAAAGCTGGAGTTAAGTCCTAAACTGTAGGAAAGAAAGACAAGCAAAGACCCGAGGTACTGTGCTTAGGGAGGTAGACCACCCGTGCCAAAGTCCTGAGGAGAAATGAACTGAGTACCCAAAGTTTTATCCCAGGAAAGCAGTGATGGTTCTCAGGGGCCCCGTGCTATTGTTCTTGGAAGGGAATCAGGAAGATTTAAGGTTTTCTTCTGAGAAGACAGGGCACCCTTGGAGGTGTGGCTCTGATCTCAGCTGAATGGAACCCTCTGGGCAACTGTAGGGGTTTTGGAGGCAGCAAGGAGAAGCAGGTGCAAGGGTGCCTAGGGGTGAGCCAGTGGGATCAGCAGGGGGTGAAGGGGATAGAAGATTCCAGGAGGTCACCTATGTGGTGTAGGAGCCACTCGTGGAGGACATCACCGAGGGAGAAGATGAGCCTTGGGGGATTAAAGGAAACCTTAGCTGTGAGTACATAGGGGTCTGAAGACAGGAAGGGAAGAGTGACAGCTGGTACACAGGCTTAGTCCCAAGACAGACCTGCTGTGCCTACCACCAAAGCCAGCCCCAGAGACCACCGGTTCTGTGCTATGTGATCCTGGCCAGGCCTTTCAATCTTAGGCCTCAGTGTTCCTAGGTACAATGGGTCCCCTTAAGAAGCTCTTTCAAAAGGGGTAGCAGTACTCTTCTCTGAACCTTCTAGAAAGATCCCTAGGCTTCAGTAGGCAGGCACACGTGACAGTGGGACATGGATGGTGATTTCCCTGCTCAGTCAAGATCCCTTCCCCCACCCCAGCCTACCAGGTCCTCAGCATCCTCATAAGTCTAGATCTGAGCAGGGAGTATGTGGTCTCCAACAGGATAAATCTATAGCTGAGAAATTGAGACTTACAGAGATAAGGGCATCCCTGGACCTGTGTGGTAGCTCCTGATGTCTCTAGCCAATGGATATAGTGCCTGTATCCAGGGGGACCTCAGTCTGGACGAAATTCTGAGTGGCTACCAGACACAGAAGTTGGAAAGAGGAAGGCTGGGGAGTCAGAGCAGTGTCCAGGATGTCCCTTATGGATGCCCATTCCCCAGCCTGGCCACTCAGCCCCAGCGTGGGCTCTGTCCCCAGGGTGTCGGTGTAAACTCTGCCTAAGTGGATCTTATTCCTGCACCCTAACACACAGAGCCTCGGGCTAGGGGCATCTGTGTGCAGCAGGAGGCCGGGTGGAGACAGGACAGTGAAGTGGGCCAACACAGATACCACTGACCCCATGGGGATCTCCAGGCTCTGTCCAGTGCAGGTCAGGCAGGCTGCCTCGAACCCGTGCTAACTTCTGCCCCAGTAAAATGAGTTGGTACCAAATGCCCCTTGAAGAGGCCCCTGAGAGTAAGGTAATGAATGCATGGGTAGTATCACATGTGCCAGGGCTTGAGTACTGCGGAGAAATCAGGTGACATACTGTATGTGCTGCAGAAACCATCCCTCTCAGAGTGGGCCTGACCCAGGGCCTGCATAGGTGCTGTGTATCCCATGTGAGAGTGAGGAATATGCACGTGTATGTGTGTGAGTGTGTGTATGAGTGTGTGTTCATGTGTGTGTATGTGTGAGTGTGTATATATGCACATTTATATCTATGCACACAGATATATATATTAAGCTCATGAGCATGCATACATGTGTAAGTAGGTGCATACTTGTGTGCGAGTCTGTGAGTGTGTTTGTATATACATACATCTGTGAGCGTGTACAGAAGTAGTTGTATAGTTGCATATGACTCTGTGTGTGTGTGTGTGTGTGTGTGTGTGTGTGTGTGTGTGTGTGTGTGTATACACGTTTCCATGTGCCTATCTACCCTTCTCTATCTCTGTGTGTCCCTCTGTCCCCTCTGGCTCCCACCCCACCCGGCCCCACCCGGCTTGGCTGAGTCAATGTCTCCGCTCTAAGCTCCTCACTGCCGTTGTCATAAACAGAGCACCAGGGAAAGGCCTGCCAGGTCCGAACACGCAGGCCCGCCTGCGCCCCAGGCTTTTGTTCCGACCCAGGGTGGCCCGCACATGCTGCTGTGCAGCCATGTAGATAGTGCCCCAATTGGGGGCACTGGGCCCAGGGGACAAGACCTGGCTAGGGGACAAGGGGACAGAAGGTCAGAGTCCTGGGGTCTATGTCTCTTTGGCTCCTGTAGAAATACTGAGGGAAGACAGAGGACCCTAGGCAGCCATAGCTTCTCAGCCATGGTGCCTTGGGAAAGGGTT
The DNA here is from genome assembly GCA_902729485.2 of Mus minutoides. Taxonomy (NCBI): domain Eukaryota; kingdom Metazoa; phylum Chordata; class Mammalia; order Rodentia; family Muridae; genus Mus; species Mus minutoides. The sequence goes on from LR749587.1 coordinate 870,350, forward strand.
AGCTATCTTCCATTTCTCCCTCCCTTGGGGCTGCTGACAAAATCACCTCTGAGAGAAGTGGGGGTTTATCCTCAGCCCCTTCTGGCATATGAGGGAAAACCAGAAGCCCCAAGGACACAAAACTATACTCAAGGTCACCTGGGTGAGTTAGACCACTGGCCCAGGAGAGATCTCCCCTTTCCAGGCCTCACCCTGACTATACTCCTGACAGGGCCTGCCAACAAGGTGAAAATTCCAGCTCTGGACAAGTTCCAGGTGGCCTCTGAGGGGCTGAAGGATGGCCCAGTCTACCACACCCAGCTGCTTGAGGCTGCAGAGCTCAGCGACAGTGACAGAGAAGTCCTCTGGGAGCAGCTCTCCCATCTGTGAGCTGCCTTTCCAAGGAGGGGCGGAGTCCAGGTAGTAGCCTGGGGTCTCATTGCATTCCAGGCCAGCAACTGACTTCCAAACTCCCAATAGTCCTGGACACTGGGACCCTCCAAAAAAAGTCTGTTCTTCTGCCTTGGCTGGCCCTGGTGACAGAATCTATGGGACAGTAATATGAGATGCTCAAACCAAAGGTCTGAAAACCTCAAGGCTAGGGTCCCTCTGGCACTGCCACCTTCCTGCCCACCCATCCCAGTTCACTCGGGGTGCCCTGGGCAGAGCCCTGGGCAGAGGACATAGTAGGTATTCAATGCTAGCAAGATGAACCACCACAGGGGTTAATAATGGCAGCCACCGCCCCTCACACTGCCCTGAGGTGTCCTATACGTCTGTATTCAGTGGCAGGATGCCTGTTAGCAGAGGCCTACAGCCATGGAGAAGTTAGGGCAACCAGTGTCCTTCTGAGGACAGTGCCCCCTACCCCACATGGGCCTGCTGGCAAAGCCCTGGCAGAGCAGCAAGGACACGGGATGAGGAGCTACCTTCCTTCTCCCAAAGGCCCTTGATTCTCAGATGACCTAAAACCGATCAATCGCCCGCTTCCTGGGGTGGGGTGGGGGTATCAGTCTCAGCTGCCCCCTGCTATAACACTTGTGGACCTGGTTGTAGGGATGCTGGTCGCGTAAGAAAGCTCATGCCAAGAGCCAGCAGGAGTCAGCCTTGGTCTGCTCACGTGAGCTCAGATTAGGGGCAGCCCTTATGCCTGGTCATGTCTGAGACCAGCACATGATGGGCAGAACTTTGCATGGTGGAGCTAAGGACTGTGCAAACCACAGTCCAGGCCAGGTTCGTGGGTCAGAGGCTCCGGACTTGTGGGGTTCGTACATACTCAAGGGAAGACCCTGACTCCTCCGATTCTTCTGGCGCTCTGGCCTCTTTGAGAACTCAGGCTATTCTAGCAGTGTCTTCCCCAACCCTTCAGCCTCTGCTCTCCCTCACTGACCCCCCATATTGACCCCACAAAGCACCTGCCCTTCAAGAAAAAACACTTTCTGCTTCCTGGCCCAGGGCCTTGGCACATTCTGTTCTCTGGGTCTCCTTCCCTGATCTCCCCTCTGAGGAAGTCTTTGCTGAAAATCCCAGCTTTATTATGGTGACTGTTGGCAACTCCCACACTTGCAAGAGAACCCAAATTTCTAGCAGACTTCCCTGGGATATCCAGGTATCCCTACACGAATACTCACATGCCTCACCTCTGTCCCCCAACCCCACTCCCCATCTCAGGACAGAGCTGGGCTGCACTTATAATGTATGTAACTCCAGTTGAAAGAGCTCTAGGCCACCACCTTCCCTGGAGCCTTATGGAAAGACTACTGGACAGGCTAGAGAGTAAAGAGTGCCAACCAAGGAATACCACAACAGCGGCAGGGAATCTAAAGACTTCCTTGACTTTCTCAAAAGAATGGACTTGCTAGCACTCTCAGCGTGCCAGACAAGGCTAGCGTGGTGGTACCCATGGGAATATTGAACATCCTATCCCTGGAGATAAACAAGCACTTGCAAAGGTGCTGGAGAAGTGGAACTGCCGAGGGGCTTTGCTATCTTCAGGAGGTTTCCCTTCCACATCCAAGTTTAAGGACTGATCCAAGGTCACAGGCAAGGCCTAAAGGGGGCTGTCTTACCGCCCAGACCATTGGCCCTCTAGGGGACAATCATTAATTGGCCCCACTTGAGAGGCTGCTCCCATGAGAGCACCCCAGCTGCCTGCCAGCTCGCAGCCCAGCTTCCAGGCATGTCTAGGCATTCAGCAAGCCTCTCCAAGTGGCCAGCTCACAGTACAGCCAGCCTGCTGCTTTTGACTCCCAGCCACTGAGAAGGGAGAAGGAGCCTTCCCATATAGGCAAAGCCCGTGTGGTTCCCGCCCTTGCTCCATCAGCTCGGCCTGGGACCAGTGTGTCTCTGCTTGTATACAGCAGGAAGCCACAGGAGGCTACAGCAGGGCAGCAAGACCCAGACTGGGCGCCAGAAAGCCTGCCCATTCCAGGGCACAGACTGACCCAGTGTCAGGGTGTGGGAAAAGACTCCCCAGGAGGGAGACAGATAAGCTATAAAGAGGTATAGCAAAGGGGAGAGGCCTCTCAGATTGAGAAACTAGGCTCAGGCAGAGTAGCCAGATGTGGCTGGGGCTCTGGTTAGAAGGAAGCAAGGTGAGCTACTCCAGACTTAGAAGTTACCCTTACCTTAGGGCAGTAGAGAACATCTGCAAAGATTAAACATCATTGGTTTGGTTGTTTTGGTTTTTTTTTGTTTTTGTTTTGATTTGTTTTCAAGACAGGGTTTCTCTGTATAGTCCTGGCTGTCCTGGAACTCACTCTGTAGACCAGGCTGGCCTTGAACTCAGAAATCCACCTACCTCTGCTTCCCAAGTGCTGGGATTAAAAGCATGAGCCACCACTGCCCAGCTAACATCACTGGTTTTTATTGTTGACCATGGATTAGAAACAGAGTCTCAGGTAGACTTGGTGGCAGTAGCTGGCAAAGGTGGAGATGCCAGGCCCCTCCTGCAGCATCCTGATTTAGGAGGAGCTGAGGAATCAGACCCAGATCCTTTGGTGGCCGAGGCCCGATGTCTACCCATAGAACAGAAGGGAAAGGACACAGAGTGGCTACTGTCTGACCCGGTAACTGGGTCTGTGGAGGGCAGGAGGCATTCACAGCTTCCAGGGGAAGAGCAGAGAGAGAACCAGCCCTGACAGAGATCAAAGGGTAGGGTGGAGGGGTGGAGAGTGGAAATGATATCCAGGTGGTCAGGTGGGTGGGGGAGCCATGCAGAAAAGCCAAGGTGTCCGTGGGTCAGTGAGACTCAGAACATCAGGGGACAATGAGCAGTCTGGGCGCTGTGGAAGAGTCCTGCACGTGTGCCTGGGGATAGGCCACTCCTTATCCGGGGCTAGGCAAAAGACAGCTAGAGGCAGAAAAGGACTCAAGTTGGTGAATCAAGATGGCAGCCAGGGGGACAATCAGCAACACATAGGCCACCAATGACTTGGATAAGAAGCTACATGGGCCCGGCAGTGGTGGCGCACACCTTTAATCCCAGCACTCGGGAGGCAGAGGCAGGCGGATTTCTGAGTTCGAGGCCAGCCTGGTCTACAAAGTAAGTTCCAGGACAGCCAGAGCTACACAGAGAAACCCTGTCTCGAAAAACCAAAAAAAAAAAAAAAAAGCTATATGGAGCAGACATTTGTGGGCCAGGTTATCAGGAACCCTACCAAGGGCCCTGAAATGTTCTTGAAGGTGGAACGAAGGGCTAGGCTCTCCCTAGGTGAAGCACCTGAAGCAGGAATGGTTCTCTCCAGAGTAGGGGGCACAAAGAGTGAGAATCACAAACAGTTGGACAACAGCCTCATTAGCAGCCTGGTCCCCAAGGGAGCAAGGGGCAGGGGGTACACACAGGCCAGCCCCGCCTCAGTGTCCTTCCTGAGGACAGAGCTGTGCTGCTCCTGGCTGCTGGTGGGCCCAAGGCCATTTCCCAAGTGTCAGAAGGGGACACTGCCAGGTAAGGGGACACCTGTGGGGCCAGCATTACTCCTGTACTCACAGAAGCCTCCACACATGGCACCTGCAAAAGTGGGTGGGAAGCCACACAAGGCGGATACTTCTGCCCACTACTGCCCTCCACACCATCCCCCCCACCCCAGAGCTGGCACCTGGAGGGAGCGATCTGCACTTGGGTGGCACAGCCCCGGGGAGGAGGCGGTGCCATGCTCCTGGCCGCACTAGGTGCCACCCACAGGCTGCTCACCGCAAAGGGGCCCTCGGGAGTTTTCCTCTGCACCAACTCCAGCCCCGTGCTGGTGTTTGCAGCCCTGTAGAGTGGGCTCTGGACTGAGTCCTGTGGCAGCTGTGGCCCCGTGGTGTATGGGAGACCCCATGGCCTGAAGGCTAGACAGCAAGCAAGCCTTATACTGTTCTTCCATCTTATCTAGAAACAGCCAGAGTCACTGTCCCTGACCAGCACACAGTATTTGTTGAGCACCTATTAAATTCTGATGCTGAGACCCAGACTAGAGCCTACTGACTCAGAGTTCACACTACCAAAGAGGAGACCAAGGCTCAGAATAGCCCTGAGGGACACAGCCAAGGTCACACAGCTGGATTTGGATGCAGATACTTTCTGGAAATTTCCTTGAAACCTCTTCCTAGCCCTGAATCGGGCAGGTCCTCCCTTGGCTTTGTTTAGTGAAATGTTGTCAAACGGGCACCGCGTTGCCCACACAGTGCTTCAAGGACGGGCAGGAACCACCATGCATCTAAGGGTCTGTGCCCTCAGTAGCCACCCCACCTGGCATGTTCTAGAAGCTGGTTGCTGTCTTCAAATGGAATATCACCCCTGCATCGTCCAGATCCACCCCTGATCATGGTACCCTTTTTCCTTCAGGGTCAGAGCCCTCTTATAGGCTCTGACTACTGGAATTGCTCAGCAGGAAGCAGATGGCATCTTACGGTCCCCTTCCAAATGGCAGCCACAGAAAGTGGCGCAGGGACCTGGGTACTTGAAGCTACTGAATAGGCTAACCCACTGCATCAAATCCTTTCTCTGCTCCTGCTTGCATGGGTCACTGTGTCCCCACCCCACATCCCAGAGCTAGGCCACTCATCCATACACACAGGTTGTGTGGCCTGGCCTAGACTTGGGTTGGCTGCTGGGTGACCCAGCCCCCCAGCCCACAGGCCCAGAGACACCCTTACCTACTCGGAGTTCTTGCCCGAAGACGGTCTTCTCGCCCAGGGCGGAGCAGTTCCAGCGGCCGAATCGGAACTGGTGCTGGCACTCGTCGATGCCCATCTGCGCCCCCTCCCCGATCACAATGATGGCATCGGGTCGGCTCTGGCAGATGGCACGCTGCCGTGGGGCCAGGCCAGGAATCTTGTTGCAGATGATGTTGGCTCCCAGGGCCACCACGGATGACAATGCTCTGCGGGGGCAGAGAGAAGAAAGGTGTTGAGAACCCCTCGGGCGGTCCGCTGTCCCCCCACTGGCACCAAACACCTCCTCCACTGAGCCCCACCAGCCCTGGAAGTGTTAGAACCGCAGACCAGTTCACACCTGCAGAAGCCACGATCCCCAGGTCTGAGTCAGATGCACAGATCCTTCCCATCAGACAGCATCCCACCTGGGCACTGACAGCCTTGGCACGGTTCCCAGTTGTCTCAGCATGGCACACCCAACTCCCAGACCACTGGGCTTCCCTATCTGCTCCTTCTGAGCCCAAAAGACACTTCCTCCAGTTCCCACCTACATGTGACCTTGACAAGACACCCTGAGCCTAAGTTTCCCATTCGGGGAATGGGTATAGACACCTGCTACCCCAGTGTGCAAGCACAGACACACACCTGGAATAACCCAGCCCCTTCCCGTCTAGATGAATGGGTAGACTGGGAAGAGACAGGAGCTGACATGAGACAAGCACCTACTGTGTGCTGGGCTGGGCTCAGAGACTGTGGTTGCCTTTGTAATGACTCCTGACAACTCCCGGGGAGGAAGGCTCTTGCCAAGTTCACTCTGAGCTTGGAGTATTATCAACACGGTTGTTTGTTTTTGTAATGAGGGGAAATTCGCATAACATAACATTAACCATTTAAAAATGTACAGCCCCATGGCCTTTAGCACACACACACACACACACACACACACACACTCACACACACACCCCGTATTGTAGCCTCCGCCTCTATCAAGTTCCAACCTTTTCTCCACAGCCTAAAAGGAAACTCTGTACCCACGAGCAGGCACTCCCAGCCCCTCCTCACCCGGCCCCCCTGGCAGCCACTAATCTGTCTCTGTTCCCACGGGGCTGCAGCTTGCGCTTGCTCGGACAGTCTGTGGAATCTTACAGTACACGTGGTCTTTAGAGCCAAATTCCTTGTATTCAGTGAAACGCTTTCAAAGTTTATCCGAGTCACAGTGTACATCAGTGCCCTGTTCCTTTTAAAGGCTGAATAATATTCCATTTATTTATATGAGGACAACGGGCCCTCACTTACTGACCCACTCCTCATGGACGGACATCCACCTCTCAGCGGTGGCTATGAAGATGCGCATGCCTGCCATTGTCTGAGTCCCTGTTTTCAATAGTTCAAGCACCTACCACTGGGAATGGACGTCCTGAGTCATCTGGCGACTCTTTGACCTCCTGAGGAATTGCTGAACCGTTTTTTCCACAGCCACTGGTACTGATCTTTCAGTTGAAGCAAGAGAAAGAACATTGAAAAGGAGGAGCAGAGGGCCAGTCCTCAGGTAAACAGCCAGAAATCGGGCTCACTTGGTGGAGATCTGGCCTTCCACATACAAAGAGTCCTAAGGAACACATAAGCTGTAGGTGGTAGCTCACGCGTATACCTCAGCACACTGGAAGTAGAGGCAGGAGAATCAGTTCCAGGTCATTCTCAGCTCCTTAAAGTCAGCCAAGGCTACAGCAGATCCAGTCTTAAGAACAACAGAAAGTCTAAGGGTCTCAAACAGCAGACTGAGCCAGGTGGTGGTGGTGTTATAGGCCTTTAACCCAGCACTCCAGAGGCACAGAGAGGCAGGTGGATCTCTGAATTCCAGGACAGTTAGCATTACACAAAGAAACCCTTTCTTAAAAATAACAATTAATAATAATAATAAGCAGAGAAGGGCTTGCTTAGCAAGGAAGCAGCAGAGAAGAGGAACCACCAAGGTCCCCAAAGCTGACAGCGAGGCCTGTGGCTATTCTTTAAAGACTCTGTGTTTTTCCAGGCCACCATACTCCCCAGGCAGCTGGGCAGTCTCCGTGTGGCCTGAGCCCCCCGCCTGTGCTGCAGCCCTGTGACACTCAATCTCTGTGGCACGCCCCGCCTGCTCTACCTGCTAATCTGGCCAAGACCCCCCCATGGGTCTCCCATGACACAATGGGGTAAACACGCCCCAGGCTGGCGTTGAGGAAGGGCAACTGGGTGGGTGGGGCTGGGAGCGGACTGGAATCTGGGGAATCCAGCCCAAAGTAACAGTAGAATCCTCGGAAACCAAGCTGGGGAAACGAGATGGATGGGAACGCCACAGGGCACTGCCACCACGGCAAAGCTGTCACTTTGGTACTAGCTCTCTCTCTAGGGCGCTCCCTGTTTCCAAGTTCTTCCTCATGCCTACCCTGGAGAGCACTCAGACCAAAAGGCTGAACTGTGGGGACTATCAGGGGTGAACAAATCCCAGCATAGACTGAAGGCATCAAGAAATCACTGCAGTGGCCCCTGAGCCTACTCTCCCATCTACAGATGGCTCCCTCTACCACCCAGGTCTCCACAGCCAGTGATGTTTTGTCATTGTTTTTGAGGCTAGACCTGCTGTGGCCCCTGCTCAATAGTCCCCATTGCCTAGAAATATAAATCTGGGGGGTTGACTCTGGTGACCCCTCCCTTCTGTCGTCACTGTCCACCTTGACAGTCAACACTGATCCCTCTGTTTGCATGCTGTCCCTCTTTTACCGCTCCTTCTGGAAAACTCTCCTCTCCCTTCCAGGTGTGTACCTTCCACAAGCCCTGGCACCGAGAAGAGGAACAGAGAGCATTTGTTCTGAGAGTTGAATCTCATCCCTCTGTACCCTGACGATTCTGTCCTTACATCACCTCCAAATGGTAGATGCGCCCCCTGGATGCCAAGTCCTAGCCGATTCAGGGGCCCAAGAATGGCTGTGTAGGGGAAGGGCCCTTTCCAGCTCCCATAGACTGCATGAGGCACACAAACCAATGCGGGATTTCAACAACCAGACAACAACCCATTTTCGTAAAGGGTGTTTCCCCAGAGACCCGGAGGAAGCAAGCATCATGCACAGTGAGGTACAACCTCCTCCATTCATCCAGGAACACAAACCTCTGTACACCCGCCAGGGACCCCGTGAGCAAAACTGAGGAGCTGTAAGACACCATGTGCAGGTGAGGAGGCCGAGGAGCAGAGTCCTCCCGCACGGCAGTCCCTGTGGGCAGCATTTGGCAGAGAGTTAAAAGTCACACACAAAGCTGCCCGGAAATTCCATTTCTTGGCATAGACCCAAAAGAATTGAAGACAGGTGTCGAAACAAAAGCCTTCTGTACAAACGCTCCCAGCAACGCCATTCACAGTAGCCAGAGGATGGAAATAACCCAATTCTCCATCGACGGATGAGTGGCTGAAAACAAAATGTGGTATGCCCATGCCATGGAGTATTATTCAGCCATGAAAAGGAATGAAGCACGCACTCATGGAAAAACTTCGAAAAGATTATGCCATGAGAAAGAAGACAGACATGGAATCCCAGATGATAACCTGAGTCCATTTAAAGGTGAAATCCAGAATGGGCAAATCTACAGAGACAGAAGAAAGACACGTGAGGAGGATGGGGCAGAGAATTGACTGCAGACTAACAGTGGAATTCCCAATCTGAGTGATGGAGTTCTGTAGGTTGATGATCCTATGATGTTGCAAAAACATGCAATGGCACCATTTTGTGCTTTAAGATGGACAGAACAGCAAATTTCATTTTATGTGCCACTCAACCGCATTTAAAACAAAACCAAACAAACAACTACAATATACCTATATACAACTCTATACACCTCAGTGTAAGGGATCCATTTGGAAGGAGGCTTTCACCATATATGGGTGTTGGTGCTGCCAAGACGGGACTTCTACCTCCTCAGCCCGCACGCCCTGGCCAGTGTGTGAATCAGAGCCTACAAAAGACATCGCCTAAGTGACCAGGTACCATCAGCAATTTGAAGCTGACAGCAAACTCCTCTGTCTTCCTTTGTACAAGGAGGGCATTCCACGGACAGTACTCAACACTCCCCTTGGAAGCCAGCCTCTGCCGTGTCCCCTTGCACCTCAACCCTGCAAGGACTCTGCTCTGCAAGGGTGCAGGATGCAGGGATACGGGGAGGTGAGTGCTCAGAGAGGCTGGGGGAGGGGACTGGAGAGGCCTCCAGTCCCACTCAGAGCTGAACTGAGTGGCATTGGGAAACCAGGTAGAGCCAGTAAGCCCAGAGGGAGGTGGGAGGTGGGAGGTGGGAGGTGGGAGGTGGGAGGTGGGAGGTGGGAGGTGGGAGTGGGGGATGGAGTGAGGATGCGGATTGGCCCTCCTTTCTTTCTTTTTTTCAAATAATTTGTGGTTTTTTTTTTTTAATTTATTGTTTATTTAGTGTGTGTATCCTCATGGTTGTGCCATAGGGCACCACACATGTGGAAAGTCAGAGGGCAACTTGTGAGAGTGGATTCTTTCCTTTCACTGGATGGGACCTGACGATCAAACTCAGGCTTGGTAGAAACACCATTAATCCATGGAGCCTCCTCTTCTGTATTCTCTCTCTCTCTCTCTCTCTCTCTCTCTTTCTCTCTCCCTCTCTTTCTCTCTCTTTGTCTCTCTGTCTCTGTCTATCTTTCTCTCTCTTTGTCTCTCTGTCTTTGTCTCTCTCTCTCTCTGTCTGTCCCTCTTTGTTTCTCTGTCTTTGTCTCTGTCTCTGTCTTTCTCTCTCTGTCTTTCTCTCTCTCTCTGTCTCTGTCTCTCTGTCTCTGTCTCTGTCTCTCTCTCTCTCTCAGACAGGGTCTTACTCTGTAACCCAAGCTGACCTTGAACTCACGCTACAATCCCTCCTCTAGCCTCAGCCTCCTTCAGTTGGGGCTGTAGGAGAGTGAGTGCCACCCTGTCACACTAGGCCTGTTAGGATTTTGTTTTGTTGTCTTCAAAACCCATCTAAGTCACTTCCTTGCTGAAAAGCATTCATTCATTCATTCATTCATTCATTCATTCATCTGGGCTTATGGTAGAGAGATCTAGTTGCAGCTGTCCACACACTAACTCCTAAACACCAACTGGTCATATCCCTAGTTCCTAGAACAGGTTAGACCGTGGGGGGTGGACTAAAGGCAGAGCCTACGAGTGGGAAACATGGCTAAAATCCTAAAAACTAAGTAGCAGGTGCCAGCGGGAGGCTAGTGGCGTGTGGGGCCTTGCTGGGGTTTTTGGCAGTGGGATGACAGTATGGCTGGCACCCTCTCCAGGCCACCCTGCAGGTGGGCCCCGGCTCTCATCCCACAGTGGGAAAACCCTCTTCCCAGCCAGCAGCTGCCTGCTCAAGTGTCCAAGTGACCAGACCAGGGAGGGCCCGTGAGCGGAGAAGCCTAGCAGGGGTGTGTGTGCCTTAGTGGCTGACTTTTGTTCTGTGGAAAAATTCTGTTCTGGGCTTGTCCCTCAAACTGCTCAGGGGCCCTGGGATGTGGGCAGAGAGCCAGGAACAGTGGGCCACACTGGGAGCCTACAAACCTTTCTCACCTCTTGCCTGGATCAAGGTCCTGAAAAGGAGCTCAGGGGAGCTGTGGGCAAGCCCGCCAGGCTCACACCAGAGGCCGGCAGAAGCCAGGAGGACCTGAGTCGTGCGATGCCTGGCTCTGGGTTTAGGCTGGTCACTGTGTCAGGAGGACTTCCCTAGACAACAAGAAGACCTTTCTACCTACCATTAGCTTAAGGGAATGGGACTGCCTTCATGATGGGGGGCTCGAGGAGAGAGTAGAGGTCAGAGGGGAGCACCCCCACCTTGCTGGCACTGTTCAGTGGTAACTATCCAGACCTCTAATGCAGTGGCTAGGGCCACAAACTGTGGTGCTGACACGATCCGTGGGAACCTCGGGACATGCCTCTTCATGGCTGAGTGGGGCGGGCTCAAGCACATTTCCTAAGTTCTTTGTGCTTCAGCTTCCTCCCCAGTAAAAGGGGTGTGAGAACATTCTGGATACATGGCAGAGCCGATGGGGAAAGACTCATGCGGTGCATGCACTCATACCACAGCTAGTGTGTGGTGACATTTCACGTGTTGGGCCAGCAATACCCTCCAGGCCTGAGGCTGGGATCACTCTGGTCCTGCATTTATTGGACATACATGGCTGCTGTACTCCTGGCTCCCACACTCCCGCTGGGACCAAGAAGGCACCATGCCTATAGCGGAACTCTGAACCACTGAATGTCCGCTGCTGTCTCCATGGCAACCCAAGGGGCCATCCTCAGGCTCTTCCTCCAACCTTGCCAATTCACTCTGTGCCTGAGAAACAAGGGACCGCAGCCAGTACAATAACCAACCATCAAATGAGCCGTGGCCATGCCTAAGGGACAGAACCCCTCCTTCAGGTCAGGCTTTACCCTGGGGTGTCCTCCAACTGTCTCCCTTCTCTGACATCCTTGGAGAGAACTAGCTCACATTAAAGGCTGGTTTCCACCAGGTGTCCCCTATGCCCAGGACTGAGGTTGCCCCACCCTTACTTGGTGTGGAGGACACTCCCGCTTCCTTCAGGAAGTAAGCCCTCCAAAGCCTGCCCTAGGAACAGGGGTAGAAATCTAACCTAAATCCTTCATGCTGCTAGTGTTTTCAGTGATTGAGCTGGAGAAGACCTGCTGTGTGCTAGCTTGGGCCCAAGACCCACATAACGTCCCTATGTAAAACAAACAAACAAACAAACAAACAAACCAAAAAACGTGTGATAAGAATTGACCTTCTTGCCGGGCATGGTGGCGCACACCTTTAATCCCAGCACTTGGGAGGCAGAGGCAGGCAGATTTCTGAGTTCGAGGCCATCCTGGTCTACAGAGTGAATTCCAGGACAGCCAGGGCTATACAGAGAAACCCTGTCTCGAAGGCCCAGAGAGTCTTGGCTGCCCTGGGCTGGCAGGCAGGCAAGGATCAGGGACTGTTAAACCTAAATGAAAACTTCTAGTCGGGAGGCTCAGACACACTGAAACACAGAAGAGTGGCCAGGCTCCTGGCTTACATGTCCAGCTGAGTGAAAGATGGGCTACCCTCAGTGTGGAAGGCAGATGGCTCGAGGGGAGTCATGGGGTCCCCTCTCTTCATCTTGGGTGACAGGTCAGTGAAAGCCATGTCATTCACCTTGTCCTTTCCCATTTAAATGGCCAGAGAGAAATGGTGTCACTGCTCACCAGAGGGGACCAACAGAGCAGTCTCTTCCACCCAGAGGAAGCCTCCAGCCACCTCAAAATCCACGGATATGTCCTAAGGTAACCACAAAACCAAGCCTCTGCACCCCCCCTCCCTGCTCTTCCCTTTAAATCTCTACCCACAGAGCAAACAGGCCCCCTAAGAGCAGTGACCTCTGCTGGGCTTTTCTCTGGCCCAAGCCCTTTCCGCACAGGACCAGGCTGCCCCCAGGCTGCTGGGCTGGAACAAACACCTGTGTGGAGAGTCACAGAATGCAAAGACAAGCACGGGACCCAAAGACAGTTCAGAACTGGAACTGAGACCATCCTGACCTAGAGAAAGATGTGAACCATCCTCTCTGGAAAGCAGGATCTTTTAAAAAAATAAATAAATAAATAAATAAACTTCCCTGGGACAGGCCCCTTAGCCTTCTGGTCCCACCACCCTTAACCTGCTCCAGCTCCTGCCTGGCCTAGCCCAGAGCTCAGTCTACACTACATTGGCCCTGTCCCACCTCAGGGCCTTCCACAGCCCTCCCAGCTACAGCCAAAGCCTCTAGAACATCTTTCTTTGCTGCATTCTCCCTACCCTTGTGGGCACCAGGATTAGACCTTGCTCTTCTCCCTCCTGCTGTTCTGGACTTTCAGGTCTGCTCTCCCTCTGCAGACAGACACATCTCCTCACAGCCAGCTTGGAGCCCTTGGACTTCAGTGTGGGACCCCCGACCTCTCCAAAGGCTCTGCCTCTTTGCCTGCTGGTGACTCCCCAGGGTAAGGATTTCCCACCCCTGCAAGATAACCAAGGCCACTGGGTCTCCTGCCCCAGTCCCAATTCAGGAGAGTAGGGTCAGGCTGCTCTAAGCTTCCCTCTGGGCTCCCCCAGCCTTGGCCCAGACAGCTACCCAGCTGCCCAGCAACTCCAGCCCACACTCCTGGCCCAGGGCGCTTTGTAATTCTTCCTTCTTGGGCATCCTCCGGCAAAATATTTGAAGAATGTTCTAATTATCTATGATCAGCCAGGAAGGCGGGCCTGGGTCCACTCATCCAGGAAGTAACCCAGCAAATCCCCCTGGAGGGTGGGCTGAGCTCTCCCTCCGGTGGGCAGGTGTGTCCGGGGCTTTTCCAGGCACTGAGGGGCCCAGGGGCTCTTCCCAGGCTCTGGATCACTCTTAGGGTGGGGGTGGGAGGTTGGTTGGGAGCCAGGACTAGAGGAACCTCGATGTTCTTGCCAGGTAAGTGGGGATAGGAATGTCTTCCCAGTGCAGATTGGCCTGAGCCCCCAGATCAGAGTCCCCACCCACCCACAGAGAGAGAGAGAGAGAGAGAGAGAGAGAGAGAGAGAGAGAGAGAGATTAGCTACAATCTGAATTCCATTAGACAGAGCAAGGAGAGCTCACCTAGGCCAGAACTGAGCACAGCAGGTCCCTTTGGCAGGTCTGTGGAACAGAACTGGTCAGAGTGGAACACAGCAGGTGCCAAGGCCCTTGCCCTCAGGCTACCTGTCCTCCCTCTGGTCCTCCTTCAGTCTTCCTCTACTGGCTGGTAACCCCAGCTCAGAAACCTGGGCAGAGCATGTAGCTCAAAGCTGTGTTTTGTTACTTGACCTTTCTCCCTTCCCTTCTTCCCTCCCTCTTCCCTCCCTCTTCCATCCTTCCCTTCTCCCCTCCTCTACTCTCTTCTTTGCCTTTTCTTTCTTTCAGGGTCTCATGTAGTCCAGACTAACCCCAAAAGCACTAAGTAGTCAAAAATAATCATGAACTTCTGATCCTCCTGCTTACACCTCAAAATGTTGGCACTGTGGGGGTGCACCACCCCAATAGTAAGTACCTGGACCCAGGTGAGGTCCTGGAGGGAGTAACAGAGGGCACAGGTCCAGCCTGGCCATCCAACTAGCCCTTTAGCATGCCCTGACACATGGTCTACACCCATAGCCACAGTGCTGAAAGAGCATACACTTAGTTCAGTTTCCTGCTTGTTCTACCCATCCCTACAGCAGTTTCTGGGGTTGGACCTTGAAGCCTAAACTTACAGAGGGGAAAACAGACTGAGAGAGAGAGAGAGAGACCCAGAAGGAGGCAGTCAGGGGTTGCAGACGGCTGAGGGTAGGCAACTCTAGGCCTCTTCTTGGGAATTCATCCACCTCCAAAACCCCTCCCTGGCCTGCTTGGGCCTCAGTTTCCCATTTGAATATCAAGGGGGCTGAGATGAAAGTCAGGGTACCTGACGCTAGACCCCCAAAGAGGGCCTCCGTGGCTGTGGAAAATAGGTTCCAGTTCTACTAAGTCTTTCTGACCCATCTGGGCCTTAGTCTACCCACCTGTCAGCAGTGGGGGACAGTCTGCCCGTGGTTGGCAGTCCCTCCCCTCCATCTCGGGCCCCACTTGCTCCTATCTTTCCAAGTCACTGCTCCCCTCAGCTGCTCCCAGTGTTCCCAGGCAAGAGAGTAGAGATTCTGCTAAGGGCTTTCCCACCCTTCCACATAGCTGACATTCCAGCCAGGCATCCCAGGACCCCACCCTGGAGAGAAAGAAGGCAGTCTGGGAGAAGCGAGGTGGTGAGCAGGAAGCCTGTGTAGGTTGGGGTGGTTGAAGATGGGAAAGCCACACCCACCGAGCAGCACATGGCGACATGGGCAAAGAGCTTAAGGGGGCTAATGGGTTCACTGAGTCCTCATGGGGGTTACTGTCATTTCACTGACTGACCTCCGACTTCAGAAACTTCAGGGCCTTTCCTGGCACGCAGGGCCCAACATAACATGCCAAGTCCTGGACTTAATGGATCAAGTCTTTGCCCTCAGAAGGGTACCCTGTCACTCCAGCAGTCAGACGGGACGCCACACCCAGCACTGTACCTCCACCTCCAAGAAGCCTGTCTGACCCTGCTTTGTTCTCACTTTGAAGACACCGTGTGTGTGCCAGGCCCGGCACAGGGGCTGAGGTGGCTCCCCTGGTCCATACTCTTTGCTTCCCACAGTACAGATGGAGATAGCCACATTCAGAGATGCCAGGGCCCCCTGTAAGGCTGGCTGAAGCCCAACTGGTGCTGAGACACCCCCCCCCATAAGCCCAACATGGCACTTGCTTTAAATCCTATGTGATACAAGGTGCCCTGAAGGCATGGCTGGCCAAGACACCAACCTGAGACCTAGGGACAGAAGGACAGGTGGGTGTAAACGATGGGAGGGAGTTGGCAGGCCTCACTGGCCTACTGCCAGTTTGGGAGTCACTGGATGGCTGAGCCAGCACTTCCTGGGATACTCTGAGTATGTTCTGAGCTGTGAGTCTGGGGACCAAGTCCCATACACGGGGGACAGCATGTCACCATCTCTCCTCAGACAGACCTCAAGGCAAGGCTGAGTTCTTATGCAGAATCAGGTGGGAGACAGAGCCTAGGGAGGTTGGGGCCTGCCTGACCACACAGCAAGCATCCAGGGCAGTGTGAGCCTCAGCCAGGGGCCTGCCCATTCCTGACATCTTCTGTCATCACAGCTGGGGCTTGTCTGAGTCAGAAGCCCCCTGGGGACTTTACCATGGTCCCTCACCTTTGGATGCTCCCCATGACCTCGATGGCTTCCCCAGTCAGCAGCCTCAGAATGAATGCCCTGGGAAGGGGGCCACTCAATCCCAGTGGCTAGCCTGGCTAGCAGCCCATTATTCCCATTTTCCAGAGGATGCTCAAAGAAGGGCTGTGTTTGGTCCAAGGCTGAATAGTAGCTTGGCAGCAATAAAACCAAAGGCTTTGTCTCTGCCTCCTTGATATTTTCCCGCTGTAGCTGTGGCTACCCTGTTCCTTCCTGCTTTAGGAGTCCCCTCGTTGGAAGGCACAGGCAAAGAGGGGTCTGGCCTTATAGACCTGACTGCATGCCCTGTACCACACTCTGTGTGTGGGGGTGGGGGTGGGGGGGTGGGGAGGGGTGTGTCCAGAAGGCATCACTGACCTACAAGCCACCAACCTATGTTGCCTCTGGAGCAGGGCTATCTCACACACACACAAAAGAACTTCCCTCAGGTGGAGTCACTGTCACATACTCTACCACAACCATGCCAGGAAGGCAATGCAGAACCTCAGGCATGGCCACCACAGGCACCACAGCCTGAAGGGAAGGAAGCTGTCCAGCTCTATCTATCTCGTACCTCACCCTCTGCGAGAGGACAGACGTCTAAGCACTATTCTTCCTGGACATTTTCAGGGCTGTGTCCCTGGAGTCCCTCATGCTATGCATCTCTGTCCCAGAGCTGTGGCAGGGTAAATAGCAGCTAGAATTGCGAGCCCCGGCTAGCACTCTCTCTACACCACCTGCCTGCCCAACCAACCTCCGACTCGCTCATTTTGCACAGTGCTTTCGCCATGGTACATCCAAGCCCATCCAAAGGTTCGAAAGGTCACTCTGAGAAGCTGGCAGGCTTAATCTGGTGCTCCACCATGTGGCAGGGTCACCAAAGGGAATGTCAGCCCTGCTTGGTCCACAAGAAGGCCACTCCAGCACTCTGGCCTACTGGAACATTATGGTGGCTTAGATTCATCCTTTCCCCACAGGCCAACCTGGTCTAACCTGACCACAGAAACACAGAGATAGCAGGAGGGCAAATCTGGCTCCTGAGGAGGGTCAGCTCTTGGAAAGTCCTAGCACTTCCTGTTAGAGGTGAACCTCCCAGAAGTTATTCAGACTCAGCCCAGCCCTCAGTCTCTGCTTCAACCTCAGGCTGATAGAGATGACTTCTAGAGCATCTCAGGTCACCTTTCCCTGGGTCATCCTTACCAACAGGAGGTCAGGGTCTCCGCTATGGGAGCTGCAGGGCTCTATGTGAACTTGGAAGAAGGTGGGCAGGAAAGGCTGAGGTAAATTAAGGAAGTGTGAAGAGTCAAGTGAACGCAGCAGGAATTGCTAGAAGGGCTCTAGAGCCACGCCCAGATGGAAAACCAAGATCTCAGGTAGCCAAGGATACCCCAAGTCCATGCCCAGCCACACCTGAAAGTATATCATGACGAACACACTGAACCTACATACAGGTCACAAGGTGGCTGGCCAGACCTACCTACCTACCTACCTACCTACTTACCTACCTACCTACCTACCTACTTACCTACCTTTCTCCCTATTAAAGCTGGCCTCAGAGTTGTTGGAGCAGCGCCAAGCCAAGTAGAGACATCTACATCCTCTAAGAGCATCACATCTCTGTCCCCAGGGCTAAAGCAAAAGCTAGCCCCGAAGCTGTAGAGGAAGCTTTTGCTCAGGGCCGGGGATCTCCTGGTCCATGGACAATTGCATCCTATTACCCTAGTTGGGTTCTCAACCCTTATAAAATGTAATGAATGTGAGAGAGGCAACTGTATTGGTTAGAGGCTGGGAGGCACCATGAACCTCGGAGCCCTACAGACCTGGGTTCAAATCCAGTCTCAGACACCCTGACCTTGGACACACCTAGCCCTGATCTCTCCACCCTCACATTTTAGAGGTGGCTTAGTTTAGCCCCTGTGCCAGCAGCCAGGGAGGAAAGAGACGCAACAGCAGACTCCAGACAGGCTGTGCATGCCAGGTTCACAAGACAGGTCCTTCTGGAAATGTGGACCCTGGAGTCAACAAGACAGCTGGCCTATTCTCATTCTAAAGATGTTGAAACAGGCCTCAGTATGAAACCCAAGTTGGCTTTGAACCCATGATCTTCCTGCCTCAGCCTTGAGTGCTAGGGTAACAGGTGTGTGACACAAAACCCAACCAGGGCTTTTAAAGACTGTTTTACACCCAATGGCCTCCTGCTGGGGGTAATCTGAAATCCTGCCTGTCTTCTTCCTTCTAAGGACTGGGCCACACATCACTACTTGGGTTTGGTTGGTAGGACTTTTGAACACAAAGAGAGGGTGGATCGGGAAGCGCTTTGGGAGACGGTTGTGCCAGGTGATGGAAGACATTGGTGTCAACTGAAGGGACTTCTGGAGGTTCTGGCTTTTCCTCCAGCCATCCTCCAGCCCTTGGAAGGCTTCACAACCTATAGCCGTAGCTAGTTTGTTGTTGTTGTTGTTTATTTGTTTGTATGTTTATGGCAATTTGAGGCAGGCTAGGGTCATCTAGGAAAGGGAATCTATTGAGAAAATGCCTCCATAAGACTGGCCTGTGGGCAAGTTTGTGGGGGCATTGCCTTGATTAAGGATTGGTGAGGGTGGTTTCCATCCCGCTGTGGGTGGTGCCATCCCTGGGCTGGTGGTCCTGGGTGCTATAAGAAAGCAGGCTGAGCAAGCCACGAGGAGCAAGCAAGCCAGTAAGCAGCACTCCTCCATGGCTGCGGCTTCCATTCCTGAGAACAGGTTCTTGCCTTGGTTTACCTCAATGGACTGGTCTGGGATATGTAACCCCAATAAGCCCTTTCCTCTCTAAGTTGCTTTTGGTGATGGTGCTCATCACAGCCATATAAAAGCTAAGATGGGTGCCATGGTCACTTAGGAGGGACACCGCCCTATAGCATCTTCTGCCCCCAGTGTCAGCCATGGTTGTTGCACATCTGCACCAATACACACACCTCAGCCACCCACTTAGAGGCTTACACTGAGCCCCAGAGCACTGCACCCCTGATCCAGCCAAGCCCTTCCTTAGAATCCCTGATTCTCATGCTTACATCTGCTTGGATGCCTCTAGGGCCAGGAGGCTCAGTGCCTCGCAGAGAGCAACAGTGCTGGCCCAAGCTTGGGGATCCACACTCAAGGGCAAGGTGACCGTGGGTGGGTAGGGGACCTGGGGGAGGGGCAGGCTGAGCTGGAAGATGAGGAGAGAGAGGGAGCGCAGAGTGCACCTGTACCCACCCCCACCCATCAGCCAGCCTGAGGAGAGGCCCCCAGCCCCACACCAAGGAGGGAGGACAAACGGCCGTTTTGTCCTTGGCCAGCGGGCGGCCTGTACTACACAATGACCCTTTCATCAGGCTGAGGGAGCCCTGGGCCGGGGTTTCATCTGACAAGGGAGGGCGCCAGCCTCTTGTCCCCTTGGGAGGGGAGCTGAGCCCTATCCCAGCCAGACTCAGGACTGTGCAAAATGGAGGTCTCCAGGGAGCCTGCTGTAGCTGTTCCACCTGCCTGGGAGATGCAGAGGTTAGTGGGCTGGGGATAGGCTGCACACAGGGACCCTACTCTGGACACTTCCCCCTGACCCTCTGATGACAGGCAACCTCCGTCCAAAATCCTGGTTCCCATCTCAGCCATGCTGCCACCACCATGGCCAGAACACTGGCTCAAATCCCAGCAGGGCACCCATGTCTGCCAGGACACCTGCAGCAGTGTAACCCTGGTCCACCTGCCCCTCCAGGCCAGCCGGAGGGTTGGCAGTCCGCAGGAGAGCTGGAGGCAGAGGCAGGAAGAAGCATCATTTTAAAAATATCTCCCTTAGTGGTGATCACCTGTGTGATCACTTGTAACAGCTGGCTGTGCCACCTCTCCCATCCTGGATGGGTTACCCCAGAAAGGGCTATGTAGGGGTTAGAGCCAGGAGGACAAGAAGACTTAGGGTCTGGGTGATCTCATCTCTCAGGACCCAGTACTGTGTCTGTCTCTCCATGGGGTTCCCTCGACAAATGTGTTTGACAGTCATAGTCTCCTTCAGTAGTCTTCATCTTTAGTCTGGCCAAAACTCTTCCATCTTTTAAAATCCTGTTTAGACCCTGAAGGAAGCCTTCTGAGGCACCCAAGGTCACACTATTCCCTCCTGAGTGCCTGCTTCCTCTGGACCTTCCTCTGGGTCACTAAAGGCAACGTTCCCTGCTTCTGCTACCTCAAGAGCCACCTGTCTCCTCAGCTTAGTGGTGATCGCCTGTGTGATTCCCTGACACCAGAATCTAAACTAAGCACAGGCCCTGAATTCTCTCTGAGTGCTCCAGGTCACCCTGTGAGCTTTGTGTCCCCTCCATAGATCCTCCCTGGGCAGAGGAGTGAGCTAGAATTGGCCACACAGCAAGAGGTAGTCCTAGGATGAGACCCCAGGCTTGGCATGCCTGGTGCTCTCCAGGACTCCAAGGAAGCCAGGTTAAAACGGGCTCCACCCCTCCAGCTTCCCCCACAGTCAGAGACCAAAGAGACAAGCCCTACACACACACACACACACACACACACACACACAGTGACTGGGAAAGGTCCATCCCAGAATGCACTTCCCTCCCCTCAGCTGGTGAGTCCTACCATACCACAGTGGGTTTGGGGTGGTTTTCTGTGGTTATGGGGGCTCCAGCTGGAAGGTTTCCTGGGGCTTAAGCTGTTCTCCGGTGTTCTGGCTCTAACCCTGGTGTGCCAGTTGTCCCAGGGGGTGTCACATGCTTTCAAGCCCAGAGATGCCTGCCTGGGCCTGACCTGAGTCTTCTTTCCCCTATGACTGACTTATGAGGAGACCGAGGTCCAGACGGACACCACCCTCCAGGTGACCTGTTCATGTCGAAGTTTTGTGACCCACACTGCCCACCCCCTGGGACTGTGATGCCCCAGTAGCGGCCTGATTCAGCACCCATCTCACCAAGGGTCATACCCACAGGGCTTTTAGGACTGTGGTCAGCACCACCGGCAAAGCCACAGCAGGGAACCAGGAAGAGGTCTGCCTGAGCCTGGGGAGGGCAGTGGTGAGCACCCTCTGCTCCCCCAAGCCAGGTGGTCGGTGAGTAACCATCCTGTCACTCATGACTCACTCAGCTCCCCAGAGCAGGCGGTTACCATGACAGGCTCTACCGGAAGACATGGGTGGGGGGGTGGTCATCACAGTCAACTACCACATCTAGGACAGGGAGGCCAAGAACGGAAAGGACCTGCCCTTACAGTAGCCCAGACTGCTTCTGGCTCCAGACTTGAGCCAGGCCCTCATACCAAGCTGACCCAGCACTAAAACACTTCTTGTGACCTCGCCCCCATTTGCCTTTCCTTGGTTCTTTGCTGGTTCCCCACTGTTCCCCCACCCCCTTCACTCTGCAACACAGGGGTACAGGTGGTAGATAGAGCTGTCTCTCACAGCTGGGTCACACGTAGAGTCTGATAGGGGCTCAGGGCCCTTCCAGGCCAGCACACCCGTCCAATATGATCAGCAGCAGGGGCCCAGGCATGTGTCTGGGATTCACTGTGTTCGGATGATAGCCCAGCATAGCGAGCTGGGAGAACAGCCTAGTTGAAAGGGGCAGGATCAACTGTTGGCTAGTGTCTGCGATCCTAGCAATGGGATGCCTTCTAGAAAGTTCTCTGGAACAGAACACAGCCTCCACTCAGGGCCCCTCCTCACTGTGGCATCCTCTGGGACATTCCTGCAGTGCTAGGAGGACGGGGGGGGGGGGTGTCTCACATTGACCCCCAACTACCTTCCTCAGTTAGCAGAGTTCTGTGCTGGCCATCTAGCCAAACTCTGCTGCTGGAGGTTGCCTAAACCAGGAGGACTTGGGACTCAACATCCTTTCGTCATAATCATATATAGGCCTGTTCCCTCCCAGGCATCTTAATGCAGCCAACTCTCTGATACCCAGCAAGGTGAGGAAAATCCAGCCCTACAATCACTAGCTCTTTCTCCCTCCCGAGAGCAGGGCTTATAGAGGGCTGAACCAATCAGGGCGAATGATGAAGTAACCCCTTGCTGCTGCTCCTAGCTACCACCTTCCATGTTGGTCCCAGCACTGGCCTGGACACACTTGGATAGCTTCTCCCTTGAAAGAATATCAGCCCGGAGGAGAACTGGCAGGATAATCAGAGACCAACTTATGTGGGACTCAGTCGGTGGAAGTTACCCCACTAAGCTGGAATGGGCCCTCCAAGAGAAAACGGGGGGGGGGGGGGGGGGGGGGAGGGAAGCTCAGAGGTACACTGGCTACCATCTGCCAGAGACCCCTGCAGTTGCTGTGGGGTAAACCATGTTTGCCATCCTATCCTCTCAGACCCAACTTCTGGCCTCCACCCCTGGACACCTCCCCAGGAACACCAAACCTCAGCTCCTAGCCTCCCCAAATGATCTATCTCTCAGACAGAGTAACTGCTGGCTCTTCCCGCAAGGCTTAAGTCTGACGTGCCAGGATCTGGGGAAGGGGAGCCTCGGAGCTCCCGACCTAAGCAGGAGCCTTCGACTGGAGGCCCTGTTGGCTGATCCATTTCAAGGAAGGACAAACAGAAGCAGAATTCTCTTGGCCAGGTCTCCAAGATCAGGCGGTGCCCACGGGCCCTGCGCCCTGCCTGGGGAGGCCTGATACTCTCCACCCCAGGCGATGCCTCCGCAGCCAGGGCTGCCCGCCGGGCCTGGAGCGCTCCCTCTGCCTGGACCTTGTAATTATGTTCCACAGCCGGGGAAACCGCGGGCCTCGCAGCATCTGGCTGCGGTTGCGAACTTTTGTTTCAAGATGCGCGACTATTTATAGAAGGAAAACTGGTAGGATAGTAATTTCCTAGGAGCTGGAGGAGAAATTGGCCGCGTCTTTATTAAAAGGGGTGGTGGGGGCGGGGCAATTTATCAAGACTGTGGCCACGGGGAGGGGAGGGGGTGGTGCAGGGAGCGGGAAGGCGGCTGCTGCCTCTGGCCGCGTTAGGCGACCCCGGACGTGGCCCGCGTGTTAAGGAGGGGGCGGGGGAGGGGAGGAGAGGGAGAGGGAGCGCTGGCTCTGAGGTTTAATCAGTAGCATCCAGCTTCAATTCCCCCAAACGGCGGTTCCATAAATCAAACTTCTTTTTAAATCGGAGGCCAAAGCATATGCGTCCCATTAGGAATCGGGCGAAGCCACCGCTGTGCGGACGCGCCCCCTCGACTCGTAGGGCCGATTAGGGCCCTGCCCGGAGCTTCCCCGTAGCCTGGTGAGCGATGCTCCGCATACTCTCTAGACCTTGATTACCTGCGCGCACAGTGTGCGCCCACCTCGCCTCATGGAGAGGCGTCTAGCAGAGGAGAGGTCAAGGCCTCCCGGTGTGGAAGGACAGCACAAGTGGCCACAAGACTTCAGGGAACAGCCTGGGCACGCTGTCTGGTGGGGCGCAGCATGCACGTGTCTGCTGCCAGTGTATGCGCTGGGAAGTGGATGTGTGCCTGTAGCTCTCCTTAGTGTGGCAAGGCCATACGCACCGCGTGGGTTAATACGGCCTAGGGAAAGGGTCTCTGGCTGGTCCAGGATTACGCTGGGACGCGACTGGCTAGCTCTGACTCTCGCGCTCAGTGCACATAGCCTAATCTGCAAAGGCAGTCGGACCGCTCTTCAGCCACCTTTCCTCCGACCCCTAAGCTAAAATTTCTCGTTGACACAGCAGTTCCCCAGGTAATCTACCTCGGCGGTTTAGGCCAGCAAAGTGACCCAAAGGTCCCCAGTTTCTTTGCGCGCAGGGCATCCAGCACCCCACCCGGGACCATCTTGCCACCTCCCCACTCCCTCCTCCAGCAGTGATGGCCAGGGGCTCTCCTCCCTCCCACCCCGCCCGCCACCCGCGGCACTCACAGGTAGCTGCCGCTGGACAGAAGAAGAAAGATCTGCGGGCAATAGACGGAGACCAGCGCGCTGCGCGGCGACAGGAGGAGCATGGTGGGCTGGCGCGCCTGGCTGGGCTGGGCAGGCCCCACCCGCAGGGCTCCTGGGCCAACTGAGGTTGGGGTCTCCGCGGCCCTCCCTGATGCAGGGCAGCAGCGCTGGGCGCTAGGGGCCAGGGCTCGGGGGCCGGGGGACAGTGCTCGCCCGTGTCTCGCTGCCAGGACCTCGCATCTTGCTGTATCTGGGGCAGTAGTGGGCGCTGGGGCTGGAGTTCGGGGCGGGGGCCCGGAGGGGGGCAGTAAGCGCTCCTTAGTGGCTGTCTGGTCCTCTGTCCGTCTGTCGGTGCGAACCGGTTCTGTCGTTCACTCTGGCTCAAGTCTCCAAGTCTCCCGAAGCGCCGCAGCTGCCATTGGACAGGCCGCCCCTACATCCGCCTCCTCCGCGGGCGGGTTTTTTTAAAGGGGAGGTTGACCAGAGTGTGCGGCGGGTGCCGCCCCCAGGGTTTGCCCAAGTTGCCTTGGCCGGGATACCCTCGCCACAACCTTTGGCGAGAAACACCGCTACGGAGAGCGCATCTCCGGGAGGCACTGCGCGGAGGCGTGTGCGCCTCTTAGGGGCTGTGCTCGGCAATGTGTGCTCCTGTATGCATGCGTGTGCTTGCATGTTTCTGCAGGAGCATGGGCGGTATGGGAGCCCGCAGGTGTGTGTGCACAGATGCTCCGTGTGTGCTGTCCCTCTGTCTGCATGGAGCCTGGTTAGGGATGGTTGGGTGTGGGTCCCGCTCACTGCATCTGGGCCAGCTCTGTTCTGCACCCCTTCGGAAACTCAGGCAGGGAAAGGCTTCCATC
The DNA here is from genome assembly GCA_902729485.2 of Mus minutoides. Taxonomy (NCBI): domain Eukaryota; kingdom Metazoa; phylum Chordata; class Mammalia; order Rodentia; family Muridae; genus Mus; species Mus minutoides. The sequence goes on from LR749587.1 coordinate 894,992, forward strand.
TCACAGGGCCATCACCTCTGGCTTTTTCATCTCTAATCTTTTTCTCTTTGAGGAACGTTTGTTTGTTGGCAAGGAGAGATTCTTCTAAAGAGCCTTCCCTTTTCTACTAATTCTTTTTTTATAGTCTAGAAACAGATTAGGGTCCCATCTCCTATTTCTGCTGAGCCTGGCTACATCGGTATGTCTTTGTATAGAGCTTTATGTCAGCTGGGGGAAGTCTCAGAGCAGGGAGGACAGCAGGAAAGGAGGAGCTGTGTGTGGTACAGTCGTGGTCCTAAAGACTAGATCTGCAGCTCCTGGACTTAGCACGGAGTCAACCAGGAGTCAGAAACCTCCCTTACCTCCAGACCTCCCTGTCCTTTGCCCCTTTGCTTCTCCCAACCACAAAAGCAGGAACAAGCCTAGCACAGGGCTGGTCCTGGCACCTCAGTGACCTTGGCTGCTCCCCACTCCACCTTGGCCTCCTCCAGGACAGCAGCTCCATCCATAGGGACCTTAGGTTAAGTGTTGTGACTCCCCAATGTCATTGTGCTTGGAACTTGCTGAGAACCGGAGGTACTCCTGTTTTTGGATTTTGAGGGCTGGATTCTGGTTCGTGCTAACACGAGAGGTGTATGTGTGTGTGTGTAGCAGGGGGGGGGGTTATTAAATGCTCTGATGGGATTTCTGGAGGCCCGGTCACACATACAGAAACATGGGGAGGGGCAGGTTCTGGGGCCTCCATCACAAAATAGTCCCTCCCACCAAAACTATCCAGAGGAGTCCCCAGAATGGCTCCCACACCTTGGACCTCGCAACCATTGGCAATAAGAAAGGCTTCACTGGTGGGTGCCACCATATCCCACCACCTAAGGTCAGGGCAAAAGCCACCTGAACCAATCCCTCAGCAGTTCCAAGGGGGACACTACCATGACCCTGCTCTTTTCAGATGAGAGCGAGAGGGTGAGAGGCTGCTCCAGACACCTGCCAGGAGTGATATGGGATGACCACTCCAAAGAGATGGTGTTCACAGCACCTACCCCCTTAGGTCCCATGGGAAGGCACACACACACACACACACACACACACACACACAGAGAGAGAGAGAGAGAGAGAGAGAGAGAGAGAGAGAGAGAGTAGAGACCAGCTTTCAGACTCCCATTTGCTGGTCCCAGGGTGAGTCACTGGCTTCTCTGACTGTCCTTTCTACTGGGTCTTTGGGATTTTTATTTTTTGAACTCAAGAGGAGGGGTTGGGGGGAGCAGCTTATGGAGGGAGACAAGTTCTCCCTTCGGGGCTCTTGGGCAGAGGAAAGCTTGCTTAGTCCTACCAGATAGTGGTCACAGGCGTCTAGGAGCCCAGGCTGGGCTAACCCCCTCTCTACTCAGTACTGATCACCAAGTTGTTCAGGGCACCACAGCCAAAAGCCTTCCCAGCCATGAAAGATGAGATAAAAGCATGAAACCCAGGTACCACTCCAGGGATACCCCCCAACCTCGGGAACCCAGATACTTATGCTGACACTTTTTCCCGTTTGATGATAAGAGGCCTTTGCTGAGGAAAAATGGTGAGCAATGGAAGCCAGGGCCGGTGGAGTCAAGCACCCAACTCAAAGGCCTTGGCGCCAGAGCCAGGTAGCTGGGATCTGCATGGAGCCCCCTCCCAAAGGGCGGTGGGTCCCTTCACAGGCCCAGGAGATTCATTACAGGCTGCTGAGAGTCCGGGAAGCAGTGGCCTGCCCACCCTGCCCCCATCCCAGCAAGCTCAATGCCCCGACACCCCTCACCTTCATAAACAAACACCCAGGGACACAGCCTACCCTCACAAACCTACAATAAACACAACCACTCTCAGCCGCAGACACTCCCGCCCAGGTCTGCAGGAATAAGGAAGGGACTTTCTATCCTGCCTCTGAGGCCACCAGGTTTGGTTCCCTACCCCTCTCTGGGCCTCAATTTCTTCACCTGTAAGATGGCGGAGGTGCAGAGGGCCGGGAAGGGTGCTGATCTTCAGCGACTGTTTCTACTTCTCGCCTGGAAAGCCGGTCTCCCAGGTACCGGAACCTGCCCCTCCTACAGGTCTGGTCACTGGCCTTCCTAGGGCCAAGATGAGGCTGGCCTCAGAGCGCCGGGCGGCACATAGTAGGATCGCCCGGCAAGGCGGGCACAGATGCCCACAGGTGCTCCGAGTGGGGGTGGGGGTCTGGGCCGGGCCGGGCCGCCAAGAATGACTAACGCCCGCGAGGTGCGCTGCGCTCCGTTCGGTCACACTGCCCCTCCACCCCCAATCCAGGGAGGCCGAGACAGATTCTGTCTAAAGGAGATCGCGGCTCAACAGGTAAGGACTCGGCTAGGTTCAGGAATGTGGAAATACGACTCGGAGCAGCTACGGCGGCGGCGAGCAGCGAGCGCGGCCCGCCTGAAGCCCGCCCGCCCGGCCGCGCCAGGGGGAGCTCGGCGAGAGGGGGCCGGGCGCAAGGCCCCGGGCGGGCGGGGGCGCGGGCCCCGGACGGAGCCTGAGGCTGCTGCGCCAGCCCCACGGCCCATCCCGAGCCAGCCGGACGAGTTGTCAAGGTAATTTCAACATGTCCGGGTGATGGATAGAGACGAAGGGCCCCGGCCGGTGCAAGGCCTGCGCGCTCGCGGCGAGTGCGCGCCCCGATCTCCCCCGCCGGGGATGCCCCCCGCACCCCTCCCTCCCGGCCCGGCGCGCCCTCCCGGCGGCTAGCGCTCGGCCCGGGCTCGGCGCCCAGCGCAGCCCGGGGGAGGGAAGGCGCGTCCCACCCCCGAGGCCTGGAGCCCAAACAGGTGAAAGTACGCGCCCGGCACGCTCGCCGCTACCCGCGAGCCCCGCTGCGGCCGTCCGCGGACCGCGCTGTCCCTACTGCGTATTGACTCCGCGCCCCTCTGGAGGATCTCTGGCTCCGGGGGGCTCGGTTGAGTCTCAACGAGGCTGAGACGAGGGCCGGAGATACCAGCCAGCCCGGCTACTTCAAGAAACGCCCTCCCCCACCAACTCTGGTCCCCAGGTCCGCTGGAGGAGGTTCTGGTGGCTGCCGGTTCCCCGTCTGCCGCCCCCCTCCCCCGCCCACAGGAATACTCACCCGAGCTTCACGTAGAGGACGCCAAAGCAGAGAAACACGTAAAAGATCCACTTTCGAAAGTTTCTGTGCATGATCCAGGGAGGGGGGCTGCGCCATAGACAGCTGCGGCCGGAGGGGACGCGCGGGTGGGCAGGGGCCAGGGAGCTGCGGTAGGACCACGCTCAGCCGGCGCTTCGGCTCGGGAGGCGGTCGACGCGTGGGCACCCGGCACGCGTTGCCACCATGGTGAGCCCAGGGCGCCGCAGCCGCCGCGTGCGCCCGGGGGAGTGACCCGGGCGGGGAACCGCGACCTCGGAGCCCAGCGGAGTGACCGTGGGACTCTGCGAGCGCAAGCCGGGGCCAGGAGCAGCGGGCGGGCGCTGCCTCCACTGGGCTTAGCCGCCTGGGGCCGTGCGCGCCTCGCGGTGCGCCGGGGCGGCCAATGTGTCCGCACTTGTCCGCCTCCCCAGGTGACTCGCGGCCCCGGCAAGCGAGCCGCGAGCAGGCGAGCGCGCCCCAGGTAGAAGGATCCGCCTCCCGCCCGCCCTCCTCTCTCGCAGCGCGCTCTCTCGCGCGCGCTCCCTGGCTCTCCCCTCCCTTTTCTCCTCCCTCCCCCGTGACACACGAACGCATCTAACCCCTCGCCCCCCCTCCCCAGGCCAGCTCCCTTCCGATCGCCCTCTCAGGACTGCGTGGGAAGAGGGGAGGGAGGGGAGAGGGTGCGGCTCCAAAGAGACACCTGCGCTCCTCAGAGACAGTGAGGGTGGGGGCTAAAAAACTACCCTCTCAGGGCTTGGTGGTCACTTGGTTTCCAGTTTCTAGTTGAAGAGAGAGAGACCACCCACCACCATCTCCTTTCTATGTGCAGACATCTTTCCCCTAGATGTTACTTACGTGGGTGCTTCCAGGGCCACAACTCCGGATCAGGCATTGTTACCTGCCCAACAAACTTCGGGGAAAACTCGTTCCAGCGCTCGGCACTGCAGAGCGCAAGCAGAGAGTGGGACTTGAGACTGGTAGGCACACCAGCCTGCCCAGCATTAAAAGTGGCACCATGACAGAGGCTCAGAAAGGCATCCTTGGAGAGTCCCAGTCTGAGGATTCTGTCTTACGCTGCAGGCCTGTCCGATGCGGGCGTCAGATCTGATTCTTGTTGAACCGCTAAAGTGGGAAGTCAGACTGGCCTAGGTGCCTGGCACATCCTGTGGTGTGTCTCGCTTGATCCTATCCTGGATAAATGGGTGACAGGGATACTGCCTGTCACAGCTAGGTCTGTCCTAGCTCAGCGGACCAGCTAGTAACCAGAAACATGGTGGGTGGGTGGGGGAGCCAGTTTTTCAAGCATCTTCAGTCCTGGACAACAGTATCAAATGGCGCCCTTATGATAAGGGGATGAAGTCGGAGGTGGCGCTCGTCTTTAAACTGGCCAACACCCAATTGCCTGGAGTGGAAATGAGGAGGGGTAGGAGGGGGCGCTGTCCTCAGCCCGGAACCTCGAGCTCAAAAGCTACCGTCGTCCCTGCCCCTAATCCCCTCTTAATCTCTCCAAATCCTCTGAACTTTTGCCACGACCCGACCCCGGGAGAGAGAGAGTCGCTCCTGAACCCCAGGTCCAGAAGCCAGCAGGTGCAGCTGTGCAGATCGGTTTTGAGTTGGAGGACTCTTTAGAAAGGAGAAATTGGACATCACAAGCAGGGAAACTAAGGCACAGATGTCAAACGGTAGTTGCAGTCCCACACCACTGTCCCCCGAAAACAAGAACTCTGGGGACATTGCACAACTTGCTAGGCAGGGAGCTGAGCTGGGCCAGGTGGCTGGGAGCAAGCGGAACAGACTGGGAGCTTGGCAGGTGGATGCTGCCACCCCGTGGCGACAGGGAGTGTCGCTTGCCGCCAGAGCTGGACTTGAGATGTTTAGGGATTCTTTACCTTGCCTTGGAGTCTGGGGGCCATTCCACCGTCGCCACCAACAGCCCCTGTCTTGGAGTCTGTTAGTGAGACAAAATATTTATGTGGCTGCAGTGGGGCTGGAATAGCAACAGCATCCACATACCATCCCCCCTGAAACAAACAAACAAACAAACAAACAAACAAACCCTGGGCTCTTAAGATTCCTAACCCATCTCCAGCCCTGTCAGATCGGGAGGCCCAAGATAGTGTTGGCCTTGGTATTCTCTAGGAGGGTTATGTCAGAGAAAAGTGGGTACTTCTCTTGGTAGATGGGACCCGACCTGCTTCTAGGCCTTAGTTTCCCCAAAACAGAATGCAGGGTTGTCGAAGTACCACATAGGGTCTGTAGCACAGTGACGTGCTGCCCCCTACCGGCAACAGGTGGGAAGCAGCACCGCCCAGGCATCCTAGGAGACCCAGAATCACAGAGGGGCTCCTACCCATCATTTGACCTTGCAGCTTGCAGAAGAAGGTTAAAGCTTAGCTCCAAGGTCCCCCACATCTGCCCATGGGATAAGGTGGGGACTTGCTTCTGCCGGCGAGCTTCTCTCAGAAGGGCTAGGTTGGGATTGGTATGAGGAAGACAGAAGTCTCCAGAGCCTGGACAGCTTGAGGGCCTGGTTATCTGTGGGTTCAGCCAAGCTCAGCTATCCTTGCTGTGCTTCCTTCTTGTTGTTGTTGTCGTCGTCGTCGTCGTCGTCGTCGTCACCATTGCCGTGGCTGGCCGACCAGCAGGCTATGTTGCTGCCTCTGCTGCCACCACCACCACCACCACCATCATCATTCTTATCCTCCATGGTGTTTGTAGTGGCTACTCCTGGTTGTCAACTTGACTATATCTGGAATGGACTACAATCCAGAATCCGAAGGCTCACCCGTGATCCTAATCTAGAGGCTGGGAGATACAAGTTTCTAACCTGGATCTTGGCATGAGGATCTTGAGGCATAGTGGCTATGAATTCCAGAAGATTAAGACAGGGAGACCTCTGAGTTCAAGGTCATCTGGGATTAAAGGCGTGGTGGCACACACCTTTAATCTGGGCCTCACCTTCTGCTGGAGACCTACAGAAGGACATTAGAAGAAGGAAGATATTCTCTCTCTCTCTCTCTCTCTCTCTCTCTCTCTCTCTCTCTCTTTCTCTCTCTCTCCTTGGCCTGCTTGCCTTGTGGGACTGAGCAACTTCTAGATCCTTGGACTTCCATTCACAGCTGCTGCTGACCATTGTTGGGAGTTGGACTACAAACTGTAAGCAATCAACAAATCCCATTACTATATAGAGACTACCCATAAGTTCTGTGACTCTAAATCACTGACTAATACAGTGATTTTCTGAAATATCCACCCCAAAATGAGTGAACAGTCATTGGTGGATGCACATCTAGATGAATGGGTATACGGGTAGGTGGTGCATGAGTGTGTCAGTAATGAATGCATAGATGGATGGCTTGATGAGGGGGAGAGTGGATGGATGGGTACACGGATGCATGGGTAGGTGGGTAGAAGTGATGGATGTGTACATTCATAGAGTGTATACGTAGATGGATGGTGTCTTATATGGGGTTTCTGTTGGGATAAACACCATAACCAAAAACAACTTGGTGAAGTTGTTTTTCTTTTTTTCAGTCAAGAATCAAAGGAAATTAGAGCAAGAAGTCAAGGCAGGAATCTGGAAGGGAAGTCCCGAAGGAGTGCTGCTTATTGGCTTGCTCCTCTTGGTTTGCTTAGCAGGCTTTCTTATAGTAACCAGGACCACTATCCCAGGAGCATACGCGCACTGCCCACAGTGAGCTGGGTTCTCCCATGTCTGTCATTGACCAAGAAAAGGCCCCGTTATCTTACCCACAGGCCAGTCTGGTGGGGGCATTTTCTTAATTGAGCTTTCCTATTCCAAAATTACTCTTGTATCAAGTTAACAAAACAGGCCAGGACAGTTGGTTCCTTCTCAGCTTGACACACAAAGACATAGCTGTTTGGTTAGAACTTTTCCTTTATCATTTGTCCCTAAGATAGGATGGTAATATTAATACTACAATATAAAAACGCTCCAACTTTGTTTTTATTAGAGACAGGGTCTTTCTATGTATCCCTGGCTGGCCTTGAACTCACCTTTGTGAGTTCTACCTGCCTTTGTATTCTGAGCTCTGGGATTAAAGGAATGCACCACCATGCCTGGCAAACGTTCCAATTTTTGAAAAGTCCTACAGTCCTTGAAAGTTCAAACACAAGTTTAGTCTCTTTAAAATATCCAAGGTCTCTTTAAAAGTTCAAAGTCTCTCTCTAAAATATCCAAAGTATCTCTAAAATTCCAAAGTTTCTCTAAAATACCCAAGGTCTCATAGCTGTGAGCTCCTGTAAAATCAAAACCCAAGCTAAATGCTTTCTTACTCCAAGAGAGGCGGAATTGGGGCACGGTCACAATCAAAGCAAAGCCAAACCAAAGTCCAATGGTGTAAAGAGTTCAGCACTTGTCATTTGGGACTCTTCTAGAGGCCAGCTGACCCGTGGCACTTCTATGGCTCTGCCATCTGTAGCACATACAGTTTGTCTCCTAAATTCAGACCAGCTCCAGGCCATAGTTGTTGCTGTCCTTGGTGGTCTTCCCATGGTACTGGCATCTCCAACACGCCTCTGTAACTGAGCTGTACCTTTACCAATAGCCTCTTCTGGATTCTCTTCAGGAACTCTGAGTCTACCACACGATGCCAAGCCTCAGCTTCTCTTCACAGTCCATTCAATCCTGGGGCTTTACTTCAGCTGAGGCATTCGTGGATGAGCAGGTAGGTGGGTAGATGCATGCTTCAATAGATATGTGCATCCGTGGGTGTGGGTGTCAATGGTGAATACCTCAATGGATGCATGCATTAGTGGATGTATGTATCAGTGGATCTGTGCATCAGTGGATGAGTTTATGATCTCTCATGGTGCCAAGTCTCTTCACACATCCAAAGCCAGTACCACTTGGGAGACTCGTACACATTATCAAGTTCAGCTGCCAGCACAAAGTACAGCTTTGGCTCCCTCTGGACCACAGCTTCTGTGTACTAACCCTGGGAAAACATTTCCCAGAAGATTCATCCTCAGTGATGCTGGTCTCACAACTGATTCTTCAACTTCACCTGACCAGCATCAATTATCCCAGCAAAGCAAAGTTTTCACTTTAGTGCTTCTTAATTCAAAATATCACATAAATGGCCTTGGTAGTGTCTTTGCTTCCCTCTGAAACTTCACGACCCGGGTTTGCATTGTCTGATCTTCTCTCAGTGCTACTCCAAGTTCCCACAAAAGCCAATCAGCTCTGAGCACTCAATGACTTTTCTAGCCCAAAGTTCCTAACACCTCCACAATCCTTTCCAAAACAACACAGTCAGCAACACCCCACTCCCGGTACCAGTTGGTCTTAGTTGGGATTTCTTTTTTTTTTTTTTAATATTTTATTTATTTATTATATGTAAGTACACTGTAGCTGTCTTCAGACACTCCAGAAGAGGACATCAGATCTTGTTACAGATGGTTGTGCGCCACCATGTGGTTGCTGGGATTTGAACTCAGGACCTTTGGAAGAGAAGTCGGTGCTCTTAACAGCTGAGCCATCTCACCAGCCCCCGAGTTGGGGTTTCTATTGTTGTGATAAAACACTATAACCAAAAGCAACTTTGGAGACAAAGTTGCTTATAGTTACACATCATAGTTCATCATCAAAAGAAGTCAGAGAAGGAATTCAAAGCAGGAAATGAAGTAGAAGCAGTATAAGAAGCCATGGAAAGGGCTGGTGAGATGGGTCAGTGGGTAAGAGCACCCAACTGCTCTTCCGAAGGTGATAAGTTCAAATCCCAGCAACCACATGGTGGCTCACAACCATCCATAACGAGATCTGGCTCCCTCTTCTGGAGTGTCTGAGGACAGCTACAGTGTACTTACATATAATAAAATAAAATAAATCTTAAAAAAAAAAAGAAGCCAAGGAAAAATGGTGCTTATTGGCATGCTCCCCATGCCAGTTCATCCTTCTTATAGTGACCAGGACCACCAGTGGTGGCCACAACCCACAGTGAGCTGGGTTCTCTAATGTTAGTCATCAATCTAGTGAGGGCATTTTCTCAATTGAAGTTCTTCCTAACTTGTGTCAAGTTGACATAAAACTAGCTGGTGAGTAGGTGAGTAGATAGATGCATGTTTGGGTGTATGCATAGATAGATGAAGTCATACATGGATGGAAAGGTAGGTAAGACACAGATGTAGACATGCATGGATGAATGAATGGGTAGGCATGTGGGTGGATGGGTACATGATGGATGGACTGAGAAATGGGTGGATGGGTGGGTGAATGGATTTCTTGATGGATAATGGGTATGTGGATGGATAGACACACAGATGGATGTGTGGAAGGATGGATGCATGGATGGATATATGCATGGATGATGAGTAGGTGGTTAAATGAATATAAGGGTGAATTCATGGGTGAATTTGTCGTGGAAGGATGTACCCATCATCCTCATGTAGACCAGCATGGGTTATGGAGATGGAATCAACTCTAGGTGCTTTGCCTGGGACATTCCTGGGTAGTTTGTTTGTTTGTTTGTTTGTTTTGGTCTAGTTGATCCGTTTTTAGTTTTTGAGATAGGGATGGCATCTGTACATAATAACCCTGGCTCACTATGTAGAGCAGGATGGCCTCAAATTCACAGAGATAGGCCTGCCCCTGCCTCTTGAGTACTGGGGTTAAAGGCATGTACCACTGTGAATGGCAGAAAGTTTTAAGCACTGAAAGTTTCCCATCTCAGGAACTCATCAGTCCTAGCCAATCACCTCAGATCTAAAATAAAAGTGAAGAAATCAGAATCCCCCTCAAGCAAGTGATTTCTCTGGGACACTGGCAAGATGTCCTCTGGGACGTTTCTCAGGGAGTGGTCTCAGAGGGCTGGGCTATGGGCGTGGAAGGCGATGAAAGCCAATACCAACTTACATTTAGTTGACAGGCGCTGTGTGCTAGGCTCCATGACTGCACAGCCCCTCTGAGTCCTCGAAGGACCCTACAAAACAGGTTTTCCATTATTCCCATACCCTGGAGTCATTTCTGAATGCCTGGAGCATGGGTTCTCAGCCTCCCTAATGTTGCAACATTTTAATACAGGACCTCATGCTGTGGTGAGCCCAACCATAAAATTGTTCTTATTGCTACTTCATGCATTGCAACTGTAATTTTGCTACTGTTACATCATCACAATGTAATTATGTGCGTTTTTTCAACGGTCTTAGGCGAACCCCCCTGAAAAGGCCATTCGACCCTCAAAGGGGTCTGGACTCAGGTTGGCTTAGATAGTCCAGTCTAAGTCAGATACAGACCTGGGATATGGAGGAGCAGGTGGATGCATGAAGTAAATGAATAAAATAAAATCCCACCTCCATTTCTCCTGTTATCTTTGTCCCTTGTGCTACTTTGACACTCCAAGTTAATTTCTGCCCCAGGACCTTTGTACACGCTGTCCCCTCCAGCAGTGTTCTTCTTCTGGTTGTACCTTGGCTCAGCTAAGTATTCCACCTCAGAGATCCCCCAAAGTGCACGCGCGCGCGCGCGCACACACACACACACACACACACACACACACACACACACGCACTTTTCCTCCCAAATATACCCATTGGCATTCTTTTTTGTTTTGTTTTTGTTTTTTGTTTTTCGAGACAGGGTTTCTCTGTGTAGCCCTGGCTGTCCTGGAAATCACTTTGTAGACCAGGCTGGCCTTGAACTCAGAAATCCACCTGCCTCTGCCTCCCGAGTGTTGGGATTAAAGGCGTGTACCACCATGCCCGGCTTTCTATTGGCATTCTTTATTGTGACACTAGCTACTCTCTGAAGAAAGATGCCATGTCTTATCTGTCTGGCTTCCTTTAGCATTTACAGGAACCACTGCAAAGCTTACCTCGGTTAGAACTCTACCCTGGGGGCAGCGAATAAGTGTTCTATTAAGTAATTATTTGAATGAATTAAGGGGTGAATGAATGACTTTGCAGAAAGCAACAGGCATGTGTGACATGTACTGTTTCCTGTTGTAAAGAGAGGGACCTGACCCAACTCCCCTGAACCTAGAGGTTAAACACCCCCATCTCCAGCATCGGTCACACCTGGTTGTTGCTTCGCCCCTCCTTCCCTGCTTCCGTGTGGCATCCCGTGAGGGACACGCATGTGATGTGGTCACTGGCATTTCCTGAGTTCCAGCAGCTCCAGCCCCATAGTGCCCTGGGCTTGCCCTGATGCTGGACGAGCAACTGGGGACCTCTAAGCTCAGGCAGACGTAGGAACAGAAGCAGAGACTGATGGACAGGGCCAAGCTCACATTGCTGGGGCAGTGTGCTGGCTTGTTTGATGCCAAGACTACAACACAAGCGGAGTCATTTGGGAAGAGGAGGCTCGACTGAGAAATTTTTTGCCCTACCTGATTGGCCTGCGGGCAAGCCTGAGGTGCATTTCCTTGATTCACGGTGGATGTGGGAAGGACCAGCTCACTGTAGGCAGTGCCACCCTGGGCAGGTGGTCCTCGATGGTCTGAGAAACAGGCAGAGGAAGCCATGGGGAGCAAACAACCTTTCTCTGTGACCTCTGCCTCAGCTTCTGCCCTGCATTCCTGTCCTGACTTCCCTCAGTGATGGATGTGAAAGCCAAATAAATTCTCCTCCCCCCCCCCCAGTTGCTTTTGGTCATAGAAACCTTAAACTAAGACAGGAAAGTAGGGTTCTCACCCACATCTGTCAGAGCTGGGCTCTTGCCCATGCAACCTCTGCATGGGGCAGAAGCAGAGGAGATGTCCCTGCGGCCACTGCTGGGAAACCCTAGTCCAGGAAGAGAAGGGTCACTAAGGATGGCCACAGATCAGTAATAAGGTCTTAGGGGAGACTAGGTGATTCCCAGAGGGACTGGGGCAGATGGGAACAGGAAGAAGAAAAGGGGAGGTGTGGTGGGTTCTTCGAGATGCCCTGTAGGGGCCCCATTAGTGCCCAAGACACTGGCAACCTATGAGACAGGTGCCCTTAAAGTCACAATCTTTTGATTCCATCAGAGCTTACCCTTCCAGGTTGGATTCCATTTCCTGAGCTCTCTAAAAGCCGAGTCTGCAGCAGCTGTAGCCAAAGAGGCTGTGAGAATGAAGGACAGGAGAGTTGGGCCTCTGTAGTAGTGACAGCCCTGAGGAGGACCAGCTTCACGGTATACATAAGACCAGTGGTGCAGGACTTAGATACTCAGAAAAGGAGACAGAAATTCAAACCCCAAGACAGCATAAGCAATGCCCCCAAAATTTGGGGTGCCATGCATCGTGGCCTGCATGGGGAGCAGGGGCTTTGTGTTCTGCCATGGGGGAGCTACTGAAGATTTCTGGGGAGAGAGAAGAGTATCAGAAGTAGGCCCTGGATATGAGATGCCTCCTGCCTGCCTGACCAGCCAGGTCTAGCATCACCCAGGGGCAGATTCTGCAGTAGCGGGGGAGGGGCCCTATATGCAAGCTGGGAGGTTCTGGAGACAAAATCTGATTAGGAAGGAAGGATCCTGGACCATAACATCAATGACTGGTGGTTTTAAGTCTCTTTCTAGATCCTGGTAGCTTACACAGCTGCCCTGCCCTCTCTCCAGCCCCCATGTGGTGTGTGTGTGTGTGTGTGTGTGTCTGTCCTGCTCCAACCTCTATCAGGCAAAAGGCAGGGCCTTGAGAGAGAAAAAGGGATTGAGGCTCTTCCCAGAGAAGAAGTGGGGGAGCCATCGCTGGGATGGGCAGGCCAAGATACAGGAGTCTGACAGGCCAAGAGCAAGAGAGGGAGCCTGCCCCTGGCCAGGACCACAGTCTCCAGGAGCCTGCACTGTATGGATATGGCCAGTAGGGGTGTGTGTGTGCACAGACCTGCTGTGCCTTTAAAACAGGTGATCTGTGTTCCCAACAGAAGCCCCTTCTCAGGCCCAGAGGGCAGGCCACAGTCTAGCTGAACCCTGATCCTGAGCCTGGTCTAGCTTGACCTGCCATGAACATAGATGCAGTCAGTGGCTTAGGACGGATGCCTCTCTTCTAGTGTAATGCAGACCAGGGCACTGGGATGTTCTCTCTGAGAGTGAGGATGCAGGCAAGGCCTATTAAGGGGAGTTTGTCTGCTGTGGTTCGTTGCTCCTAAAAGTCAACAATGCTCAGCGCATACTCCCAGTCCTTGATTTCCTTCTTGGCAAAGGTCCCACCCTTCCATCCCTCTTATTGCTGGTGATGGTTGCCATGGAGACACTGTGAGTGTGTGGTGGTGGTGGTGGTGGGAGGCTTCCAAGGAACAAAGGTCCCTTCCGGCCCATCCCTGGAGAACACTTTTAATCTCCTACTGGGCTCCTGTGCTGTTTGTCAACTTGACAGAAGCTAAAGCCATCTGGGAAGAGGGAACCTCAATTGAGAAAATGCCTCCATCACACCGGACTAACTGGGTAAGTCTGTGGGGGCATTTTCTTGATTAATGATTGATTTGGGAGGGTCTGGCCCTCTGTGGGCTGTGCTCCCCGACCCCAGGCATGTGGTCCTAGGTTGTATTTAAAAACGAACTTGAGAGCCGAGCGTGGTGGTGCACACCTTTAATCCCAGCACTCGGGAGGCAGAGGCAGGTGGATTTCTGAGTTCGAGGCCAGCCTGGTCTACAAAGTGAGTTCCAGGACAGCCAGGGCTACACAGAGAAACCCTGTCTTGAAAAACCAAAAAAAAAAAAAAAAAAAAAAAAAAACGAACTTGAATAAACCAGTAAGGAGCACTCCTCATGGCCTATGTTTCGGTTCCTGCCTCTAAGTTCCTGCCGTGCTGGAGTTCCTGCCCTGACTTTCCCCAGGGATGGACTGGGAACCAAACAACCTCTTTCCTCTCCAGGTTGCTTTTGGTCATGGTCTTTATCACAATAATAGAAAGCAGGCTAAGATGGCCCCTCAGAGGAAATAAATGGGTATGCAAGGCCAGACCTGAGCATTCTGGAGAAACATCTCCCCCACAGGGGTCTACCACCTAGAACTGGAGACATTCCTTCCCAATAGGTGTGGGGAAATCTAGAAATCATCCAATGACTGGTTGAGCAATCAAGACCTGGTGCCTTGAGTAAAGTGGGTGGCACATAAGGCAGGAGGATCAAAAGTTCAAGGTCAGGGCTGGAGAGATGGCTCAGAGTTTAAGGGCACTGGCTGCTCGTTCAGAGGTCCTGAGTACAATTCCCAGCAACCACATGGTGGTTCACAACCAACACACCCACACAACACACAGCTGTGTATTAAGGATGGATTGCGCAAGGCACCCAGAATGGTGAATGGTTCTTTGTAGGCAGTTGTCTTGTGTCCTGTATGATTTAGCAGAGTTCCTGGACCTCCCTCTTACCACACACTCATAGCCCCTCCTGTGAGGCATGACAACCAAAAGTATCTTCATATATTGCCAAATGTCTTCCTAGGGAACAAAATTGGACCATTAAAAGCCAGAGTTCTAAGCTATAATGTATAGTGTTTTCAGGGTGGGGGACCCAGGTCAACTGTGTGTGCCCAGTACATAGACTTGGTAACGAGGCTTATGCTAAGGCTTAATCAGAGCCAAGTTTTCAGTTTCAGGAAGCACGGCCATTCAAACAAAAACAAAAACAAACAAACAAAAAAACAAGTGACACTAATCTTGTACCTCTGACATCCTACTGATGCTAACTGGGTTTGGGCTACACCTAGCTGCAAGGGAGTCTGGGAGCTTAGGTTCACTTGCTGGCTAGGATCAGCCAACACTAAGTGACCCAGGGAGGATGGAACAATGGATTCTGGAAGACATCTGACAGCTTGCCATCTTTCTTAGATGCAGTCCCCACCATGACCTGCAGACTCCCTGCTGACACCCTTCTGGGCTCTTCATCTTGTTTCCACTGGTTCCTCTTATCTCCTGGCCCAGAGTAGATAGTCCCAGCTCTGGAGTATAGTGTAGGAACTTTGTGACCACCTGTCAGTCATGGTTTCCTCTGGTTCAGGCAAACTATACACCATTCCCCAAGTTGACCCATCTCTGGCTCTCTCAAAGTTTCCTCATTCTCCAGTGTTCTCCACATGCCACCTGTGAGTAGGTTCTAGCTTGCCACAGAAAAATCTAAACAGTGAGCATGCAGTTTTCTTTCTCATAAGAGAAGTTCAGTTATAGATTAAACACCAGATCAGGGCCCCACGGATCACTGAGGACATGGTTGCCATCCTGAACATGGAGCTAATCACTTCAGAGTGATTAAAATGGCCACAGGAGAATTCTGCCATCACATTTGGACTTCCAGGATGTTGGATGAAGGGCCAAAGAAGGGCTGTGGTTAGTCTTGGTTGTCAAACTGACTGGATATGGAATTAACTAAGAGACATGCCACAGGGTAAGTCTGGGAGGGTATTTCCAGGGAGCATTAACTGAAGGGAGAAGACCCTCCCTAGGAATGGGCAACACTTTGCCAGTGGCCCAGATATGAAGAGGCTTGAGAGAAAAGCAGTGCTGCCTGCCCATCTTTGGTTCCTGCAGGCAAGGGCATCTACCTGCTGCTGCTGCTGCTGCTGCTGCTGCTGCTGCTGCTGCTGCTGCTGCTGCTGCCGCCGTCACCAGCATTGTTTGCTATCATCAGAGTCCAGCTTCTTTGGCCTTCCAATGTGAGCTAAAGACCAGCAGCTCTCCAGAAAGTTCTCCAAGCTTGTGGCACCAGATTGGGCCTGCTGAGGCACCCAGCCTCCTGGGTTCCCAGTCTCTCTGGTTGCAGAAGGCCACAGGTGGCCTACCCAGTGGCCTTGTAAGCCACTCCAATAAATCCCTTTAGTAATATGCGCTCATTCTGTGCCTTCTGTTCTTCTAGAAAACCCTGCAAGGGCAGAGGGCAGTCTCTTGTCACTCCTAAATGTCCCTGACACTTTTGCATGTTCTCCACGTTGGCCACATGGCCACATCAAGCTGTAAGTCTGTTTAGAATAGGTCACCTTTTAGCTGAGCTTGATAAACCCAGTAGAAACTGGAGCTGTTACAAAGGGTCGGGGCATACATGGACAATCCCTGCCGTGTCCACTTCTCTGTACCCTGCAATTTTCCTTGTAGTCATGTTCTTGGATCCAGGAAGCCTGTAGGTGACACTTCTCAGACTTCCTTGCTGGAGACCCAGACTTCCCCCAACCCCCAAGCAGTGAGGGAGTAGAAAGGCACCATCCTCCTCTGTCACCCTGGAGTGCTGGGTCAATGCTGTCAACGTGGACCTTGTGGGTGTGGGGGTGCAGCTCATGGCCCAATGCTTATGCTTTTCTGCTTCTGTGATTACATTGACTCTCGAGTGTGTTCCCTGCCTCTCTGGTCAAGGGGGCCCCAAGTCTCAGCCTGTCCACCTTGACTGACCCAGTGAGGAAGGAGGTTCATGTCAGAGCCGGAGCCTGTCACTGTCCCTGGAAGGTGAATTGACCATTTTGTAGTCTGTAGCTGTGATCTCATTTTTTTCAAGTAGGTCTAAAAGTTGTAGATGGGCTGGCAAGCTGGCTCAGTGGGTAAAGGTGCTTGTAGCACAAGCCTGACAGCCTGAGTTCAATCCCTAGAAACCACATAAAAGTGGATGGAAAGAACAAACTTCACAAGTTATCCTGTGACTCTAACATGCAGGCCATGACATATGCATGCACACACACACACACACACACACACACACACACACACACACACACTAAAAATAATAACTTCTAAAATATAAACAAAATTATAGGTTCCTTTTTTTGACAGATCTCATATAAACCAAGCCAATGACCTTCAACTTTTTAAAAAGGTTTTATATATGTGTGTATGTATGTATGTATGTATATGTATGTATGTATGTATGTATGTATGTATGTATGTATGTATATACCATCACTGTGTTCAGACACCCTAGAAGAGGCCATCAGATCCCATTACAGATGGTTATGAGCCACCATGTGGTTGCTGGGAATTGAACTCAGGACCTCTGAAAGAGTAGCCAGTGCCCTTAAACTCTGAGCCATCTCTCCAGCCCTGACCTTGAACTTTTGATCCTCTTGCCTTATGTGCCACCACACAGTTTATGCTGTACTGGGGATTGAACCCAGAGCGTTGGTGTGTGTTGGGAAGCATGGCACCAACTGAGATACATTCCTACCCTTGAAAAGTCAGATGCTCTTATTCATCTCAAACACCAAGGACCACAGCATCAGGCTGACCAGAGGTAGCACTTGAGCCTGGGACCCTACATTCTCACACCATGGCCACCACAGAGGACTCATGAACAACAGACCTCCTTGTCTTAAAGCCGTAGCTCTCAACCTTCCTAATGCTGTGGTCCTTTAATACAGTTCTTTATGCTGTGGTGACACCCAACCATAAAAGTTGCTACTTTATAACTAATTTTGCTACTGTTATGATCATAATGTAAACATCTGATCTGCAGGACCCCTGAGAAAGGCTCATTGGACACTCCCAAAGGGGTTGGTACCCACAGATCGAGAATCACTGCCCCAAAGAGTAGGGGGACCTGGATTCACTGTGGTTGCATAATCACTGAGAAGGGAGTTGAACCCCCATATGCTCAGACTGTGGCTGGGTGGGGGGTCTGTCCTGGCTACGCTGGCTGCCCTACCTGCTCCTCTCTCACTGCATACACTGGAAGTGGACACTTAGCTTTGAGTTTCTCAGCCTCTGCAGAGGGCTCCTCCTTTCTACCCGAGGATGGTCCCAGGCTGTTAGGAGTAACATGCAGGTGTCAGGGTAGACTCCATCCTGTACTGGCCTGGGAAGTGCCTACTTGCTCAGCACACTCCAAGTGATGGTTTACACCATGAGCTAGATTTGAACCCAGTACACACCCTGTGGGAAACCACTCTTCTCCACAGCACCTCATCCACAGGGGCCCAGAAGCCCATGTAGCCGCGAGGCTAAGAGCAGAAACAGAGGCTCCTGGTCCCAGAGAGCAGACTCTCAAGGACAGGACTGCAGATGAAGATGGAGCCATTAGTCCTGACTGAGCCTCAGTTTCCCTCTCTGTGCTTGGTGCCTGCCTCTGCCACTCTCAGATGCAGAGAGCCTTTGGTAGGGCCTGGCATCTACGGAACATTCTTCTCCAGCACAGTCATCGTCCCCATGACTGACAATTTGGGTGGCTCTGGGGACACTTCCAAGATTATTAAGGTGGAAACTGCTCTGTGACCCTGCCTGAGAGGGGGCTGGGTCCTCTTCAGAGGTTTGGTGGTACTGAGTGTGCTCAGGGACCTCACTGCCCTCCTCTGAGGCCAGGGGGTCCCCAAAGAGGCTCTGGGTGGATGTTGCAGAGGGAGCGTCCGTGAAGTCTGGCCTCTGAGAGAGTGAATCTACAGGCCCATGCCAGCCCTGGCCCTCCAGACCACAAGAAGACGCAACACAAGTACGATGCCTCTGTTCAACTGCATTCCACTCAGACTTGAGCCATCTCTCCACATGCAGGGTACCCTGGTTGCTTTAGTTAGGCTTCTACTGCTGTGAACAGACACCATAACCAAGGCAACTCTTTTTTTTTCTAAGATTATATATATATATATATATATATATATATATATATATATATATATATATATATATATATATACCATTGCTCTCTTCAGACACACTGGAAGAGGGCATCAGACCCCATCACAGATGGTTGTGAGCCATCATGTGGTTGCTGGGAATTGAACTCAGGACCTCTGGAAGAGCAGTCAGAGCTCTTAACCACTGAGCCATCTCTCCAGCCCCCAAGGCAACTCTTATCAAGGATAACATTTATAAGATTCAGAGTTCACAGGTTTGGAGTTCACTCCATTATCATCAAGGTGAGAGCATGGCAGTGTCTAGGCAGGCCTGGTGCAGGAGGAGCTGAGAGTTCTATGTCTTCATCTGAAGTCTGCTAGCAGAATACTGGCTTCCAGGCCGCTAGGATGAGTTCACACCCATAGTGACACACCTACTCCAACAAGGCCACACCTCCTAATAGTGCCACTCCCTGGGCTGAGCATAGACACACCACCACACTTGTCTTCCTCAAGAGATAGGCAGTTAGACACATAGACATATAGGGGTCCCTCAGGAGCTGGTGTCTATGTAGCTTATTGGCCTGCATGAGGCTTTCAGTTCAAGCCCCACTACTGCCACACATGCAAACACAAGAAAAGTGAAGTGTGACATGCAAGAGCTTACAGGGGCCTGAGGGGCGCTTAGTGGAATCTGAGTTAATCAAGGAAATCTTCATTCCTACAATTGTGGACAACTGGTGTTGCTGCTTGGCCAATGAGTTATCAATGCAAATACTTTAAGGTATGGGGGATTTCGGTGTCTGTGTGTCTGTGGTATGTGTATGAGTGCTCTGTGTGTATGCGGTATGTGTGTGGTTTGGTGTGTGTGAGAGAGATGTAATGTATGTGGTATGTGTGTTTGTGTGGTGTGTGGTATGGTATGGTCTGTGTAATATTGTGTGGGGTGTGGTATTTTTGTGTTGTGTGTGTCTGTGTTGTGGTGTAGTGTGGTGTGGGTGATATATGTAATGTGCGTGGTGTGTGTATGATATGTGTGGTGTGTGTTTGGTGTATGTGGTGTGCTGTGTATGTGGTATAGTGTATGTGGTATGTATCGTGTGAATGTATGTATGTATGTATGTATGTATGTATGTATGTATGTATGTATTATGTGTTATGTATGGTGTGTGTATTTTATGTGTTGTGGTGTGTGTGTGTGTGATATGTGTGAGGTGTGTTTCCTACATGTATACCTGTGTACAATGTACCTGTAGTGCCCGTGAAGGCCAGAAGAGGGCATTGATATCTAGAGACTGGAGTTGCAGACAATTGTGAGGAGCCATATGGAAGTTGGGAATTGAACTCAAGTCCTCTGGAAGACCAGCCAGTGTTCTTAACCACAAAACTATCTCTGTAGTTCATGAAGCGATAAATCTGTTGACCAGATTTGTCTGACGGAAGCAGCTATCTTTAGGGCCTTTCCTGGTGGGTGTTTTATAATCAGGAGAAATGGATGCAGACTCCTGAAGCCCACACTGCCCACTGGGCCTCTGGCTCCTGGAGGAGGCTGCGGAAGGGACTCTCAGAGGTGCCACTCTCCTCTTCAGGGGAGAGTATGGACACACTTGTGGCCAGAGAATCAGAAGCCATTGTCCGTTGGAGATGCCATGGAAACTGACAAGAGCTGGGCCCTGGGAGCCCCAAGGAGATGCACACATCTAGAGATGGGGTTCTCACTTCTCAGTGCTGAGCTCCAAGAGTGAGCCAGGCAGGTCCAGCGAGAGAAGTCTGGCTTCAAGGGACAAAGGTGAGCTTGGCCAACACAGAGGACCTACATGGTGAGAATTTGGGCTTCTTTAAAAACCCAGTTATGTAATGTGATTATGTTTGTTTTAATCCCAAGTGTGGGATATGGGTCTGCGTCAGATTGTCCAAGGGTGAGGTCACAGGTTCGCACTATGATAAAGCCAGGCCATGTAAAAATGCTGCTTTGAACTTATAATGAGCTTATAGAATGAAACACTGCTTTGATTTTTTGGGGGGAGGGGTTGAGACAGGGTTTCTCTGTATAGCCCTGGCTGTCCTGGAACTCACTTTGTAGACCAGGCCGGTCTCGAACTCAGAAATCTGCCTGCCTCTGCCTCCCAAGTGCTGGGATTAAAGGCATGCGCCACCACGCTCCGCAAAACACTGCTTTGAACTTACTATCAACATCCTTCTGTAACTCTCCTTTTGTGTGACATTTTATCTGTGAGGTAATTTTATAAAGAACTTTTGTCTAAGAAGGTATAGGAAGGCCAGAGCAAAGGAATGAAGTGTGACATCTGCTGCTTCCTGGCTTACAGCTCCCCGTGGCCTGCTCAGCCTCCTTTCCTATAGAATCCAGGACCAGCCCATGGATGGCTCCATTCCCAATGAGCTGGACCCTTCTCCATCAATCACTAAGTATGAAAATGCCCCCATAGGTTTGCCTGCAGCCCTTTACAGAGACATTTTCTCAATTGAGGTTCCCTCCTCTCTGATGACTCCAGCTTGTGTCGAGTTGACATATAACTATCCAGCACAGGCAGTGATGGTGATGACGATGATGGTGGTGGTGATGATGGTGTTGATGGCGGTGATGATGATGGTGATGATGATAGCGGTGATAAGGAAGATAGTCGCAGGGCTTTTGAGAATGAGATGGATGGCAATGTCTTCTGCGGAGTCCAGTTTGCAAGCTGCCCTCACCATGTCATAGCCCCTGGGAAAGAGCCACAGCTTGGACCCATTTTCCATGGAAGTCATGGGGAGAGTTGGTGATCTCAGGCAGCTCCAGCTCTTGGCCAGTCAGTCCCCACCCTGTGGTCCTCCAAATGTCCTTGACCTTCAGGAATCTGCCCAGTTCTGGATTCCTTCTCTATGGCCTGACAACTCACAGTAGCTCCACCAGAGGGCGCTCTGTAGCCAGGAATGGGCACACTGGATCAAAGCCATGAAGCTGGACCACACTCCTGATACAGAGGGGAAGGGGCAGATTCTAGACTCTCGAGGAGCCTGGCTGCCAGGCCAAAGGCTGTGTGGTCTTTGCCTCTGTGGCATCGTGCTTACATGAAGGCTCTAGGGATGACTCATGGGGACCAGATTGGTGCTGGCTTGTAAAGATATCAGAAACAGGGATGGATCACCGTGAATAGTGATAGGGTGCATATTTGAAGCTACAGCCCTGAGGACTGAGGGGTCTACACGCTGTGACGTCACCCCCTGAGGTTCAGGGTGCTGGAATAGGAACATCAGTGGCCAACCCAGCCCCCAGGTGGCCACCAAGGAACTGGCGACCCATATACTTGTCTCTGGACACTTGGCTCACCCAGGTCCCTTTGGCTGCTGTGAGCCTGCGTACTCATGAGTCTAATCCAGGCCTTACTGTCGATCCTCCAGGACTCAGCTCTGGAAGTGGGTTTGCAGGTAGGATAGTAGTGCTCCGCCGTGCTGACCTTTCCGAGGGGTTTACCTGTGTGGCTATTTCACAGCCTTGTAGTGTCCTGTGAGAGTCACCCTTCTCCCTCTCCCTTGCTAGCTTCTTTTCTTTCTGTGACGTTTTATTACTACTGTTGAGCCATCGCTGTTGCTATTATAACATCCATGTGCCTGGGAAGTGGTCTGTCAGTCACTAGGCTCCACCTCTCTGTAAGGCTGGGCAAGTGGGTTGCATTCTTTCCTTGAGTTCATTGTCAGGGTTTGAGGGAAGACCCTGCAGCCAGCCGGGGGAGTGGGGAGGCAGAGATGGGCCCCCACTGAGGAGGGCAGGCATGGCAGGCAGGAGCCAGCACACTCAGGAAACAACTTATTCAGCAATCTGTCAGAGCTCTGTGAGGACCCACGAAGTGCATGGTTTTATGCTAAGAGCTAGAAAGGGCAGGGTCTGTCCTTCTGGGTATTTATGAGGGACGAGGAGACAAACAGGCAAGCGCTGCGGCGGCGGGATGCGGGATGTGGGATATGGGCTCAGGGGCGGGATGTGGGATGTGGGCTCAGGGGATGCCTGTGCCAGGCAGGTGGGCAGGGACAGGAGAGGGGCAGGGTCTGTAGGAAGGACAGACAGCGTTTGAACAGAAATGCCTGACTGAAAGGGACTCTGTCAGGGAGGGCAGGAGGACGGGTAGAGAAGAGTGGGCCCTGGAGTAGACCTGGGTGGCGCAATCTCAACAGATCTACAGTGCAGAGGACACGGCCATGCAAGGGCACCATGGTAGGGAAGGCTTGCCCAGCCTGAGGCCAAGGCTACCAAAAGAAAAGAAAGACCAAGCCAAGATTCTCTTACCCCCTCTACTCTCTTCCACACCCTCCCCAACTCCCCCCCAAGGCAGTGTTCCAGAGTCCCGACCGACGGGTTCAAGGCTGGAGGAATCAGTTTGAGTCACCCGAGAGGCTCCTCCCCCTGGAATCTGAAGTTCTAAATCCCAGTGCCTGGGCAGTGGGTTCACTTGGGGACACAGTGGCTCCTCTTCTGTGCTCTGTCTTCCTGTGGGGCTGGGGGGGATGGATGGTCCTGGCCCCGGGCCACCCGCCAGCACATTGTCTGCTAGTCTGGCCGGAAGCAGCTGCTGCGCAGGGCGGGTGGGGCCTGCGGGGGCAATGGACTGGAAAGGCTACAGGGCTGCAGAGGCAGCCTGAGCCCTGAGTGCTCCTTAGTCTGTCAGCCATGCATGGGGGTGGGGGTGGGGGTGCTGGGATGTGGAAGCTGGATATGGGGAGAGAGAGGCTGGTGCTGGTGCTGTCCCTACCGTCCTACAGTCCCTCCTTCCATCTACACTCTTGCTCTGTCTCTAGGGCACCATTCTGGCACCTAGCCTGACAGTAACCAATCAGAGGAATTTGTTTGCCTGGACAAGGTAGAGAAGACCAAGGAAGCAGCCAAGCCCTAATCCAAGGAGAAATGTCCCTGGTCCTGACCAGCTCCTGATCTGAGAAGAACCTATCTAACCACTGGTCCCATGGGAATTTGGACCCTATACTCTCTCGGGTGACGATGGCGGGTGCAGCCGTCCAGCCTGGGAACTCATAAGTTTCTTTATCCCATGGCTCCTGCCCTGAACCAGGTCCTTTCTGCCCCCACCCCCGCCATCCTTCCCTCCCTCCCCATCCCATGCACCAAAACTTCAGAGAACACTTCCTGTGTGGACAACTATAGAGAAAAATGGTGTGTCTCAGCTGGAAGAAACCTGCTATTTTCATCTGTCCACAGCTGACTCTATGACCTTGTTTATGAGGTAAAGTTCTGTCCTTAGCACCTGAACGTGTAGGAATGCTCCAGGACCCCTATCTGACTACCGTGTCTGTTAAGGGATCAGGATGCTCTGGGTCACATGGTCACAGCTTCTGTGTGGTCACAGCTGTCATCCACCCCTGCCCCTCACTGGACCCCACAGAGCACCCATGTACTTACAGTCTTCAGGCCCTGGCTAGCCCTGCCTGACCCTCAAAATGCTGCTGTTCTTTCCTGAGGGTCTGAGCTGCATCTCAGCAGAACCAGCCTCGGCCCTGACTCTTTACTTCCATATATAGCCATTACTAGGGCCTGCGCCCACTCTGGCGAGGGACCTTGTTTCTAGAATCTTCTGTTAATTTCCCTTCAAATGTTGTCTGTCAGACTTTTCAAAGTATCATTTAGGATTAAAAGCTGTCACAGGCCGGGCAGTGGTGACACATGTCTTTAATCCCAGCACTTGGGAGGCAGAGGCAGATGGATTTCTGAATTCGAGGCCAGCCTAATCTACATAGTGAGTTTCAGGACAGCTGGGGCTATACAGAGAAAACCCTGTCTCAAAAAAACCCAAAAATAAATAAATAAATAAATAAATAAATAAATAAATATAAAATAAAAATAAAAAAAGAAAGAAAGGAAAAAATGGTGGGTTGACTGTGGCAGCGTGTGCCAAAAATCTTAACACCCAGGATCTCAAAGCAGAAAGCTCTAGCCTGAGCTGAGTCTGATACTACCTCAGAATTTCATCTTTTAAAAGACCTGGGGGTGTGCCTCAAGGGCAGAGCACTGGCCTGCAGTACAAGTTTCTGGGTTCTTTGCTGGGAAGAGGAGGAGAATCAAACCAGATTCTCTGCTTTGCCTCCTGGAACATGGGAGACTCTATAGCAAGAATGTGCAGGGTACCAGTACTGGGTATGGAGGCCCATCCCCCACACCAGGTGGACACACTCACCTGACAAAGAGGCCATTGGCTCCCTGAATACTTTCCCTGTGTAAGCACTGTGGGTACCAGTGAGCCTGGCAGGCCCTCTCTTATAACCCTTCATGCCCTTCATCATTCCCTGAAGGCCTAGCTCTGCCCCCGCCCCCATCTCCACCCCCCCACCACCACCACCTCCCCCCCCCAAGCTGGCGTTGAGTACTGCCGCTTTATTCTACAGCCTGCTATAGCCTTCCCAGGACCCGGAAACCTTCCCCCGGCCCTCTGTCTCCCTACTCCATCAACTGTTTCAGAGACCCAGGTGCCAGGGGTCTTCCCAACATCACACTTTCAGAAATCAAGAAGGCAATTGACCTATCCACCGGTTGAACTCTGATGCCTTCCCCTGGACCTAGCCTTGAGGGGCTCTCCTCTCCTGAACGTTTCCACCTGCCCCGGAACTGAGAGCCATTGCCTATTGGGAGGGGCGCCACTGAATAGAAGGGTGTATTTGGAGTCCAGGCTGCTAAACCCAGCACTTTGGGGTGCCTCTGTAATCTCCAATCTAGGGAGGAGATAGAAGCTGGTGACCCTGAGTTCAAGGTCATCCCCAACTATATTAAGAGCCTGAGGTCAGCCTGAACTGACATTCAGGACAGTGGCTAGGGGTGGGGAATGGCCTGCCTTGAACAGGAGCGGGACCTTCAAGCTAAAGAAAGGGCTTGGGGGGGCTGGTGAGATGGCTCAGCGGGTAAGAGCACCCGACTGCTCTTCTGAAGGTGATAAGTTCAAATCCCAGCAACCACATGGTGGCTCACAACCATCCGTAACGAGATCTGGCTCCCTCTTCTGGAGTGTCTGAGGACAGCTACAGTGTACTTACATATAATAAAATAAAATAAATCTTAAAAAAAAAAAAAAAAGAAAGGGCTTGGGAAGTTAGTGCGAGCTGGCAAGGCTGTTTCTGTTCTGAGGAGTCCGTGGATCACTGACACCACCTGTGGCCATCAGACTCCAGCCTCCTCAGTCCATCATCACGTCACACACATACACACACACACACACACACACACACACACGCACACACACACATGCACACAGATCTCACACACACACACACACACACACACACACACACACACACACACACGCATGCACACAGATCTGCTCAGGCGTTATGCTGGTTCTGCTGCCAGGACTGAGTTCTCTGCCTCTCCAGAATCCAAGCAGTCACTATTGGACTATCCAGCCTCTAGCGTAAGT